>CM031946.1:13305396-13817896 GCA_018749465.1 Paracanthobrama guichenoti
TTTTTTTTTAATAACAAAATTCTGATTCTGACTGCCATGAAAAAGAACTGGTCTACTGTTATGTTCTGTTTATTGCACTAGCCCTTTAAGAAATCGTACAAGTGCTTAGGTGAAAGAGAGCACACTGCACAAGTTACTGACGTGCAGAAGAGTCGAGTAAAGTGGATTCTGTTTGATGAAAATGTACAACCAATACAACATCTACCCAAAAATGAAAAAATCTGTCATAATTTACACGCCCCTATGTTTTTTTCAAACCTGACTTTTTAACTTTGCAATTATCTGCAATTAAGATTAGGATTTCAATCTATTAAAATGAAGCTTTAAAACGTGATACTTAATGATGCACAATGATGATTACAACAGATGCAAGTGCACCATAAAAGTATCATAGAAGTGCTCGATTTGACTCTGTAAGTTGATCAAAAGACTTGATTGAAGACTGAAAAAATATGTTGTCAGATATCACTTTTGTTGTATTCATTTACATCTTTATTTACATCTTATGCTTTACTCCCTATCCACTGTAATGGAAAAGAACGACCAACTCATGATTCAAAATTTTTCCTTTTTTGTTATACTGAGGAAAGAAAGTCTTATGGGTTTGGAACAACATAAGGATGAGTAAGTGATGAAAGAATTGAAATTTTTTTGTAAACTTTTCCTGTAAGTGTGTTGAGGTTGTATTATGGAGTTTGTTTTCAAAACAACCATGCAAGTTTATATTTAACGTCTCTGGAAGCCAAAGTCTTTAGTTAAAACAGGAAGAAAAACTGGTGAGAAAAACAGCACACAACCTAAAGGACAAATCTTGCCAGGCATCCTGTTTTTGTTTTTTTGTTTTTTACAGGGGTGAGCTGTCCAGAGACCAAGAATACTCTGTGCACACAGCTCTATTTGGAAAAAAAAAAAAACATCTAATAACATTTAACTATCTGGCAGATGTCATTTCGTTTCGCTCGGTTCAGCTGAGGACATTATCACTAGTATCATTGAGTGGCGGAACACTCCTGCCACATCTGATACTCTTGAATGGTATTTATTGATGCGGCACTGCAGAGCTGCGGACGAGTTTCTTACCACTTTGCACAGTGCATGGACGGAAGTTACCCACATGCTTTCATACAACTGCTCAAACACATCAGGCCATATCCACAAACACAGTACCTCCAGGCAATGTGCTAGTTCAAAGGTTTGACCAATAAATGATCAGAGAGAGGGAGACAAACTGTACACTGCCACTTGTGTGTTGTTTAATGCAATAAAAGAACAAAAAGAACAGAGCAAATAGGCAAATTTACACACGTTTATCCAGTTATCTATTAACATAGCCTATCATAACCCAGTGGTTCTCAACCAGGGGACTCGGGTCCACTCGGGGGTCTCAAGATTACTTAAAATTTTGAGTAAATTGTGAGTATTTTTTTTTTTTAATTCTTAAAATGTAAGTAACAAACAAGTAAAAAAAAAGGTAATGGGGCCTTCGAATATTGTTACTCAGGGGGAGCCTTGGTGTCAAAAATGTTAAGATTAGCATATATTTTCTATGATTTTGATTGAAATCTAATTATAATACATACAAACTAATGCTACTTTTGTATGCATCATTCTAACTTTTAAAACATGGTTTTGTCAGATTAGCTAACTTCTGGGGGATGCACAAAGTGTGGCTAATCAAACACATGAACACACACTCAAGTAGTTCATGTCTGATGGTAGTCTACTACTTTTCGTTTCCTTTTTCCACTTCCAGTCTTCTAGTTTAATATTTCTGTTCTTTCACTCCCTTTCCTTCATTGCTCTAATCAGCTGCATTTGTCATTTGTTACATAAACGTTGACAGTCTTCCCACCTCTCACACTTTCTTTCATGTGCTCACTCATTCTTTTATTTTCTCTTATTTTCCTGGAGCATTCACTTCATTCCAGACCTCTGCTCTCCTTTACTCATTCTCACATTTTGTCTTTGTCTTTGTCTCTCTCTCTCTCTCTCTCTCTCTCTCTCTCTCTCTCTCTCTCTCTCTCTCTCTCTCTCTCTCTCTCTCTCTCTCTCTCTCTCTCTCTCTCTCTCTCTCTCTTGTGCTGATAGAGGGATGGAGGCAGTGCACACACCTGGCACTGTCTGTATAACTGGCTCCGATTACACGCCACGAGCCCAGTGCCGCACACAGAGGTCACACATACACACACACGCACGCTCACACACACACACACTTTCTCTTGGCTCGACGCAAAGGAGGAACATCTGTGAAACCAAAGCATGGGTCTCATTAGCAATCAGCAGGGACTGGGACAGAGCGGACATCCCAGCATGCAGCATACACACCAGGAAAGGAGAGGAGGGATGTGCAAAGCTACATATTTTAATAAGCGACTAGTCGTCAGGTTGTCTGAACATGAACTTGACTAGTTGTTCTAAGGAAACCCTGTTTAAATATTAGAGTGTACGGTCACGGATCTGTCTTGTTTTTACCATAATAATCGAATATTAATTTAGTAGACAACTATTCGACCATCCTGTCTCATCTCTAGAGGAGAGGTAAACAGAAAAAAAGTTCAGTTAGTCAGCCCTTCTGTGAGTCAGACTGTGTGATTACATTGAGAACTGCTACAGAATCATTGGATTTCCTGCCCCGTGGGCAAAAGTCCAAAGCGTTTCAGTGGAGTGTTTGTGCACTGACATGCATGGATGTTTAGAGGTTATTGGACACCTCAGGTAACTTTTGCTGGCTACTGTTTAACAACTTTTCTTATCGAAGATGCCACATGCACTTTCAAGTATTACAAGATCCCAGAAACCCCCTTGCAGTCTGACTAAATCTTTAATATCCTACCTTTCAAAAGTTTGGGGTCAGATTTTTTTTTTTTAAGAATACTTTTAAACTAAAAAAAAAATCAAAAATTAAATTCATCAAGGATGTGTTAAATTGATCACAAGTGACACTATAAAGAAATTTTTGATCAAGTAAATGCAGCTTTTGTGAGCATCAGAAAACATAAATCGTACACACCCCAAATGTGGCACAAAAGTACAAATACTGAAGTGGAACAAATTAATGTTGTACTGATGCAGAACTGCCAAGTGAGTTAGGCTACTACATTTTAGAAAGTACTTAGGAACATTGAAGAATTTTGAGGTGATAATTTTGTTGCGATAAAGTTTTAGTTTCAATGCCTTCTACAGTGGTTTAGCCCAGCACTGCATTAGGTTAAATGATTAAATCTGTGTTTTCCCCAGATGATCGCAACAAATGAACTGTGAAGTACACAGACTCTGAACTCACTGTGTGCGTGTGTGTGTCCTGTTACGCCAGCCAACAGCCAGTAAAAAAAAAAAAATGTGCCAGCAGTAACACATTAGATCAGATAAGCGATTTTCAGAGATGACTCAGATTCAGTTGCAGATACAGAAAATTGTATCCCACCTCACCAGCTTTCCCCTGCAGACCAGAGGTTAAGTATTTCCCATTATTCAAAGGGTGTTAATATTATTTTGGAAAGGTGTTTAGCACCCCATTAATAGTGTTTAAAACACAAGTGCAGCCTTATTGACAACAAAACTGTTCAGGTCAAGACCAGGGTGACCAGACATGAAGGGGTCTGGCTTTTTACCACATACTTCGACTCACTCTCTCTCTCAAACACATACACACACCACACAAACTCCTCGCTGTACTTCCTTGACGAATAGCAGAGCCTCCTAATCTCATAATTATGGTGTAATCTCCTTAATAGCATAATGCTCCTAAATTTTACTGAGTCTATATATACGTATATAAATATATAGAGGGAACTGTTCTCCTCCAAATGGTTCATGCATGCTTCAGGTCAGCCATTAACGCAGTGGTTGATGTTTGATGGGCCTTGAATATCCAAAAAAATGTGCAAACAAATATTCTCTCATAATGATCCAGTGAGGTGGGGAGGTTATCCTTCAGTGAACAGTCCATTACTGTGGTTATGACAGTGGCACAGGGGTCCGTTGTGTCTCACTGAGGTCGTGTGAGAGCACGTTCATCATTGCAGATGGTGACTCAAGTCAACTGCAATCTTGTTATCTCTTTCCCTCCACTGCTGTCATCTGGTATCGATTAGTTTGTGTACCTCAACACACTTCCACTTGAAGCTGTCTGAGAGGTATGTTGGTTTGTGTCGGTGATATTATTATTATTATTATTATTATTATTATTATTATTATTATTATTATTGTATTAGAACTGCATAATATTCTTTTTAAGTGCTTCAAAAGCACATTCCGTTAAAGGATAGTTCACAAAAAAATTATCATTTACTCACCCTCAGGTTGTTCCAAACCTGTATAAATGTCTTTGTACAGAATGTTTGTAACCAAGCAGATCTCGCCCACATTGACTGCCATAGTAGGAAAAAAAAATACTATGGTAGTCAATGGGGTTGAGATCAGCTTGATTACAAACATCCATCCAAATATCTTACTTTGTGTACAGCAGAATAAAGATATGTATACATGTTTGGAACAACATGAGGGTGACATTTTTTTGTGCGATCTATCACTTTTAAGCTCTTTGACCTTTGTGGAGTTTACAGTATATTGCCTTCTGTCCATTTATCCTGCAAGTTCTAGAGAAGTTTTACAGTTATACCATTCATTTAAAAGGCTGAAAAACATCTTTGTATGTACAGGCACATGTAAATCTGCACATTGTACAATATGGGCACCTCCGGCCTTTTAATGGGATAGTTCACGCAAAAATGAAAATTCTGTCATAATGTCATTCTAAACCTGACTTCTGTTCCACATAAAAAAAGAAAATCATACATGTTTGGTTTGGAAGAGTGCTATTTTATCATTCGTTTTATGTATTGATGTTTATTTAATTCATTAATGTTTTGAATTAGCATTTTTATATTTTCAATTTGCATTTCAGTTTGCTTTTATTAGTTTTATATTTTATTCCAATTTAATTTCTTATATTTCTATTTAGATTTAATTTCTTTTATTTTTAGTCATTTTAGTTCACCAGCATCTAAAACACAAAATACTATGCTGGTCTTTTCAGAAGGGTTAGTTTGGTTGAATTGCACACTTTACTGCACACTGAAGTAGTTGTGTGTTTGGCTTACATCCCCGCTCACCTTGAAAGAAGATGTGCATGAGGAAGACTTACTGCATTGGAAGCAGATGGAAGCACCTACTGCAGATTTTAAAGCTTTAATCAGCCCACATCTGCCTGCCTCCTCTGTCTCTTGCTCATGCTTTATTGTAACTTCATAAAGGAACAACTGAGAAAGGATGGATAGGGCTGGTAAGGGAGTAGAGAAAAAGGGATGAGTAGTTACCCCGATGAAGAGGGCTGGTTGGCTTTCAAAATGTGCTGGTTGGCTTGTCTAAGTGAGCCAATACTGCAGTAATCTGGAGCAAAAAAATAATTAAGCTACAGAGGTTTAAGGGGCAGCGTTAGATTAGAAGCACATTGTATATGGTGGGAGTGTGCCGTGCTTTCTGTCCTTTGATCTCATACATACACACACATATGCCACACATACACCCATAGAACTGGCACAGAGTCTCCAAGTGGGCCGTTCCGCTGGTACATATAGCCCAGGCGTGTTCTGATTCATTTTCCCAGGTTGACAGGAGCTATTAGTCATGCGAAGGGTGGCTAAGTTACATCGCTACAGGCTTAAGAGCACCACATTGAGAAAACGCTGTACTATTTATCTGTGCTTCAAAACCGCAACAGCCCTGGAACTACTTGCCAACAATTTTTGCTTTTCTGTTAAATTGTTCGTAGGTGTGGCAGCATATGACACCTCTTATATTCTGGGCAAAAGATGATCCTTGTACTTGCTGCCTTAGGGGCCAAAGCCTGTTTTGCTGAGAGTTGCATAAAAACAGGATGCTGGAGTGCAGCACTACAGATGTGCAGAAAGACCGATTGGGTGAGGTGAAGAGAAGTGAGGGAGGGAGACGGGGAAAGGAAGAGAAAGATATTTTTTGCACCAACTCAACAAAAAAGTGACCTTTGGGTAAATGGGTAAAAAATTAAAATCCTATCTCATGGCTGGAGGTTCAAGGTTTCTTTTTTGTATGACTGTTATGGATTATAGGGATCAACAGTAACTGTGAGAAAGAGTGTGAGAGTTTTGGGTCTTTGCTGCTTTGCCAATGGAAAGGTCATCCATTTTCGAATGCCATACAAACTGTAATATTTTCTGTATTCTTGTTGTTTCAAAAATCTGCTGATTTAACAAGATCATGTTATCTTGCTGGCTCACACACACAAGCATTTCTGGTTCACTATCTTTGTAGGGAACTCTCCATAGACGTCATGGTTTTTATACTGTACAAACTGTATATTCTATCCCCCTACACAGAAAACTTTCAGCATTTTTACATTTTCAAAAAAACTCATTCTGTATGATTTATACTTGTTTCCTCATGGGGACCTCAATTTAGGCTCCCCGGTGACACGAGTCCCCATGAGCCAGTGTGCATTCAGGTTCACCCCACCAGGATAGAATAACATGAACACACACACACACTGATCATCTTAGAAGCATCAATCAATCGTCAGTGTATTAATGAATTTATTGTTTTTTTAAAAAAACTAATACAAATACAAATAAAAAAGTACAAATTATTTTGTGAAAAAATAAACTTCTAAAAAAGATTATCATTTAATGAGACACATGAATATCCCTAGCAAATATAATATGCACTGCAAAAAAAAAAAAACATTTCCCCTCTCATTTTTCTATGAACATTGATTTATAGCTGTGCACAGGCATCTAGATGTGTGTATATTAGTTTTAAATGTCTTAAAACTAAAAACCATTACATTTGTAAAGCAAAACAAAAAATCATTTGATTGTGGTGAGGCTAATGAAAATGTTGGCAGCACATGTTAGAATTGGAAATGCTAGCCCGATCAGGCAAACAGAAATAATAATAATAATAAAAAATGTGTTTATTATGTAATTAAGTCCTGCGTTGGTTTTAAAAGAAAGTGAGGTCAGACAGAATTGGTACCCTTTTTCATGGTTGCATTGATTTGAGGGAAATCTGTGTAATTCTGGAATGGATGTGGCAAAAAGTGTTGAGGCGTTTATATTACTAGCTAAATGCATGATCAGATTACCAAAAATAAACAAACATGTAAGGATCAAAGGAGGAGTCAAATTGTGTTCCAATTCCATAGAACATTGCACAGAATTCCATTTGATTCCATGCAGGCCTAGTGATTAGTCAACTGGTTGGATGTATCCCCGGTGGTCCAATCAAATTGCTACCACATAAATAGAAAAGGAGTATGATGGCAAACATTAAAACTTGGACCAGAGGAACATCGTTTTTGCACAATATTTTACTGTGTGTAGTCACAGTTAAAAAAAAACGCCTGGCAGACGGAGAAGCTACAGGCGTGCCAGGCTTGCCCTGATCCTTCATTGTTTATGTGCATGTTGTGAGTGTGTTTGTGGGTCTGAGATTGTTTTCTCAGGTTTATATTCTGAAGTAGCACTTGGCTGCGGGCTGAAAGCAGTTACACTTTAATAGGCCAGTTGTTTACTGTTTTCTGCAGACCCACTCTAGTTCAGATCCCGTCTCTTTGCTGGCAGGTATGCTTTGAGCCGTAAAGTTAACGTTGTGTCGTGCCCACCACCATCTTACTAACTGATTTTAACAATCTGCCCAGAAAGTGCCTGTCTTTTATAATAGCTGTAGGTAATGCAAGCGAGCTTGCGAAATAGACCCACCTCTGTTTTAGGCCTACCCCATTCCGACTTATTCAACACCACAGGGTGACAAACACCATGAACTCACTGACTCAGAAAAACATGGCTTGCATGAATAGATTTTGGGCCCATAAGCTTTCCGTTGCACCCTGAAAGGAATGGATTAAAAAGAGACGGGGGTCCAGTGGGGGAGTGTGGGTGGTGGGAAGAAGGGATGAAAGAAGAGGTGTGCTTGCCAAAATCTGGACTTTTTTACGTCTGGCCAAGAGGCAGCATGAATGCCACATGCACCTGATCTTTCATCTCCTCTTGCTCATAGGAAATGGAGAGCAGATTGGGCTTTGGTTTACGTGATGCTCTTGATTGAGGACAAAGAGGAAAAGTTGTTATTGCGGTTAGCCATTGCGTGATCTACAATATAGAGGTCTGGCTTTGATGGGACTCAACCCTATCCCTGTAATAGTGATCAGAGAACCCACTGAACCCAGGACAGGGGTAACAATAGCTAAGCCTTCTGTCGAGACCTTAAGAAGGGCAAGGATGGTAGAGAGAGAGAGTCTTAACCCTGGCAGACAGCTCCTTAAGGAATGTTTGGATTGGACCACATCTGCACTGAAGGGTACACCGCTTACACTATGTAGAACATAGACTTTCGCAGAATGGTGAAGCTATCGGGTCGCTTTAAGCCAGGGTTGCATTTGTGGTCTCTCCAACATGATCCCCTGCTGATAGCTCCAACAGGACTTCCATTCCCACCACTGTAAAGACTATAATTTAGGAAATTTGTTCAACTATTTGTTGTACTTGTTGATGGTCAGTGACATGTAGAATTATGTCCGTCTCATCATACGGCTGGCATCTGTTTCATAAGGGCCTGGCTCTTGGATGGAAGAGTTTGGCCACTGCTCTATTTGTCCTTACTGAAAATTGCACAAGTACTCTCCCAGAGGCTGTGAGTAATTGATGAGTACATATGTTTTTGGGTTTTGCTCTTTAGAGTCAATGTCTCGCTCTCTCTACTCTACCTCCTCGCTTGGTCAGTGAAGACTGTCTTTTTTCACAACTTTTTGGCTTGGAATGTAAACCTCCTTTTCAGGCTTTGAGCATATAGATTATATGACATGACCATTTAAGGGCTATTCTTAAACTGTCCAGTTCTTCAGCAGTTAAGCTCCATCTTTATAAAGGTCACCTGCTGATTGCCGTTGGTTTATCTATGACTGAGAAGGTCTCTGAAGTCTATTGCTCCACAGTGGTCCATAATGAATCATTTAACAACAGTGTTGGGCTTCCTCAGAAAAAAAGTTGCATTTCTGTCGGATGTTTTTGATTTGATCTCTCATACAGGCTGTCTGGCCCAAGCCTAATGTCTGGATTTTCTAAGCACTTGGTGTAGTTAAACTCAGGGGTGGTCTGCTTTCCTCAGAAGAGGCTTTAAGGGTTCACATCGAGCCAAGGCTGATTGTACACAAAAAGGTCAGATGCTAGAGGAAGCCATGTGTATTTCCTACATGTCAGACTCATAACTGTGAGAATATAGTGTAATAACTGCACCTGGCTTAACCACAAAAACTAATCAGTGCTAAGTAGTTCATCCAATTTGTAAAACCAGCATCACAGACTTTCTTGCATCTGCATATAATGTGTTTACAAAGAGCATGTGGATACATGTGTGACTGTCTCAACAAAGGTCAACAAATATTTGCCCTCAAGTCTTCCTGGGAAGTTCCTACTAATGAGATTGGATGTTGTAATCCCCCCACCCCCCAAAAAAAGATTTTTGTTGGAACACAATGAATGCTTTGAGCAATGCTTTGATTTTCTTGCAACTGCAACAAAATGTGGTGCTAAATATGTGCAGTGTGTATATAATTGATGTTTTATGCATCATGTAGATTCGTGTAGATCTACATAATCACGTAGATTGGTCTGTTAAGCCTGTTGCCTGGGGAATTTTTTTATTTTATTAACCGTTCACAAAGGGCATTCAAAATTAATTATGCTGTCAGCATTAATCATTTATAAACACTATCATGTCCAGTATGGTTTCACATTGATTATTATGACATTGTGATGTCATGCACATGCACAAACTTTGTAAATATTTAGTTTTGACTTAACTTGAAGGCAGCATTTTTCTGGGCCATCTCAGGACCTTTGTGAAATTACACACCATTCTGTTTTCTATAACTTCTGTGAATCAAGGCTCTATTGATTAACACTAATACGATATATAATATGAACCAAGGCCAACAATGGCTAAACATCTTGCATGCAGACACTATTATAAAATCCACCTGTTTTTTTTTTGTTTTTTTTGTTTTTTTAAATGTAGGCTTCCAGCAGAGCAGCACTCGGTACCATGTGCATTCAAGCGAATATGTCGTAGTCTGTATTTACACAGCTGCAAGAGGACAGGAGCAAGTCAGGTGAAGGCCCTGGCCTCATGCTGGCCCAGCAGGATCCTCAGTGAGCAAAGTTTGACGATTTGGGCCATGATTCAGAGACACTGTCTACCTCTGCAACCGCTGCTTTCACTCCAAACATTGTCTTTCCTGTCTGGATAAGAGCAATAGGGCAAAGTCTGCACACACTGACTTAGATATACGTCTTCAGATTCATACTCATACGAATGCTAAGGAGAGAATCTTCAAAGTGAGGTGTGTTGGTTAAACAGAAAAGCAGGGTCACGCTGGTTGCTGCCGGTGGTGTGCTTCAAGACTTTGTGAAAAAGTGAATGGCTTCTCAAGGGTGACTGCTGAAACTTTATACTGTTGTGCTTGGCAGCATTTCCTCAGACTCACCAATACATGTCTGCCCTATTTGGACAGTCTCTGAGCACAGGGCCCCTCAGGTGGGAACTCTTAATGTGTGTGAAAGAAAAAGAAGAAGCAGAAAGCAAGACATTCTCTAGCTTTTTGTCAGACTCCTGTTCTCTAGAGAGAAAAAAAAAAGGATGCCAATCCAAATATTCACAAATTGATTTTATCCCCAAGACCTCTCTGAGAGTTTTGGTGCAGTGTCATTATATATCACTAAGCCTGGTTATTCACTTTTCCAGCATGATAACAGAGCAGGATAGGTCTCCACTTTCTCCTGTTCCTCCTGAGACAGTCTGAAAGCTATTTTTGCCTTTTAAATCTATAATTACATCACTAGAAATGGTACAGTGGATAGCCCTTACTGCATGGGTGTACAGAGTCCTGGCCAAGACTCTGACTGATGAATCTGTCCCTTCCTTCACAAGTTTTACCTGCAATTGCAGTCATCATCTCCATTAAGCCTGTCCTGAACTTTACAGTGTCCTGACAAAGAAAACCACTCTGCTAGATTATAGGGGTATTCTCAGAATTTGAGAGCAGCATGGAAAGTAGTTTCTTACAAGCATTCCACACACAGTACTGACCCTTTGGCCAGAGTAGATGTTTTCAAAGTTTGCTCTTAATTACTCTTGTAGTCCCAAGTACCCCAGCTATGATCTCCAGACATTATTTACCGATTGCCTGAGGCCACTAATATTCATTGAGCTTCACATATGAGTTTATTGATTTGGGGAGTTGATAGAGAGAGAGAGAGTGTGTGATGGTGGTTCACATTTTCTGATCTCTTTCCAAGGTCAAGATGCAAATGGCAGGTCTGCTTGTTTAAGACCAGCACCTCTGCCAAAGTGGCCATGTAAAGTCCTTTTCCCTCTTAAAAGTAAAAGCAAAACCTAATCTATAGTCAGGAAAAGGAGTGTAGTATATCTTATTAGAGCTACTGAATTCAGTTCTGTTGTGTTCATTATTAGTTGTTAGTGTCCTGGATAATAACTATGCCGTGCACCAGTGTACTGTTTTTTTATTTCTCAGCCTCTTCTGCCTTAAAGATTTATTTGCTGACATCCCTTTTAATCTCCGGCTGTTGGTTTCTTGGCAGTTCTGCAATTTTTGAAACCCCTAGGTGGAATTGTTAAAGTTGATCTGGCATTTGTAGGCAAAATATTTTGAAAGTGTCTTATGCCACCTTGATGCCTAACATGGAGAGTGAAATGGTGCAGATTTATGCTGCAATGGGTCGTAAAGAAGGGTACGTCCAGATGGCCAGCACAGGTCCTACTTAGTCATGGACATGCACACGATAAGAATACACTAATATCCTTTCAGGTCGCTGATGATAAGATACAAGTCTTTGATCCTATTGCTCAAGGCTGGACAAATACAGATAGTCCTATATTCACAATCATAGACAAGCAGGCAAATCAACTAACTCTTCCAGCTTGCTTGACACAAGCACTTCCTACAGTCGTTGACATTCCCACGTCGAGAGCCGGTTTGATGATAGTTATGCAATATCATCTGGCAGAGAGAGTGTGAGAGAGGGTAGGGGAGTTATTAGCAAACTCTTCTTTAAAACTGCTGTGATTGCATCCATGCTTTCTCTGTCCTCATTCCCACAACCCACTGTCTCACAGGAAACCATGAATCTCCACAAAGTCTCAGAGGAAACACAGATCTAAATGCTCAAAAGGTTTGTTTTCTTGAATTAGCATTGCAATAAAGTGTTTAGTATCATGTTTTACTGCTAAACTGAAGACAGTTCCTGTTGCTACTGGCTTAACTCTATTGGCCCGTACATCTTGTAAAAAACAAACAAAAGAACACACATTCCCAGAGAGTAGGTCACACGTAAACTGCACTGTATGTGTTATGCTTTTATGAAATTTGACTTCAAAGACTCTGTGTCAGCTTTGATGAAACACAAACTGCTGTTTCAGTCAAGTTTCAGGGTGATCTTGTGTTCTCGTTTTTCTCAGTTGTATCTGCCGGTGTACACTTACAGATAGATGGCAGGGTCATCCGGAGCCCTGTGTGATCTGACACTGTGGTAGAGATACTTTGATGCCACCTTCACCTTCCCACAGCTTCCAGACAACAGTCTTCACGTCTTTTCTTGTCTTATTAAGAGAGCATAATATATTACCTGAAAGATAAAACAGTGCTAGCATCTCCAGACCTGCATATGCAAACTTGACAGTTTTTGTATGTGGGCCCTCTTAAAAAAAAAACGTCTGTAACCATGCCATATTTAGTTTGTTGTATTGCTGGAACACACCACTTGCTGAAAAAACAGGTCATAGGTTGGTCCAGATGGTTTTTGGAACATGGTAGGTAGTTGCTGGTCCAAATTGGTCTACCAGATCAAACTTTATGAAGTTGTTCTACTAGGTTGAAACCAGGTGTACTAGCTTACTGATCAACCATCTTGAGGATCAATTTGGACCAGCTAGAAACCATGCAGAGCTACCACCTTAAGTTGGGTTTCATTGGATTTTCCACAGGGTATATGTAAATTTCATGCCAACTGAGAGTATACTGTACATACATCTCCCCCTCAATGCGATGTGTTTCAAATAAGTTTTTGCCAAAGCCATCTGCACTCTTTTTAAGGCACTACAAAAAAAAGCTATCAATACCTGTCAAAAAACTTGTGTGTTTGAAGTCTTATTCTTCACCTCGGCTGGAACTGATACAAATGAGCATCTCTATTTATCTCCATCACTCCAGATAGGCAGCGATAAGCTGGAAGCCGATTAAAGACATAATAAAAACCATAACCATAAGGCCGTAAAAGTGCTTTCCTTCAGATCAGTCGCTGCTGATGGGAGGAAACGATCAGCACCTGTTTGGACCAGATCCAGATTATTGTTTTCCCTGAGCTGTTGTTTATGATGGGGGCAGCACTGACTCCCGTGACCGCTCATGTTTTTGCTTTCATGTCTCTCATGTTGTGTAAGAGGTTTACACTTGCTGGAAATCAGCCAGAAACATGAAGAGTGAGAGTATGACGGCAACTTTGAACCGCTAAGTGTTGTCCTTTATCTTTCAAGTGTTCAGTAGTGCTAATTTCTCCTCTGATCCACCACCTGTATGCACAGTTTCTCAAAGCTTGGGAGTTGATTTGTCAGAAACGATGTGAAAATATTCTTGGATTTGGAGGTAGTCAGGCTCATAATGTATTATACAGTAGACCAGGGATTTCTCTTTAGTTTATCTATATCTTTGAGTTTCTCAACACTGTTGTGTTCCTTAGAGGCAGAAAAGGAGGAAGAGGAGTGGGAGGAAGCGTAGTTAGTCTGGGGCGAGCTGAGGGAGCTGGACGAGGTCATGTGAACGGCAAAGAGAGAAGGATCCGAGAGGATTCTTTTTTGGAGATAGTCCGAGAGGATTCTTTTTGGAAAAACATCCCTCAGACTGTTACTGTGGTTTTGGATGGTTCATAACGTTTTAGTGAGCCATGAGCTTGCTATCTACCTGAGTGGAACATGGCCAAACTGGCCTGTAATCATGTGGTTTCGGCTTCCGCTCCACTGATTCGTTCACTTGCTCCACTTGGATTTGCAGGTAGTGTGACATTGCAACTAAGGCACTGGAGAACAGTCTATGAGTGTGACTATATGTGTGTGTGTGTCTATGTGCTTTGCTTGTGTTTCTTGTGCATGTATGTGTGGAATAGCATACAACAAATTTTATTTCTGCAGTATGTAGTATGTGCATTGTGTGTTTGCATACTAATTGAATGTAGAACACACTAAGGCCACATCCACACAAAGCCAGAGCTTTCCCTATCCAGTCTTTTTTCTCAAATCTCAAGAAATATCTGCGTACACACGAAACCACTGAAACCGACTTAAAACTATGTAGCATACATGCCAGACCAGTATGTGGCGTTGTAATTCTGCTACAGAAATATACTAAAAACGGAGAAGAAGACTTGGAGCATGTGCGAGACGTGGTGTGATGACATCACCATTTCACAAAATATACGGATTGGCTGTACTCAAGAAAACGCAAGGGTGTCGGTTTCAGATTTATCCACTCTGGGACCCGGTTTCAAAAAATATCAGTTTTAGGCTCCCAAAACGCCAGATCCATCTGGACGAAACGCTGATACGATACAAAATTTTTATGTATACAGCTAAACACGTCTCCATCTGGACGGGGCCTAAAATGTGTACTGTATCCCGTTTGTCATGTTGACCTTTTTTTTAATCATGATCTTTTTCTTGACTCAGTATTTGTTCAGACTGCTAAAAGATATAGATCCGCAGTATGTAATAAGTACTCTAGTATTCCATTCTTAATGCCTGTGTGTTTATATCCTTTTACAATGAGCTAAAAAGGGAATTAGGAAAGGACCAAAAAGGACAATAACACGGCTCAACAACAAGGCTCAATCAAACATCCATTCACAAGCATCTTATTAACAGATCTCGGTTCTCTTGGAGGAGCACCTGATGCACGGCTCATCAGGAACAAATCCCCATCAACTCCAACTCACTCACTCATTTCCTCCTGATAAACAGATTCAAGATTCGTTCTCTCTCTCTCTTATCTCCTGATACACAGCACTGATGCTGTACGCTCATCAGGAAGGAAGTTCACGCCTCTGTTACCGTAGCGACCACATGCATAAAGCCAGCGTAATCTAGTGACATACTGAGCTGATTGTATCTGCGGCTCTGAATTCGATTAGCCATGGCTGCTGCAATAAGATAACCTGCTCTATCATTGCTTAAGAAAACAGAGAGCTACTGTCTTAGACTGCATTGGTTATACTATTTAAGAGTCAAGGTGACTGATAAGACACTCAGATGCAATTGCCATCAATGGAGATTGTGTCTTACTACAGAAGTAAAAACTCTATTTGTCCATGTTGTTGTGTTTCGATAAAAATCTTGATCTGTTATACTAATTAAACTCTATGTTAAGCCCTTTAGTTGCGGAAATGATCGTGATAGGTCAGAGCAGTTGTGGTCTAATGTCATTTCCTCAGCGGGAGACTGATATCCTGTCCACGTTAACGTCTTCTGACTTCACTCTGCTTTCTCCATTCATTGCAGATCCTCTCTGATTGTGTTTGCATGCTCATTCAGTGACATTTGTTCTCTGTTGTATTCCCAGTGAGCTGCATCCCCTCATGAAAGACAAAATATAAACACCAGCTGCCACGAATCAGCCCTCACTTTCTCATCAGGCCATCAGCATATTATAGAAACACATAATGAACCACAAAGTGCTTATTTGTTCATTTGTTCATTTAACCATCCAGCCATTTGTTCATTCATGTTGTTTTGAGCAGAGTTTGCAAACTTGGGTTAGGGGACCCATAGAAAATTTGGTAGGAAATAAAAAAAAAATTACTGAATTTGACATTATTACTGTTTAATTTTGTCTTTCTTCTTTTAAAGTCCCCCTGTACATAAAAGGTCAGTTTTAAGGAGAAAATACTCAGCAATGGTGTTGACTTATGAATTTGCCTATGGTTTGTCTTAAAGCATATTAAAAACACCACATAGGCATATAAGCAACATTAAAAACTTGATTTTCACCACAGGGGTCTTTAAAAGATTGTGTGGGAATGATGAGATTAATTGTGATTTATTTTATTCTATCAACAACCCTCATTTTCAACAGTAAGAAATGCTGATATGGAAGCTTATTTCCGCCACCGAATAAAACATTTTAAAAGATAATTGTGACTTTTTATCTCACAATTGTGTTTACATCTCGCAATTCAGACTTTTTTTTCTCAGAATTGTGTGATATGAAGTTGCAATTACGAGTCATAAAGTCATAATTGTGTGACATAAAGTCAGAATTGCGATATAAAGTCAGAATTGCGAGATATAAAGTCAGTGCGAGATATAAAGTCAGAATTGTGAGTTATAAAGAATTGCGTGATAAAGTCAGAATTGTGTGATATAAAGTCAGAATTGCGAGATATAAAGTCAGAATTGTGTGATATAAAGTCAGAATTGAGATATAAAGTCAGAATTGTGTGATATAAAGTCAGAATTGCAAGATATAAAGTCAGAATTCAAGATATAAAGTCAGAATTGCGAGTTATAAAGTCAGAATTGCGAGATATAAAGTCACTGCGAGTTATAAAGTCAGAATTGCGAGTTATAAAGTCAGAATTGCGAGTTATAAAGTCAGAATTGCGAGATATAAAGTCAGAATTGCGAGATATAAAGTCAGAATTGTGTGACATAAAGTCAGAATTGCGAGATACACTCACCTAAAGGATTATTAGGAACACCATACTAATACTGTTTGACCCCCTTTCGCCTTCAGAACTGCCTTAATTCTACGTGGCATTGATTCAACAAGGTGCTGAAAGCATTCTTTAGAAATGTTGGCCCATATTGATAGGATAGCATTTTGCAGTTGATGGAGATTTGTGGGATGCACATCCAGGGCACAAAGCTCCCACTCCACCACATCCCAAAGATGCTCTATTGGGTTGAGATCTGGTGACTGTGGGGGCCATTTTAGTACAGTGAACTCATTGTCATGTTCAAGAAACCAATTTGAAATGATTCGAGCTTTGTGACATGGTGCATTATCCTGCTGGAAGTAGCCATCAGAGAATGGGTACATGGTGGTCATAAAGGGATGGACATGGTCAGAAACAATGCTCAGGTAGGCCGTGGCATTTAAACGATGCCCAATTGGCACTAAGGGGCCTAAAGTGTGCCAAGAAAACATCCCCCACACCATTACACCACCACCACCAGCCTGCACAGTGGTAACAAGGCATGATGGATCCATGTTCTCATTCTGTTTACGCCAAATTCTGACTCTACCATCTGAATGTCTCAACAGAAATCGAGACTCATCAGACCAGGCAACATTTTTCCAGTCTTCAACTGTCAAATTTTGGTGAGCTTGTGCAAATTGTAGCCTCTTTTTCCTATTTGTAGTGGAGATGAGTGGTACCCGGTTGGGTCTTCTGCTGTTGTAGCCCATCCGCCTCAAGGTTGTGCGTGTTGTGGCTTCACAAATGCTTTGCTGCATACCTCGGTTGTAACGAGTGGTTATTTCAGTCAAAGTTGCTCTTCTATCAGCTTGAATCAGTCTGCCCATTCTCCTCTGACCTCTAGCATCAACAAGGCATTTTCGCCTAACAGCACTGCCGCATACTGCATGATGTTTTTCCCTTTTCACACCATTCTTTGTAAACCCTAGAAATGGTTGTGCGTGAAAATCCCAGTATCTGAGCAGATTGTGAAATACTCAGACCGGCCCGTCTGGCACCAACAACCATGCCACGCTCAAAATTGCTTAAATCACCTTTCTTTCCCATTCTGACATTCAGTTTGGAGTTCAGGAGATTGTCTTGACCAGGACCACACCCCTAAATGCATTGAAGCAACTGCCATGTGATTGGTTGATTAGATAATTGCATTAATGAGAAATTGAACAGGTGTTCCTAATAATCCTTTAGGTGAGTGTATAAAGTCAGAATTGCGAGATATAAAGTCAGAATTGTGTGACAAAGTCAGAATTGCGAGATATAAAGTCAGAATTGCGAGATATAAAGTCACAATTGCGAGATATAAAGTCACAATTGCGAGATATAAAGTCTGAATTGCGAGTTATAAAGTCCAGTTCTGAGGGGGGAAAGACTTTATAACTCGCAATTGCGACTTTATATCACGCAATATATTCTGAGAAAAAAAGTCATTTTATTTTTTTATTCTGTGGTGGAAACAAGCTTCCATAGCATATTGTAAACTGCATAAGTCATATGTCATATGTAAGTCATAGATAAAGGTTATCTATGATTAAAGGTTCAGTTAATCTGCTTTTTTTTTTCATAGTTTTATACTGAAAAAAAAAAAAAAAAAAAAAAAAAAAAAATATATATATATATATATATATATATATATATATATATATATATATATATATATATATATATATATAATATTCTTTTTAAATATGAATTAAATATTTTATAATATGCTTTGGTTTCAATACATTTGTGCTTTAGGAAGAGGGTCTCTCGCAAAGGAATCAAGGGGGTCCTTACCATCAAAAAATTTGAAAATCCTTTGTGTAGAAGATGGTTGCTTTGGATAACAGTGAAGGAATGGAGATAAATGAAGTTTTGATGGGTCACATTCCAGATATATTAGAGATGAAAAAAGCAGATAAAGTTGGAGTAGAGCTTAGTTGGTGGTCCAATCTTAAATCATATGCATGTGCTGATTGTGGGGGCACAGACATGGTGGTTCACCTCTCACTGTCCACAACTGCTGATAAATCATGTGAATGTTCATGATACGAACTCTTAGATCTTCTAACTTAACCCATCCAGTGAGAGACTGGTAGTGAAAGTTTAACAGGTTTCTGCCTGCTGAGACCATTTTTAACCTATGAGGTGCTCACCAAAGTGGCAGGTCTTTAGCCTGTGACTGTGAGGGAGATGAATGGATGCAGAAGTCAAACAGAGAAGAGATAAGGCCAATATTTACAATAAGAGCCCAGCCCAAGGCCGCATACCTGCTATGCTCATCTGACCTCAGGGGGCGTGTAGGGGGGTGTGGGAATCTGTGGCCATGTGGAAAAGAGACAGGAGATCATTACTGCCTCAGAGGCACTGGGGATATTTAGCAGAGCACCATACAGACACACAAAGCTGTGTATCAGTTTTATTGCTGATATGAACATTGCAAAGAGCTGTGCAGTCTTTATCTAAAGTACTTTATCATAGAAAATACTTGTTGTGCATTTTCACTTTGGCCTTTAAGTCTTATTTTTGGAGAAAGGGGAAGGCAGACAGGAAAATGAGAACCAAATTAGCACCTTAGGTTAAACAAGATCCCTCTTCATAACCAGTTTTTACTATGTATGGTTCTTAAATTTTTTGATTAATTTGATGTCATCACAATATGATAATGCCCTTGCAAGTGCACTTCCTTCCCATAAAAACTGGCCATATATTTTCATATATAAATGCCATTTACACAGTAAAATAAATAAATAAATATTACGGGATAATATTTATTTTCTACAATGTTGGCACATCTTTCTCCGTAGAATAAAATAATTTGTGATTCGTTTCATTATTTCCAACAGGTGTTTAGAAAGCAGAATAAAATATAATGTAAAATTAATTGTAGCTTATTTTATTTTAATCTGTATAATTAATTAATTTATTCTTTTGTTCATTCATTCATTTGAAAACCCAACTTTTAAAAAAAGAGCAGAAAAATATTTATGTATTCAAATTAATTGTGGAAGTAAAATAAGTTTAGTTAAATAGGTTCACTTTATTTGGTCCTCTTTGGGACCTGGAAATAGTACCCATAAATGTTTAGTATTCATTTTAATTTATGGGTTCTGCTAAAGCCACGGGCCATGTCCTGAGTAGAATCTGATAGCTATATTGTGTTCAGGGCTTTTTGTCCATGTTTTCTTGCACTCATGATCATAGAGGAAATCAGGCATGGTGCTTGTGAAGATTTTCACGGACACTTTCCCAGCTCTCCTCAAGCATGCGAGTGTGACTCTGCTCTACTTCTGCGTTCAGGGCACTTTTGAAACAATGCAACAACAGGTGCTGAAGCTTCTATGAGCCGTGAGGTGCAAAAGATCAAGTTTGTGAGAACTGTGGGACTGTATGAAGCTACAGCACTTTTGTCAGACACATGTAGAATAGGAATGACAGAATGCTTTGCCCATGTGATCTGACATATTATGAAAGAGACAGAGTTTTGTCAGCACTGGGCTGTGTGTGTGTGAGTGTATGTGTGTGTGTTTCAGGGGTAAGATGGGTTTGTGGTGACAAGGGCATTACCCCTACGGCAGCAAAATATCACTTTTCTGCCCATTGGGAAGAATTACCGACATGAACCACAGAAACCAGCATTCGGGTTTGAGTTACAGGCAGCAGATTTAAAGGTCTTTTCTGAGCAGGCTGTATCATTTACAAAGCATTCCCCAGGACTGCATTTTTATCGGTCAGTATGACTCATGAGTTGGGCCAGAGAGCAGATTTTCACAGAGCCACTGTTAATGCGTGTTGTTTGGAGATTTTTAAAAAAGTCTCCGCCAGTTTACATTGCCAGAGATGAACGTTTTTGGTTTTGTGGTAATTAGTGGTTTCTCTCTCTCTCAGAAAATCATCACGCTCTTAAAAAGTTTCTTTTATTTGCCGTTTTGCGTTCAAAGAGGCCAGGGTTAGAGTCTGATGAATGACTTTAAAGCGACCAAAATACATATGTTAGAAAAACCTCCAACAGAGCTGGCTAAAAGCACTACATGACCAAGTGAAAAAAGGGGGAAAATGATAAAAGCGTGAGAAAAGAAAGAAACAAGAACAAACAAACAAAAGTCCTTGCCATTTCATTTGCTTAACGTTGCTACAGTTGTGGATGGTTTTTGTGGGTGTTATGTGATTCTAAATGAATTCTAGAAGCGTGTTCTGGATGGTTGCGAGGTGGTTACTGAGCCCGATCACACGAAAATGCATATCAATAATACGAGTGTGCAATGTTGTGGAATGTATACACCAAAATGAGTTTTGGCGTGCATATGGTACGCAGTTTTTCGCATGCATATGATACGCGCTCATTTTGGCGTATACATTCCACGACATTGCACACTCGTACTATTGATACGCATTCTCATGTGATCATGTTGGGTTACTCACTAGTCCAAATAGTCTCTAGGATAGTCTCATCCCTACATATGGCTCAATTCACTCCTTCAGTGGGACTTTTTTTACCATTTTATCACCTGCACTTTTTTTGGGTGATTGAATGTGAATTGGGTAATTCTGAGGTGAGGTTCATCTGTGGTGATATTTAAGCCATTTTTTTTTTTTTTTTTTTTTTTTTTTTACATATTGCAACTCTGACATGTTCATCTTTTGTGTTTTTTGAGCAAGTATTTTCAGTTGCTGAAGTGTCTGTGCATTTTTGTTTTAAATCCAATAACCACAAGAAAAGGCAATATCTCGAAATGTTACAAATGTCTTCTGTATGAGCATGTCAGATTTAATGGCCATTTGCCACTGCATCCAGACAGATACTTCTAATCTACACAGGCACTGCTTGCCTCTCCTATTTCTCTGTCTCTCTCTCTCTCTCACACACACACTTTGTCCTTAGGCTTCTATCAAGAGCCTTTGTTTGATGACTCCAGTGATGCCCCACTTTTCAAATTACGAGTGACCGTCACTTTCCACGGCTGTTTAGATTGGATAGACGTGCAGTCAGACTTGCCAAAAAAGATGCACTACAGCATCACTCCATCATCCCCGTTTCATATCAAACAGACATTTACAGGCTATTAGCCTGCGCCACCATATCACTAGGATATTTACTGATGCATCCGGAGCAAATCGGTAATAAAGTAATCATACAAAATCACACAGGCCGCTCGCCTGCCGCGTTAGTGCCTGCCGCTATGTGAGAACTTAATAGGAAGGGTAAGGCGATCTCTCCCTCTATAGTCTGTGCCCCGCTGCCGACATATTGAGAAGCTAAATCAAAAACACGCTTTGCTTCTTTTTCTTTGTAAAGAAAGGAAGAAAGAAACGCAGGAAGGGCTAGCTGGAAAATCGATTGCTGCAGTGGCTCACGTTTCCAGTCATATCGGAGTGAGGGAGAGAGAAAAAAAGAGAGAAAGCAGTCTGGGATGAGACGGCTTTTATATCATATTATGTCACCAGACGACTCAGCACCTGATTCTCTCATCAGTTTACCAGACAAACCCCCTCCCTACTATTGCTCTGTCCCTTTTTTTCCCCTGTTAGATGGGAGAGTACACACGCTGGCCTAGTGCCCTGAATAGAACACTATATAATGAATAAAGGTTTATTTTTATTGTATACAAACCATATCAAGTTTTGAGTTTAGTATATAAAATAATTAAATAAATATTCTTGGATCAGAACAAATTAAGTTCATTCAACGGCATTTGTGGCATAATAACCACAAACAAATCATTTTCACTCGATACAGCGAGACATTTACAATGGAAATGAATGGGGCCGATTTATAAACTTTAGATGAAAAGATGTAAAGAATATGTGTGTTAACATTAATCTTTTCTGTATGTAAGTTATTCCAAATATATTCCAAATGTTATATCCCAAATACGAGCACCATTACAACATAACAGTGTGACTCTAACACACTCAATTTAAGCCTTTTTTTAAAGCATTTAAATTAATAGTAAAATTCCATCAAATTGTATTGAATAATTCTTACATAATTTACTGGAATAATTGGACAATCCTTAATTAATTATTCAATTAAAATATGTAAGGATTATTCAGTTTGATGGAATTTTACTATTAATTAAAAAGCATAAATCTAAAAAAAAAAAGGCTTAAACAATTTTTGGAGTGCAAAATTCTAAAACTGTTGATTTTATTTATTTAAACAGCTTTTTGACATAATTAATGCAAGTGTCTTTTATATTTAAAAAAAAAAATATTAAAAGCTTCAAATTTTTTTGCTTTTAACCAATTCAACTCTGTGCCCCACCCGTGGGTCCAATATCCAATTATCATCATAATCAATATTCTGCAGAGCTGAAGTGGTTCAAATCTGCAAAAATGGGCCCTACTCTAGGATCTACTTTGAAACTAATTTCACAAGTAATCATAAAGAAAATATGGCGAGCAACTCTAAATGTGACCACACATTTACGATATATGCCAGGTGTTTTTTTGTTGTTTGCATATCACACTTTAGAAGATCTTGCCTTGACCTGGCCGTAGTCTCACCTGTGTTCTCAGTAATTGTGTGAGATGAGAGTGTATGGTCTTTATAAGTTTAAAAAATTAAATTGGTGAAGACAGTAAAGTAATAATACTGAGCTGTAGACCTTCATCTCTCTCTGTCATTTTTTTACATTCATTTTATAGGCTCTTTTGTTTCCATGGTGATGCAGTGTGTCGGCACAGTGAGGTTAAGGACAGTTGAGCTGCACTGCCTCATTTTTCTGTTGCTCACTGTCATTCTTTCATTCAGCTCCTTTCATTGTCCCATCATTCAAATACGGGTCAGGTTCACATCTACGAAAGCGTCAAGACTGTGCTCTTCATGAAGGACAGGTGTGTGTGTGTGTGTGTGTGTGTGTGTGTGTGTGTGTGTGTGTGTGTGTGTGTGTGTATTGGGCTTGTGCACAAATACACACACACACACACACACACACACACACCCCTTCACATAGTGAAAATCCAGACACACATGCTGAGTGGCTCAGTACACTAACAGATGGAAATTGTCTGTATTTTTTATTAATTAATTAATTATTTTATTAATTCGTTTACTAATTAGTTCATTCGGTCTTTTGTTAATTCATCAGTTTGTTCATCCATATGGTCATTCATTCATCATTTCCTTTGCTCATTCATTCATTCATTAATTAATTAATTAATTCATTCATTCATTCATTCATTCATTCATCCATGTTCATTTGTTTACATATTCAATCATTTATAAGTTGGTTTGTTAGTCCATTCATTCATTTACATCAGCTCATTTACTTGTCTGATCATTCATTCATTCATTCATTCATTCATTCATTCATTCATCTGTTTCTTTGTTCATTTGCTTATTGGTAGAATCATTCATTCATCTGTTCATTCATTAATTTGTTTATTCATTTATGTTTATCATTTTGTTTGTTTACACTAATTCATTCATTTCCTCAATCATTGATTCAGTTGTTTCTTCAATCATGAGTTGGTTTGTTAATGGCTGGTTTGCATTCATTCATTCATTCATTCACTCAGTTTGTTCTTTGTGCTTGTTTGTTCATTCATTCATGAGTTGGTTTGTTAGTCCATTCATTCATTAGTGAGTTGATTCATTCATTAATTCATCAGTACATCTGTTTATTCATAATTTTTATTTGCTCATTTATTCATTCATTCAGTTCGTTCATTGTGCTTGTTCATTCGTTTATTCATTCATTCGTTCATTCTTTCATTCACTCAGTTTGTTCATTGTGCTTGTTTGTTTGTTCTTTCATTTATGAGTTGGTTTATTAGTCCATTCATTCATTCATTCATTCATTCATTCATTCATTCATTCATTCATTCATTCATTCATTCATTCACTCACCTGTACACATTTATTTTATTTGCTCATTCATTCATTCAGTTTGTTCATTGTGTTTGTTTGTTCATTCATTCATTCATTCATTCATTCATTCACTCAGTTTGTTCTTTGTGCTTGTTTGTTCGTTCATTCATGAGTTGGTTTGTTAGTCCATTCATTCATTAGTGAGTTGATTCATTCATTAATTCATCAGTACATCTGTTTATTTATAATTTTTATTTGCTCATTTATTCATTCATTCAGTTCGTTCATTGTGCTTGTTCATTCGTTTATTCATTCATTCGTTCATTCTTTCATTCACTCAGTTTGTTCATTGTGCTTGTTTGTTTGTTCTTTCATTTATGAGTTGGTTTATTAGTCCATTCATTCATTCATTCATTCATTCATTCATTCATTCATTCATCTGTACACATTTATTTTATTTGCTCATTCATTCATTCAGTTTGTTCATTGTGTTCATTCATTCATTCATTCATTCATTCATTCATTCATTGATGAATTGGCTTGTTCAATCACTCATTCATTCATTCATTAATGAGTTGGTTCATTCATTCATTCGTCCATGTATCCATTAATTCATTCATGCTCGTATAGTTTGTGCATTCTTGTAGATCTGGCAGTGACAAATTCTGATAGACCTGACAGTCCTGACACATATTTGGACCCAAATGTCATGATGAAGTTTTCAAATCTCCTCTTTTTCTTCTCTCTTTAATGTATTCAGCATTCATGCATATATCAAGTTAAAGATCATTAATCAAGCCCATAACTGAAAAATGACTAATAGTTAATCAGCATGCTTGTGTATTCCATGTACTCAACAGGACTTATTAGAAAAATGTGTTTATTTAGTTTCAGCCACGTGGTCAGGAAAGCTGGAATATTATTTAAGCTTTTCATTCAGATGTGGCGGCCCACGATTCTCAGAGTTTAAGCGCTGAACTCCAGAGGAGAGTTTTGGGTCAGTGCAAAGGCCTACAAAGGGCCACTGCGAAGTTCTCAACACCCGACCAGCTGAACTGACAAGCCATTACTGTTGTAATTTTAGATCTTAGTTTTTCTTTCGCTGGGACTGCAGAGTTGACTGTGGGTCTAGACCGACAGCAAATAGAGAAGGCCAGAGATTAAGAGCGGATATAGTGTCCTCAGATCCAAATGCTGGAGGGCTCAGGAGGAGTGTGTGTGTGTGTGTGTGTGTGTGTGTGTGTGTGTGTGTGTGTGTGTGTGTGTGTGTGTGTGTGTGTGTGTGTGTGTGTGTGTGTGCAAGACAAAGTGAGTGTCTTTAATCTGCCAATATATCACACAACTCTAGCCTCACAACTCTTCTTCACTTTTAACCTCTTTCAGAAAGAGAAAAATAAGTAGGTAGGTATGTGTGTGAGGCCTTTTAGCGACAGGGCTATAACTAATACCAACTGTCCATTGTAACCCATCTAAGTGTGTATGTGGCCCAGGGCATGACTACGGCAGTTCACTCTGGAAGAAACATAATAATTTGAAAAGTTAATAGACCTTTAGGATGGAGCGAGCAAGAAAAAGACAAAAAGATCTGTTGACAGGGTTCTTTTAAAAGCACTGATGTGATTTGTGATTCTCGATTTTCCAGCCAAATTGAGTGGCGTCAATTCACCAAAAGCCAAGGTATGGCAAACTCTCTGATGAAGTCATCCAGTCTTATTCCCTTGACGTGACAGTCCCACTTTCAAGTAGCCTACTAGTACTTTTCCAACACTTCTAAATTCAGAAGTTTCGTGATGTAGGAAAACAAACACTTATAAAAATCTAAAGAGACATTAGGTCTTATTCACTAAGCATGCGTACGCACAAATGTGTGTGTGAAATGTGCTTGCGAACGATTTTAAGAACAAATCACAATTCACCAAAGACTTTGTAAAAAAATGTTTTCTACATTTACAAAAAAATATAGGAACTAAAACCACACGTACGCAAAACATACTCTGAATGGCTTTATAATTATAATATATAGTATAGTATATATAGTATAATAACGCTATAACTGACCTACTTTTCTGTTATTTAACAATACAAATAATATGTTACACGTAGTAATATAACTGTTAATCCTGCAATAAAAATATATTACTTGCATTGATCTGACCAAGCAGCCAAGGTATACTCTGCCATACCCAATTAATGCCCCTGGCTCTTCCCATCTCAGTTTCCCCACCTGCCAACTGCAGAAAAAGGGAAAAGACGAGAGATTTTTGGGGGGTTTCCCCCTCAGGTTTCATCTTCTGACAGCCCTCTCTTTATATAGTACACATCTCCAAAGTCATTGCTCTGTGAGCCACATCATATTAGAGGTCTGAAGTAGTGGCTGTGTGTTTTAGTGTCCTGAGGCAAAATGTGTTTTTAAGACACAGTTGAACAATAGAGACAGAGGAAGAAAAGTGATGGGGAAAGTCACAGACAAGCTAAGCGAGCAAAACTTTAACTTAAAGTCACAAATTCTGGGACATGCTGTTGATGCCAAAACTTTTTTTCACTTGTCTCTCAGTTTGTAAAAACAAGCAGAAGTCCTGTGTACAATAAAGCACAATTGCAATGGAAGTCTATGAGGCAAGCCATTGCACTGCAGTATACATTGAGTACACACACACACACACACACACACACACACACACACACACACACACACACACACACACACACACGGTATTACCTCTATACATTGTATAAGTTAGCATGAGACTGTATATTGCACTTTTAAGGAAAAAATCATTATTATTGTTATTATTAAATGAATAAAATGTGTAATATGTTTGCGTAATTTTAATAATAATAATAATAAATGTATTTTTTTCAGTGGTAATCAAATGCATGATTCAGAAGCTGTCAATAGACCTTGTTTTGAACATTCATTTCAAGTGACTCAGAATCATCTTTTTACCTCAACGTCCTTAAAGTGATCATAAGACTGGGTTTCCCTCTTCCCGTTCCCCTGACAGGTGTGCACTCATGTGCCTGTGTGTTTCCCCTCTCCTTTCCTGAGCTGATATTGTTATTATAGCTGTGCTGAGTGAAGGGGTGGAAGGCTGAGCCATGTGCCAACTAGAGCAAAAGCTTTCAGTTGAGAGGAGGAGGAAATTTCAAGCAGGAAAGCTGGTAAAACAGTTCTCAAGGCATTTTCAAAAAGCATCCCAGGGAAATCCTGAACGACTGCAGGGCCTGAGACCTCTCAACTCTGATAGTCACGTGACTCAGATAGCGGGAAGTGCGGTCAAACCTGAATGAGTCAGCATTGATTAAAGGCAGAGGAAAAAACTAAAATAAAGCAAACACATAAAAAAAACAGTAGTTGTCACTTACCAGTGATGAATCACGGTATGCCAGACATGAGTAAGGCACATACTCATTCTCTGGCAGATGTTTCAAACATCCAGAAAAGAAGCTTTTACTGTAAATGCCATCATTATGGATTACATAAAGTAAATTGATGTGACCCAGTCGACTAAAACTTAATGTCTACCAGCCACTAATTTAGTGTCTTAGTGCAGACTCATACTATCCATCAACACATACAAAATCAGTCTGGCTTTTGTCCTTTGTATGGGGAGTAATGTTGTCCTGGATGACAACATTAGCTGTTCAGTCATGACATCAGTTTTTAGGCCGACCCGGAAGGCTAATCCCCCATGGGTTCCCTTGGGAATATCTAATGGGTTTTTAGAATAGCAGTTTAACGTTTTTTAAAAGCCATTTAAAAGCCACGCTTTTGAAACCATTGCATACTAATGTACGTTTCTACATATGGACTACAATAGTTGTCTGATTTGTCATGAACATAAATTTACATGTTTGTGGAAGTTGTAGTCCTTTTGTAGAAACTTGTTAGCAACTTATGCTTGCAGTGGTTTCAAAACATGGCTTTTAAATGTATTTAGTAATGTTTCTACAAAAGGACTACAACAGTTATGTGATTTGTCAAGAATATAAACTGACAACTTCATTGTAGATGGTAGATGTAGTGCTTATGTAGAAACTTGCTAGAAACTGCACACAGGGGGTTCAAAATCCATGCTTAAGGTATGACAGTGTGTTATTTAAAACAAATCTACTTTCAAGTAATATTAAAGACGACATGAAATTTCTTGACTAGCACAGTTTTTGGATGTGTTTTCTATTGAAACAAGAAGTTTGGGAAAGGGCATATTGATATTCTCATCCTGGAGAGCATTTGATATTATAAAAATCTGTGTGAGAAGAATTAATATAGTCATCCCTTTTTGTCTGAAGAACAACAGGAGAGAAAGACTAAGTTCTAATTGTGCTAAAAGTGAATTTTGTCAGCAAGTACATTAGCATCTGGATGGTCTCAAAACTAATGCACATGGACTTAAAGCCACAAAACTCTAATTTTGATTTAATTGGGTCTTTACCACAGCCCTTTGACCGCAAACTGAACAGCTCTATTACTGTGTGTGTGTGTGTGTGTGTGTGTGTGTGTGTGTGTGTGTGTGTGTGTGTGTGTGTGTGTGTGTGTGTGTGTGTGTGTGTGTGTGTGTGTGTGCGTGTGTGTATGTGGAGATCGTGAAGGTCAGGGCAAACCCAAACTGTCAGTAAGAATGATGACATACCCCATGGCTCTGATAGGTGGTCGTTTTGACATGATGAAAGCGTGTTTTATTGGTTGATAGGGTTTGAAGCACAGAGATATACAGCACTGCTATACGGCAAGGCTTCTGTCTCAAATTGTAGCCATTATTCTTTGCATTTGGTTTCACTCTCCAATGACTCATAAGTGGATGAAAATGACTCAGCATATTTTGGTTTCCTGCTTGTTAAATTCTGGTAAGGCTAAAATTCCAAGCTTTTTCTCCCTCCGTCAGATACACCACAGTATTGAGTGAAAATGGTGCCCTCTAGTGAGAGATGCCGGTAGTGGGGTGCTAAGCAGACAGTCAGGCTCCAAGCAGTCCGGGTGAAGATGCAAATCAAAAAGCCATTAGAGAAAGCCAGAGAGTTAAATCACATTTGTGAAGGTTGCACAGATTGATTTACATAGAGAGAGAGCGTGTCTCCTAAATTCAAAGTAACCGTAATCCCACTCTCTTGTGTCCATGGAACATGAGGACGTTTTTTGCGTCAAGTGTTGGACTGACCAGCCCACATAATTATTGATTATAAAACCAATTAAAGTTACGTCAACGTGACGGGAATGTCAGACTGCAGCAAATTCCTTGTAGATGAAAAAAAGCTCCATCTGTATTAAATATTAGTTTAAAACCACGTCAAAACCAAAGATGAGCTCTGGGTTTGACACTTATCATGTGGCATCTCTCTTGCTTCATGGTTATATGAAAATCAGGGGGGTTTGGGTACAGAAATACACATGGTAACTACATTACCTATAATTCCTCACATTCATGCATTATTAGTTAACAGCAGATGGGATGCAGTTCAGTTAACTGGCAGCGTACTTGGACTTTTTGAAGGCTTCATTTAAAGTACTTGTGCATTAAATCTAATCAGTAACCTTTCCATGTTTCTACAAGTGGCTTAACTGTAAGGGAATGGAAGAGAAAAAAAGTCAAATAAATGAAAAACAGAGAGTGTGCTTTCATATATTTCACCATACCCAAGGTCACAGGTTCATGCAAACGTTGAGTGTGCTGTTATTTTGGTGTGTGTCACTGCTTCTCCCCAGGCTTTGACTCACCTTTCACTCACGGGTGAGCATGAGGCCAGACTTAATTGAACACTAGCAGGAAGCATGACTAATTACCCACAGGAAACAGCTTGACTCGCTGCAATGCTGCAATCGCTGCTCTTCCAAATGCAATACATTCTCACTGATATCCACTTATGGGATGTAAAGTCAGACTACTGATGCTGGAATACAAGTGTGCTCACCCAGACCCCCTCCTCCCCTTTTCCACATCAGCCAGTCACCCTGCATTAAAGGATTAGCTCACTTCAAAATGAAAATGTCCTGATATTTTACTCACTCCCATCTCATCCAAGATGTTCGTGTCTTTCTTTCTTCAGTCAAAAAGAAATTACGTGTTTTGAGGAAAACATTCCAGGATTTTTCTCCTCACTATAGACTTCCATGACAACCAAAATGTTGAAGGTCCAAATCAATGCAGTTTCTAAGGGCTTCGAAGGGCTTCAGAGGCTCTGCCTGATCCCAGACGAGGAATAGGGTTTTATCTAGCGAAACGATCGGCCATTTAAAAAATAAAAATAAAAATGAATATACTTTTTAACCTAAATTGCTCATCTTGCGCTCGCCAGTGATTGCACAATCACATCGAAAACGTCACACTAAATTTCACAGGACACCTAAATTTCAACTATATTACCGATCTGCCTGTATTGATACTATATGATAATTGAAATTAGCTGGATAACATCACCGTTTTCACAATTTGAAACAATTGGACTTGTAAAAAGCGCTATATAAATAAAGATGATTTGATTTGATTTGACTAGATGTAGGCGGAAGTACCGCACATGCGAAGACTAATACAAATGACCTTTAGCAAAAATAAAAAGGTAAAACAATGATGTCGGACGATTTTGAAGTTGAAGAGGGGGTGTTTTTTGGTAAAGGGAGTTTGTATTAGTCCTCGCACGTTCGCTTGAGGCGGTACGTCCGCCTACGTCTAGTGTGACATTTTTGACGTGATTGTGCACTCACTAGCGAGTGCAGAGCAGTGCAAGATGAGGATTTTAGGTTAAAAAGTACATTAATAATGATTTTGTTTTCTTTTTTTTTTCTTTTTTTTTAAATGGCCGATCGTTTCGCTAGATAAAACCCTATTCCTCGTCTGGGATCAGGCTGAGCCTCTGAAGCCCTTCGAAGCCCTTCAACATTTTGGTTGTCATGGAAGTCTATAGTGAGGAGAAAAATCCTGGAATGTTTTCCTCAAAAAAACTTAATTTCTTTTTGACTGAAGAAAGAAAGACACGAATGAGTAAAATATCAGGAAATTTTTATTTTGAAGTGAACTAACCCTTTAACAAAGGATGGCTTGTACAGTGTTTTTTTTTTTTTTTGTGTTAAATACAGAGAAAAGCCTATTATCCTACTGACATCTTTTTGATGCCAATGTTATTGAGATGCAAATCTAGGTCTCTGTTTTAAATTCTAGAGAGCTATACTGTACATAGGCAGCTGCCTTCTAAGTTTGCAAAAGCAATGGGACTTCTAAGTGACTTATCTGGAATGCTCTAGACCACATAAAATCATGTGAAGCACGACTCAAAATGGATTGAGAAGCCCCATTTGTATCAAATATTAGTTTAGCGCCACATCAAAGTCAAAAGCATATTGCTGAACTAATACCATACCTAAGAAGCATAAAACTAATTTTTTATTAATTTGGACACTTTTTTTAACAATACCTTAGTTTTGATTGAAATATAGGGTACAACGGGGCTAAAGGCACACCTTAAGAAAAGTTTGCTTTTCACTACTCCTATAATGTATGATATACAGAAAAATATATATGTTTGTACTGAACATTTATGGAGCAACAGTTTTTGTGTGAAAATAAATCATAAAAGTGGTTTATTTTATTTAAAAATCTTATAAATGCATGAAGTGACGAGGGGGGCCTTTTACCCCACACACGGGGTAAAAGGCTCACCAGCATGGGGCAAAAGTCACACAGTATCGATACAAATACTTTCACTAAAATAATAATGTTTTTAATAATGTCTAAGTTAATACTTGTTCAAAACAATCACTTTAGCAAAGTTTAAACTATTTTCTGTTTATTTTAGTGAATAAAATAATAATGTTTTATCAGTAAATATGCTGTCATTAAAATACGTTAATATAGAAATATATCTGAAAAATATAGAAACAAAATAATTAAAAAAGTAAAGATTCTGAAACCATTGAAGGAGATCCCATAATAATTTAATATAGATTTACAGTAGTGACAATAAATATTGTATTATATGATATGATTAATATCACATTTTTAAATCTGATGGTTTCATTATAAATATGGCGATTTTCTCTAAAGTGGACACACAACTTAATATATTACAATCTGAATCTAATCATGTCATGTCAACAAATGTTAAAGTCAGCCTCTGTTTAATATCATGTTGGTGCCTTTTACCCCAAATACCATACTATTACATATTCTTCCGTTATTGAAAAACTGTTGCTTTAATTACCTTGAACAAAACTGACAAACATTAACAAGACCTTAGTTTCAAAATATATTCAATAATTTTAGCAATTCTTATTCACTACTTAAATCTACAACATTTTAAAAACATCAAATATTAGATCAAATGAGTGCAGAATCCACTTTGTGCTGATGCCCGTGATCAGCACAAAGTCAAAGATCAGACAAATTTCCACGTGCATCTTGAAAAGCGAATGTTTTGCTTGTAAGTGCTGAGACAAGTTTTTGTGCCGTCTAGTGGTTTAGAAGAAAATAAAATCAAAGGAGCCTTTTACCCCGTGGAGCCTTTAGCCCCGTTGTACCCTACTATTCAATAGTTTAGGGTCGATAAGATTTTAAAACAAATATATTGAATGTCTCGTGTGCTCAGCAAGGCTGAAAAATAGAGTGAAAACAGTAATATTGTGAAAATTATAATAAAATCTGTTTTGAAAAATGTAATTTATTCCTGTGATGGCAAAGCTGAATTTTCAGCATCATCACTCTCGCCTTTAGTGTCACATGATCCTTCAGAAATTATTATAATATGATGATTTGCTGCTCAATATACAATTATTATTATCAATGTTGAATATCAATTTTTTCAGGATTATTTGATGAATAGAATGTTTAAACAAACAACATTTATTTGAAATAGAAACATTTCATAACAATGTAAATGTCTTTATTTACATTTTTGATAAATGTATTGCCATCTATGTTGAATAAAAGTATTTCTTTCTTCCTTTCTTTAAAAAAAGAAGTTATTAACCCCAAACTTTTGTAAGATTGCTTTTATGATGATTTTTTTCCCCATTCAGCTCACCACAAAACTTTCAATCTCCACGAAAGGTACATGAAATGCCTCAAAGATTTGGCCAAAACCAGGCAGCATAATGTTGCGTCCTATTTTTTGGCCTTAGAAAACAGCCTTCATGTCGGAAGCATGTCTATGATGCCTTGAATGCTCTCTACCCCCATCCTCCTACACACCAGTCACTTGTTGCAGTCTAGTTGGTGCTCAGTAACGATGGAAGCTAATTACACGTTTGCTATTTACTTTTCTAAACTGGGTGATTTATTTAGTGAAGGTGGCTCTTACAGGTCTACTGCTAATTATAGAGACATACTGGGAGACAGGAATAGCTTTGTGTCGCTAAGAGACGAAGGGGTTGCTAGTAGAGCTAACATGCTGTTTCTTAGGCCAGAGCCAGCAAAGCTACACATAAACAGATGAATAGTGTTTAGTCAGATAAAGTAGTGAGCATCCAAAACCTCTGTCATTTAAAGGAGTTTTGAGTAACACTTTCCATGAAGTGTGTACAAAATGCAGTGCTAATGTGTTGTTTGCATTCATAATGCACAATGATACACCTTAATAAGTTCTATTTTGTCCTAAATACATGTAACCACAGTTATGAGATACATATTGATTAAATATTTGACTTTTAAAGAGTATAAGGCACAAAATCAACACCACATTTTGAGTGTTAAAATGCATTGTACTCTTTGAATGTAAAAATAATGTATTACCTTGCAGCTACAATTATGCATGACAAGATAAACCTGATTACAGTGTACTGTAATGCATTATGAATACATTTAATGCATTATATATAGGCTACAGGCTTCATAGAAAGTGTTACTGAGTGTTGCTGCATCTCAGTGCTGCATTCGACCTTGAGACGGCAGAATTATTTAAAGGTTTAGATGGTTAAGCTCTATTTCACACCAGATCCCAATGGATACACTTTCAATTTCTAACGTAGTTCTCATTAGTCCTTTTTTGCTGAATGAAATGTGCTTACTAATTAGATGACAAATATTTCTTTGGAAGCACTGCCTGTTTTAGTAATGACATGTTTTGAAATGGGGCAGGCCGAGCGAGGGAGATTCCTCTTTTCTGCAATAGTGGGAGTAAGCGTGACCACATTGTAGGTCATGATATCTCGCTTTGTTTATTATGATTTCTGTGGTAATTGGTGAATGACGGAGAGCTTTCACTCAAATTCCGCCTATAAGGTCAGTGTTGTTGTGGAAACTTTTGACTTGCAACCTTAATCTGGTCCTCATTGCCATTTGTTTTGGTCAAGATCCGCAACCAAGGCAGGAAGAGACTGTTTGATTGACATGTAAAGCCACCAACCACTCTTTATGTCTATTTTTTTGTGCATCACTCTTGAAGTTGCGTAGAACCAGATAACCAAATTTGGTCTAATCAACTCTTGTCATTTTTATGAGCAGTATGCATCAGCCAGTCAGCGAATAGACTGTGGATGGCCTAGGAACATTGTGTCCTTCACTGTTTGTGCTCTAGAAATGCAGGAAGCCTTTATAGAACTCCCTTCAGCTTCCCGTAACTCCTGAATGTCACTTCAAGAAAACGAAAGATGTACTTTCTTCCCACATGTTTCTGTCCCCAGTTTTCTTCATCTCTGTATCTTTCTGTCCCTTCTTCTTACTTTCTCTCTCTTCACTTCAGCTGATTGACAACTGCAAGAGAATTTAAGAGACTGGCTCCCCTGCCGTGAGGTCCTTCATATCTCTGTTTCAGCTCTCATCAAACGAGAGTGCTTTGTTGGCATATGTATGAGTAACAGAACGGATCCCACTTTTCTGGGCTTCAGAAAAAAAGTTTAAAACTGAGTGTTTTGTAATACCCATTATTCTCAAAGTTGATTCTCATTGGATTTGCTTTGCGATAAAATATATATATTACTGTATTAATTTATGTTAATATTTTTAATTTATGTATCATATTTTTTATGTAAATATATTTTCAGCAATAAATAATATATATTAGTGCTGTCAAAATTAGCGTGTCAATGCATGCAATAATGTTTTTCAGTTTAACGCATTAAAAATATTTTATGCAAATAACGCAGCATCCATTTTTTCTGTCATTAGACAGAAAAGACAGCATGCCAGAATCGAGTTCTCTTTCTCACTTGAATGAATAATAACACAGAATTATGCCAAAATGCAGATTTTGTTGAGTGTCCTCATAAGGCTTGTCTGGCTATCGCCAGACCAAGCTCAGTTTAAGATTGAACATTGGTCTGGGGAGTCTGCTATGTATTTTTACTGCACAAGAGGCGTGATCAACAAGCACAATTCAAATGACTCTGTACACAATTGGATAGTCCTTCAACCAATCAGATCACAAGAGGCGTGATCAACAGGTATAATTCAAATGACTGTACACAATTGGATAGTCCTTCAACCAATCAGACCACAAGAGACGTGATCAACGGGCATAATTCAAAAGACTCTGTACACAATTCGATGGTCCTTCAACCAATCAGACCACAAGAGGCGTGCAATCAATGAGCATAATTCAAAAGACTGAAAACAATGGATAGTCCTTCAACCAGTCAGACCACAAGAGGGCTAATCAATGGGCAACGACCCATCGCTTCTCTATCCGTCATCGTGTTAAACCCGCCAATAGCGCACCAGGTGGATAAGCCAGTCTGTGATTGGTTCCCGCAAAAGTGTAACAGAAGCAGGATAAATGAATGTACAGGTTTCCAGACTGAGCTGCAGGGCAAAATCAAATCGGCGGCAGATCAGGTTGGGTTTACCCAGTCTACATAAGAGCAGTCTTACTCTTAAATGAGTTAAATAACATCTTAAATGAACTTAAGAGTTGTGAGAAAATGAGATGCGTCTGACAGTGTGTCAGATCCACATCATGTTCGGCAGTGGCAGATCTTAAAACTGTCTGTCATTTATGATAATCAAAGAACAAAGGTAATTGTTGAGAAAATAGCTTTTCTAAGGATTCATATTTAATTTATTATTTATGCAGTGCAGACTTTTTGACAACTTTATTAAATTTCTGTATATTTCCTACCTGTTAGACATGTTAGACCTGTGTGTGTGTGTGTGTGTGTGTGTGTGTGTGTGTGTGTGTGTGTGTGTGTGTGTGTGTGTGTGTGTGTGTATGTATATGTATATATATATATATATATATATATATATATATATATATATATATATATATATATATATATTTAGTTAGTTCTTGACAGGTATGTGTGGGAAAAGGACACACTTGATGTTTTATAGACAAACTATGTGCATATGCATATGAGGAAAGTTTTTTTTTTTTTTTTTTTTTTTTTTTTTTTGCTTGGTAGAAGTTTTTACGTGTTGCATTATTTCCCACTTAAAGAGGCATTTTTTCCCGTCCAGTACTCAAAGGAGAAGAGTTTGGCTGTAGCTGTGTGAGTGTTTGCGGACCTTTAATGAAGCGACCATGGGGCTGACAGGTGCTATTATTGGGAACATTAAGTGAGATGAAGGGCTACTGGCTCCCTTGGACAAGATAATGATGTTTGTACTGGAAAGAAGAAAACCAGGAACTGTTTAAAGTTGCTTTGAGAAGAAAGTGAACCAGGTTTGGCATAGTGATATCTTCCAGATGTATGCAATGGCGCAGTTTGGGTAGATATCTCAAAGTCTCAACGTAGACAACCCATTTTGCATGTTTGAAATGTTTATCCTTGTTAAGTAGGCAGTATGTTTGTAAAATATTATTAATATGTCCAAACTTATAAAATGGAGGGAAAGACAAAATGAAGTTTTACCATTATGTAACCATGTTTTGCACACATCATCATCGTCCATTGATTTTTTTTTTGGCATTCATCACTCTGGAGAATATTCTGCGAAGATGCTTTAATTACTGAACACTAGAGCAGGGAATTCTCTGTGCCTGTGCACTTCAGTATGGATGTTAGCTGCTCCATGGGGATTCTCGAGGGAAACTAGACTAAATGAGTCTCTGTTTGTGCCTCTCATGAAGATTCTAATGTACAATCAACCTTCAAACAAACACAGTTAACTAAATTTGCAGCTACTGACACTTGATTCATTCAGGTCACTTAATGAATCTGGCTGTCATTTGTGTGGGTCTTCTGTCAAGAGCCTTCAAATGGCAAACCTGTTATCTTCCTCCATGCTGGTATTTATTTGATTTACAATTCGGAGGAAGATTTTGCCAGTGGCCAATGAGAATGTGGTCTGAAAGAGTGGGCAGGACTCACACCTTATTAATTTAACCATCCCCTACAGTATGAGGTCTCAACATGAAGAGCATCTCCCATTGTCAGTTTTGTGCCAAGTCAACAATGATAGTGTCATACCAGGTGAGATGAAGGTACATTTGTCGTCTCGCTGGTTTCAAGTGCGTGTGGGTGTCCTGGCTCAGAGGAGCATTTAGGAGGCACATCTTTCAATGGGACGAGGGGCAGCCAAGGGCCAGTGATCACACAGGAAACTAGTACTGACAGCCCAACTGCCTGCACTTCCTGTCAAAGCGCACAGTGGCGTCTCATCCTTGCAGAAACGACAAACACTCTCGCCCTTCTCTGCTGAGGGTTTCGTCTGGGAGTGATGTTTGATTTACACATACACAATTGTACACACAATAAAACCCTAGTTCCCATCCTCTTCCAATCTCCCCAGAGCCAAATGAGAGAATCACAGCCATATGTCAGCCGTCTGCACTCCCATTCATGTGGTGGAACGCCGTGCCTCGGTATGAATGGAAAACTACCATGAAATCAATGAAGAAACTGCATTTAACTCAGTGTCGCACAGACTGACGGCTGGTGTGTTATGGGTAAACAGCGGTGAGCTGTGTTTGCTGCCGCCTCAGCCCTGATTCAGCAAAGTTTTTTCATCGCTCAGTTACAATGTCATAAGAAGAATCCTTTTCCTCGAGGTGTCTCTCTATACCTGAGTACTGCGAACACATTATGTATCTCCCTCCGCAGCACACCTTACCTTTATTCCATTATTTGTGCAAATTATGGGATTTAAAACATTTCATTCTACCCACTCATGTTGTTTCAAACCTGTATGACTTTTTTCTATAAGATATTTAAAAAAAAAAAAAAAATGCTACAGAATTTTTTTGTCTGTAGTGAAAGTCATTGGGCTGCATTGCTATTTTGGACTCCATTAACTTTGATACTTCATAAGAGACTCCTTTAAAAACATTTTTAGAAGGTTTTGAGTGGTAGTGGGTTGTCACTGTTGTGCGTTGTGTATTATTAATTAACTACATGTACTTACTATATAATTAGGGTTAGGGTTCGGTTTAGTGTTAGTTGCATGTAATTATTTATAATTTACTGTTATTTCTACACTAAGTACATGTAACATACACTCACCTAAAGGGTTATTAGGAACACCATACTAATACTGTGTTTGACCCCCTTTCGCCTTCAGAACTGCCTTAATTCTATGCAACATTGATTCAACAAGGTGCTGAAAGCATTCTTTAGAAATGTTGGCCCATATTGATAGGATAGCATCTTGCAGTTGATGGAGATTTGTGGGATGCACATCCAGGGCACGAAGCTCCCGTTCCACCACATCCCAAAGATGCTCTATTGGGCTGAGATCTGGTGACTGTGGGGGCCATTTTAGTATAGTGAACTCATTGTCATGTTCAAGAAACCAATTTGAAATGATTCAAGCTTTGTGACATGGTGCATTATCCTGCTGGAAGTAGCCATCAGAGAATGGGTACATGGTGGTCATAAAGGGACGGACATGGTCAGAAACAATGCTCAGGTAGGCCGTGGCATTTAAACGATGCCCAATTGGCACTAAGGGGCCTAAAGTGTGCCAAGAAAACATCCCCCACACCATTACACCAGCACCACCAGCCTGCACAGTGGTAACAAGGCATGATGGATCCATGTTCTCATTCTGTTTACGCCAAATTCTGACTCTACCATCTGAATGTCTCAACAGAAATCGAGACTCATCAGACCAGGCAACATTTTTCCAGTCTTCAACTGTCCAATTTTGGTGAGCTCGTGCAAATTGTAGCCTCTTTTTCCTATTTTTAGTGGAGATGAGTGGTACCCGGTGGGGTCTTCTGCTGTTGTAGCCCATCCGCCTCAAGGTTGTGCATGTTGTGGCTTCACAAATGCTTTGCTGCATACCTCGATTGTAACGAGTGGTTATTTCAGTCAAAGTTGCTCTTCTATCAGCTTGAATCAGTCGGCCCATTCTCCTCTGACCTCTAGCATCAACAAGGCATTTTCGCCCACAGGACTGCCGCATACTGGATGTTTTTCCCTTTTCACACCATTCTTTGTAAACCCTAGAAATGGTTGTGCGTGAAAATCCCAGTATCTGAGCAGATTGTGAAATACTCAGACCGGCCCGTCTGGCACCAACAACCATGCCACGCTCAAAATTGCTTAAATCACCTTTCTTTCTCATTCTGACATTCAGTTTGGAGTACAGGAGATTGTCTTGACCAGGACCACACCCCTAAATGCATTGAAGCAACTGCCATGTGATTGGTTGATTAGATAATTGCATTAATGAGAAATTGAACAGGTATTCCTAATAATCCTTTAGGTGAGTGTATATAACAAGGACACTGACAAATAAAGTGTTACTGCTTCTTTTGGGCCCTACCAACTACCTAGAACACCATAGAAATGACAAAAAAAGACCCAGTATTGCGCAAACATTCACATTTTGAATTTCATGTATTCTGATTGTTTAACAACTTCCTGATTTTGTTTAGCTCTATACTTTTTCCTTGATATTGTTTTAATTATTTGAATGAATTCCTCTTATAATATAAATATAATAATTGTAATGTAATTTCTTTGAAGGTTTACAGTCCCATACAGTCCTATATAACTCTTTACAGCATTACACAACAGCCCTCAAGTGTTTCATGGCTGTTAAATATTCCATATACTTACAGAGCCCCTCATTTTTTTATTAAATAATACATTTACATCCCTTTTACACTCAGTCATGTGATTCATAATCTAAACTTTATCTAAAAGCATTCAAATAAACACCAAATACGGTCTCTGGATCATCTGCAAGGCAATGAACTCGCAGACCCCATCTGGCTTGTGCATGACAGCTTTTCTCAGCAGCTGACTCCCCCTATTGGCCAAATACTGTAACTGTAGACTTCCAGTACCTGCGCAGTTATAGGCACTGCAGACTGTAGAGAGAGCCGAACGCTGCCGTTTATCAGCGGGACGCTGAGGACGGGGACAACCTGGGCTCAGATACTCTTAAGAGGTACACACACTTCACTTGAGCTTAACTCTGGCAGGCTGAAACAACAGGGACTGTTAACTGCTTCTTAGAGTCAGGGACAAAGCCTGGGGATTTGTGTTTTTGTTTGATGGATGTGTGTGTCTGGACGCATGTATGTGTGCTCTGGCAACCTACTTGCGAGGGGAGGAGGCTGCACTCATGAATGACGGCTGTATGAGTGTATGTGTGTGTGTCCGTTTCATGCTGTGTGAATGCTGAGGGTGGCATAGTTGGGTTTTACAGCGGAGTGATGCATCAGCCAAAGAAGCGCTTGCTCATTAATAGAGACAAAACCACAGTGTCAGAGCTGTTGGGATGAATATAATGGGTCACGGGAAAAGAAACAGTGACGCATGATAAATTGCTGTGAGTGAAGTCAAGGGGTGCTAGGGCACTAGATTAATGCTGTTTAGATGGGATCCAGCAAACATCTGGGGACTAAAGAACATCAGGACTTTTGGATGTGTTTGTGTTCATGTGAGATTCTGCCGGTCTCACAGTGGGAAACATCAGCAAGTTCTCCCCCTAAAATAACGGGACGGGAAACTGTTTAACCTTGGCTCGGTGTACTTCCCTCCATGAAACTATCAGATTGAAAGACTGCTTTACAACCAGTTTCCTTCTGCCATAACAGTTGCTTATTTACAGCTGCAGACTGGCCCATTTCACCCTCCCTTGTGCCCGAGTGTTAATGGCAGCATTGATTAAAGCATTTACAGTGTGCTGCTGGTTATCATGTGCATAGGAGATGCCAGCTTCTCTTTGATATATTGTACGTTGCCTATGCTGATAAAAATCGTAACGGTGGTTTTCAGATGAACCAATCTGTTTCTAAGAAAGTAAATGACTGTGGTAATGGTTCTCTCAGGGAGAATTCATCTATATCCTTTGCTGTCCTCTTTAATAGGATGCAGGGAGACTCTTTTAGTCTTATTTTAATGATAATCTTAAAATAAGACTAACTCTACCTGTCAGCTTTTTATTTTTAATTTTCTGTTATTTTTGCTCATTTATTAAACCCCAATCTAAAGCTGAAGTGTGTAATTTCTTTGACATTAAAATGTCTACCCTTATCCCAGCTTAATATGCAGAGACAACTGTAAGTAAACCAATTTCCCTGAAGAGCGAAAACACTGGCTCTGTGCTTTTTCAAAACATTGCTTTGTTTGTTTTGCTTCCTGGCCAGCTCTGCACAGCAACATTAGCTCAACCAATAGCGTTTGGGGAATGGCTGTTTGTCTGGCCAATGGGAGAGTGTTCGGGAAACCTGTTTGAGAACAGGTGGCTTAGAATTTAAGGAGCTTTTCAAAAGCATTTCACATGTATAATTTAGACAGATGTTAGCATCATTTTAACCCTAGGTTATGAAGCCCAGCTTTAATAGTCCCAAAGATACACTATATGGAGTGAAGGTTTCTGAGAGGGAACAGTAAAAGTATTGGACATTCAACAACTAAGAGTCAAGGTTTTTGGTTGTTATCTTGTTCCAATTCTGTTCCTGGAGATCTACCTGGAGTTCAGACCCAACCCTGAACACTGTTAAAATTATTTCACGTTGCACCATTAAACTTAGTTTAAACTTAAGATCAGCTCTATGTATAAATTAAATATTTACGGAAAAGACAATCAGGAGTAACGGTTGGAATAAATGGCAGACTGACTGAACTGCAACAATAATCTCTTGTTTTATTTGACAGACTAATATGATAATTCTGACATTTTCACACACTTACATATTAAGAACATTATGTGAATAAATTACTTTGTTAGCGACTCTTCAATATGAACCCGTCCTAAACAGCGAGACTCTGTGAGCATCAGTCCATGTTGTGCATGTCAAATAAAATCACTCATAATAAGTATAATTTCCTCAACAACAAAAAAAAGTTATTAGGTTAGTACTTGCTAGTAGTTACTAAGCCTCTAGTCTGGACTTTGTTTCATTTAAGATAGAAGGATTGGGCACCCCTGACCCACACTACTACAACGAAAAGCATCTTTCTCATTTTTCCTTTTTGCTTTTTTTCTCATTCAATCCGCATTGTCATTTTTCTACAGCTCCAGAGTGATTAGATGGCCGCTGGCATTTACACATGGCATTTACAGCTCAGGTTATTGGCTAACAGATAACTTTCTCAAGGTTGTTTTCTCATTGTGTGCTGTATTTGTTCAAATTATGTTATTAACTTCATAAATATGCAAAAAGGAACATTAACCCAGGGTTAAAAAATATACAGTGTGCAAAAATATGACTAACCAAAATTGTAGTCTGCCAACTTTTCAGTAGTTTGAGCAAGATAACCCAGAATTACATTAATCCAGGGTGGGTTTAGACTACTAACAATTTCTAAATGTGAAATACCCGCTAGTCTCTTGCTTTTTCTGTTGTTCTTTGCTCTCTCTCTCTCTCTCTCTCTCTCTCTCTCTCTCTCTCTCTCTCTCTCTCTCTCTCTCTCTCTCTCTCTCTCTCTTTCTCTCTCTCTCTCTTGCCTTTTCTCTCTGTGTGTCGTTTTGTTCTCTCATCTTGCTTTCTCTTACCGTCTCTCTCTGCTTTCTTTGTTGATCTCTGGGTGCTGGAGGCAATAAAAGGAAGACATAGTGATTTTTCTTTCCTTCCTTTCAAAGGTCCAGATGGACAGTTTCTGCCCATCGAGTGCATGAACAACAGTAGCACTGCGGCAGCCCTAATTCTCTCTGCCCTCTGTTACTCCACTTCTTTTTCTGACCTTTCAACCACTGCGTCAGTTTACCTCACCAACTCAGGATAAGCCACAGAAATCTGTGGCTTATCACCTTCCTGAACAAAAAACATCAATATCATAGCCAAACCAAATCAGAATTCACCTGACTTTGTAGATGCTGCGGAAATGTGTAAATTCTTTGCTGTTTTCTCTGCCGTGACTGGAGGTGTTGGCATGTGCGGTAGTGTAGCTCTTTGTTTACTCAACTCTCTGAGGTGACTATGGTTTGGAGTGGTGAGTGGAGGCCTTTTTGGCTCTCTTTTGCATTGTGTTGTGTTTAAGTGGGAGGATGACTAAAGAGTTCTTCATCACCCTGTTCTTGTTAACGACTTCTCTTCATATGCTGAAACCACAACAGACGAAACCTTTGAACTGTGGCATCTTTGAGTGGAATGCTCCCTTTTGCCTGGCAAAGGCAGAAATGTTTAATTGGTCACTGTGTTTGAGGTGGCGAGGGAGTGAGGCTGATGTTTTTTAATTTTACAAGGCATTATTATATGGTCTAAAATGAAACGTGAATCTATGTGAATGAAAATTCCTTTGAAATTTTACTGGGTTTGTGGTAGTAAATGAATTTTACCACTTTAAATACCTTTCAGTACGTCATTCATAACTTAATTGTGAAGCAGGGTGCAGATTATGGGAGGTCTGACCACCCTAATTAAGGCTCAAACTGCCTAAAGGAAGCCAATACAAAAGGTTTAGCAACAGTAGGATGTTTGACCATTTTCAGTTAGGACCAATATCAAATGGCACATTGAAAATACAGAAAGTAAGATACATGCTGTTTGGTTGAGTCTATCTTATATTCACTGTATAATTCACACACTGATATGAAACATTACAGACAAACGCCCCATACAGACAACTCTATTAGTGAGAAGATGTGAGCTCTAAGAGTGTACCTTGCCACTGGGGTGCTTTCACTTAGGTGGGAAATGGAAAACCGCTTGCCTCTTGTGTAATGAGATCTAATCCTGAAATCACAATGAAAGAGCAGAGCTCTAAGATTTGCGACATGAGTATTTTAAGGGGCCCTAAAACAGACCCCTGTGGAACACCATATCCAAGGAAATCTTTTAGACATATTACTGAGTCACTAGGGGGTTGCATTTGTTCGAACAGACCCAGTATATTAAGCAATAAATAAGGACTTTTTTATATTTTGTGTTCCCTGTATGCTGTTTTAACATGTTTTATTCAAGAATTAAAGATGCAATGACACCAGCCTTTAGAGAATAATTAGCTTTTGGAAAAGTTCATTTGTTGTAAGTAGGTACCCGTTATCTGTTTAATCCACATCTGATTAAATGGGTCAGTGGTGTCACAATGTCATCCAGATAATCTGCTAAAGTGCTAAAGCCTCATTGATAGTTTTGATTAATTTGAACTCAACTCCATATTGAAGTTGACTGCTTTGATGGCTGTGTTTTTCTCTTTCTCTGACTCTCATAGTATGTGATTCAGGTCAGTGTTGAATGAATCTTCCATGAATCAAACCACAAACACTTTTAACATGCTTAGGTCCTTTCAAATACAAGCCTTCATTAATCTGTATTGTGTGTCTAAAGCTGTTTTTCTTTTTTGATTCATCCATGTTCTGTTCCTTATCAAAAACAAATCTCATATTTCCTATAGATCTACACTGATTGGGCGAACCATTATTTGGCCAAGTCCGGTTGTCCAAGGCTTATTAAGGACCTGACTCAGGACATACCCGATGGAGTTCTGCTGGCAGAAATCATCCAGATAATAGGTGAGAGCATGCACACACACACACACACACACACACACACACACACACAGTGCAGGCTAATAAATCTTCACAGCTCATTTGAGTGATACAATTATTTGTGTAAAACATAACTACTTACAGTGTTTCATCTTTACGTTATTCTGCTCACGTTAAACTGGATTAGGAGCCATAGAAAATCAGCAACATGAGAATTTAATGCTATTCTGCACTATTAAAGCATGTGTCTCCCATGTGTTCACTTTAGTGAGCCCAGAGTGGTTTGCGTTGTGTGCATGTGTGTCAGTCTGTCTTTTTTTATTTTTCCTTCTTTCTTTCCCCTCATCCCATTTTCCCCTCCTCTGGGCTGTCCTGAAACTTTACTATGAACCTCCAGCATACAATGGCAGATCTTATGTCACAAACTCGCAACCAACAGCTGATGAATTAACAGCCGTTCATTTTCTCAGCATTTTCTCCCACACTGCGAACATACATATGCCCATTCAGTCACAAACTCTTACAAACTGCAAAGGCAAACTTTCTTGCCTCATGACGGTAACCCGTGGATGGAAAGGCCAGAGGTTATGGTATGCTTTTTTTGTTGTGTACCAGTGTGCTGCAGAGGTTTAACCCAGCAATATCTCTTTTGTAGCTAATGAAAAGGTAGAAGATATTAACATCTGCCCCAAGAGTCACTCTCAAATGGTAAGTGTCTTTTTTTTTCTCTTCATAATGCTTTAATATTCATTGCTTCATTAGTTAATCTAGTCTATTTGTGATTATGCATTGTAAAGACAGTAATAGCACAATGCCTGTTCTCTCCACCTTTGTTTCTTGTTTGTTTATACAAAGTTCTGGGATATTGCATAAGGATGTTTTTTTTAACATTACCAGCTATAAATAATTCTTACAGATCTTTTGATCAGAAGGTGAAAATACTTAAAAATAGTTTTGTAGACAAACATAAATTGTGTCTATGTATAAATTAAAACAATTAAATTAACTGAAACTGATGGTAAAGGACGTGTCCAGTATTACATGTAAACTTCAATAGTATTTGCAAAGCCCCCTAGGACTCTCTTCATGATGTTGGTTGAGAGAATGCTTGTTTAACATTTTCCACGTACAGTAATTCACATACTTTGTTATTGCATAGTTGTGATTACATAACTGTTATTATAAAATGTGTCCAAACCTTTGACTGGTAGAGTATATTTTGTCACAACAATATTATACAGCTATTCTGTCATTGCATTTTTAAGATAAACAGCACGTGTCACAATAAAATAACCCAGTCTTGTGAAATTACTCCTGTCACAAAATCATCAAGACCCATTATTATTTTGTACCTTTCAGTCTGTGAAATTATAATGTTTTTGCTGATGATTTTGCAAAAATAATGATTCTTTGCTGTTATCCATGTAGGTGAGATCCTCTATGCTTATGTTGGGTTTTTGCTGTTGCACATTGCAGTGATTAAACTCTTGCTAAGCTGTAATACAGTAAAGGCTTTAGTGGCCTCACAGGTCTTTTCTGCAGTAGAATGGGCCAACCGGGCACTGGGCTATAACTCTGCATGTCAATGAGTACAGCAGAGAATGCTAGGATAGTTGCTGTGGACTTCACCTAACAACTCCCATGTAGGTATGCTTGTCAGATTGGAAGAGCACAAAGACTGCAGTAAAAGCTTTAGTTTTAAGTTCAAGGCTAAGTGTTTTGGAGGAGGTTTCATTGTTTCATTCAATGCCCATTGATCTTACACCTGCGGCCAGCATGTGTGTGCGCACGTATGTAGAGGTTTTACACTGAGGAAGTGTGCCTGTTTATGAAACTGTTTACGGGAAGTTGAGGTTATAGAGGAATCTGACATACACTCACTGTATCACAGCCAAGCTTCACATGAGTTGCACGTTGTTGCAGATTGCCGGGAGACCTCTCTGTGATTGCTAAGGTTTTTGTCAGTGTTTGATTGATAGGAACAGGTTATTGTGCAAAAACAGCATGCGTTGTTGATAAATGGAATGTTGGTTTACAGGGTTCTTAACTATAGGAGTAATTCAGTAAAAAAAAAAAAATGTTTGTCTATGCAGTGAAAATAAATTAGGCCAGTAACATCAAACCTCATTGGTTCTTATGAAAGCCCAAAAATTACAATTACCCCATGATTTACTCACCCTCTAGCCATCCTATGTGTAAATAACATTCTTCTTTCAGACGAATACAATCTGACTTATATAAAAAAATGTCCTGGCTAATCCAAGCTTTATAATGGCTGTGAATGGGAGCCCAAAATTTGAAACCCAGAAAAGTGCATCCATCCACTATAAAAGTAATCCATATGGCTCTGGGGGGTTCATAAAGGCTTTCTGAAGTGAAGTGAAGTGATGCTTTTGTGTAAGAAAAATATCCTTATTTAACACATTATAAAGTAAAATGTCTAGCTTCCGCCAGACCACCTTCCATATTCAATTTACGGAAAAAGCGTAACTGATGTGACGTAGGACGTAGTGTAAGCATTTGAAAAAACGAGAGGTGTTACACTTTCTTTGTTGAATACTGGTGGAAACTAGATATTTCACTTTATAAAGTTTTAAAAATGGATGTTTTTCTTACAAAAACGTATCGCTTCACTTCAGAAGGCCTTTATTAACCCCCCCGGAGCCGTGTGGATTACTCCACTGGAGTTGGATTACTTTTACAATACATGTGACCCTGGAAGACAAAACCAGTCATAAGGTCATTTATATATCATCTGAAAAATAAACTTTCCATTGATTTATGGTTTATTAGGATAGGACAATATCTGGCCGAGATACAACTATTTGAATATCTGGAATCTGAGGGTGCAAAAAAATCAAAAGTTGTCCAAATGAAGTCCTTAGCAATGCATATTACTACTAATAATACGTTTTTGATATATTTACGATAGGAAATTTGAAGTTTGAAACTTTTGCACAAAATTGAATTATATTGTATGGACAAAAACAGCTTTAACGTTCTTCAAATTTATTGTTGTGGTTTTCACAGAAAAAATAAGTCATAGGGGTTTGTAACTAAACTTCTAACCAGCAAGCCTTCCATCTTAGCCAGAAAAATCAGTTTCCCAAAACCATAGTTCCAACGAACATTCTCAAACAGCATTGCAAAGTTGTGTGGTTGGAACGACAGCTCTCGACATGTGGTTAGAAGCATAGTTTCTTGTTTGTATGACATGGACTTAATGTAATAAATCCTTATCTTGAGCAAAATAAGTAACTTCACATTCAGTACAATCTGTATATTCCAATTTTAATATATACAAATTTCATTTACTTTAAATCTTTTAAGAGATTTAAAGCGCCGTTTTTGAAGAGTGTGCATGTGCATACGTGCTCTAGTATGTTAGAAGGAGCCTATGATTGAATCAGCAAAAGAACTATAACTATATATAACGACAAACTTGAGACAATATGGTTTAGGGAAAAAGCTGTGACTAGCTAGTTGATTGCTTAATGGGATCATTGGATACAAAATTAACTTTTATATGGTGTTTGCATATAAATGTGTCTTTGCAGTGTGTGGACACAACCACCCTACAATGTTAAACATTCATTCACTCCTTTTTTTTTTAAATCCTCAAAAGGCCTAAACACTCTCAATAATCAAGCTGTTTTAATTATCTGAGCAATATGATGTCATATTGCTCATGCTCCGCCCACAACCACTGACGGACTGTCCCATATTAGCATAGTTCCACCCTCAGCCAGTTGTACACTGTCTGCCAATGCAGCACTTCATGCCCCGCGGAAGAGAAGGGTGGGGTGAGCAGTAGCTCATTATCATTTAAAGTGACAAGCACCGAAACGGGTCACTGTGAACAGAGCTGTTTTTGAGGAGGTAAAAAGGGTGTTGTTTTACACAAACATTGAGAAATTTTAACCAAAGTTTGTTACAGACTTTACATGAAGACCCTAAAGAATCATACAAACTCGTGGAAAATGGGCATCCAGTGACCCCTTTAAACGATGGTAGTTAGACACATCATACTATGGTAGTTAGGCAGCGAGTTACGTCATTGTACGGGAAATGCACCCTTGGTTGACTAGCATTTTTTGCTGGTTCACCATCAAAAATCCATGCTGGTTTAAAGGGGTACTTCAGCGCTGGGAAGATGAATGTGTATTTAAACTGGGTAATTTATGTAGTAGAAATGTTAAATTATTCTAGACTGAGAGAAGCCAGAAAATGTATTTTTGGCTCATGTGGATGAAAGACAACAACTCCCAGAATGCACTTGCTTCACTGCCCTACGAGGCCACTCCAAAAGCCACTGCTACTGGATCACTGGATCACTTGCCCACCGCGGCACCGCCCCTACCGTTGTTTTATAATAATAAAATAATTTAAAATTAAAATACAATTAAAAACTGAACGTGTCTGTTCAATATAATGTGAGTGAGCCGAGCGAGTGTCACGGCACAAACGCAGCAGGAGTCAGATTACATTCATCACGAGAACGAAGAGCTGAGGTAGAGCGGCGCGCGGCAGTCATTCACGGTGCGTGTTCAGTCTGGCATGTTTTCAGATCATGCTTATGGGAGCATAACCTTCATAGGAATTCATTTGAAAAGTTGAAACACTCACTTTGCTCCGCACCGCTCCGTTTACATGAATGCCTGCAGCTGCCCGAGCTGAGTGCTGTGAGTGCAATGCGATCCCACCCATGGGCGGGTTGATTACATGCGGAACTAGCTCCTTCTACTGGCTGTAGTCTTTAGCCTCTGGCCAAAAAATCCTCAGACACAAAATGACGATATTTGCATCATCAGATAATTTTTTTCCAGAAATAAAATACTTAAATCTCTCGTCTCAGGGGGATATGAAGGGGGGAAGCACTATCATTCGAATATACTACCGGATTTCTACTGATACATAGCTTAATGCTAATCACTGAAGTATCCCTTTAAGCTGGTCTTTTCTGGAGTTGTGTAGGATGGGGTCATTTATGTGTGTTAAATGAGAGGATAAGAAATATCTTGACCTCAGCCTGGTTAACGTGTACTGGAACAAGTCAGGAAGCTAATCTATTGTGCCCCTTTTCCTGTATTTGTTATACTGTGTGGCAGTTAATATTAAACAGTAAATCTCGTCAAGCCTCATTACTCAAGGAGTCGGCAATCTGCCATTGAGGAATAATCAATTATAACTATCATTCAGAAAGGAAATTCCTTATCGATTAGGATTAGATAGCCCTCCATGCATTTTCCGCTGCTAGCCAATAAAACTTTACTACTTTGGCATTAGCAAAAAACGCTGCTCGTGTCCATTAAAAGCACCTGTTAAAAGTGACTCAGTTAAATGAGTGTACTGTTGGGTGCTTTCCCAGGCAATGAAGATGGTTGCTAAATTACATGCGTAATAAACTCTCTCTCATTGATCTGATTGGTCTCTCGGGGCTTAATTAAACTGGCATGAAGAGAGGCAGATAAATCGCCGCCTACAGGCTGTCTGTTCATTCAGTGACCCTTATGGAAACGTTTGTCTTTTGAACCGCAACTGCACCAGAAGCAAAAAAGGTAGAACCCACTTTTCCCATAAGGAATTTCTACGATCCCAAGGCTGGTATTCGGATTAGTCTGGAATTCTGAACATGTTGGTCCACCAAATGAGCCTTCTCTGCCATTTGCAGTGTAGTTATTGAGAGACAGCTATTTCTGGAGGTTATGCATCAGAAAGGGAGTTCCCCTGTACACAAGCATATCCCATTAGCCTGGCTTTATTAGCAGATTCAGGGATTGCAACCTTTGGAGATGTCCCTGAGGCGTTTACATAGGCATGACTCGAAAATCATCAGAGGCGACATATTGGAAAATTGGCTGATTTAATATGCAGTTTGTGATCTCATTTAGCATTAACATTAAGATGTCACTGAGGAGACTCTTGGCTTCTTAGCGGATGTTTTGTGGCTAACGGCTGCTTCATCAAATCCCTGTTTACACCTCTTTCCTCTCTTATCAAGCATTGTTGGGACAAATTCAGTCTGACAGTGTTGTCTCGTCCCTAAATCTGGAAACCACAGGAACTGAGTATGCAGAGAGTGCCTTTGAACACAACCAGACACCCTCCAGCTCTGAAAAAGACTGAAAAGAAATCCAAACAGTACCATAAAAAGACATTCAACTGAAAGAAAAGTTTCACAATACTAATCTATATAATTAAAACTTTCACCACATTGCATTTCAAGGCTACAGGCTACAAATGAGTAGGCACAAAATTGGACTGCAATTCCCAGAATGCACCACATAAACTGTAAAGTCTATACACATATGAGTTGCTGTCAGTGGCTGCATCCGAAAACTTAGGCAGCTGACTTGTTGCCTCACTGGCTTATAGGCAATGACTTTGCAGGCAGCGTTTGCACACGAAGGTATACCTCACAAAACTGATTTCGGACAGACTGCTGAGGCAGCGTAATGGTTTAATGATCCACAGCAAAATAGAGCAAGCTTTGGTAAGAACTAAACAAATATAAAATTACTACAGTAGTAATTTCTTGCTAGAAATGACATCAGAAGTGGTCAAAAACATATATTTACACACAACCTGACCTGCAACCGCTACTTTCAGATGGCTTTCTTTTTCTAGCTCAACTGTCACCAAATGGAATGCATAGGATTGTGGGATATCAAAGGCAGCAAAGGATGCATCTTTGCTGCCTTCAAAAATCAATCAGATGAAGGTATCTCAGGAGACAGGAAGTGAAGCTAACATTGAATTCGGACATGCCTCGATGTCTTCCTACCTTGGAATACGTCTTCCAAAGGGAGCATTTTTCAGTTATCAGATGCGGCCAGTGTCTGCAGGTTTGAGTTTGTGGCCGTCAGGAGAGGCTGACTGATTGGCTACCTCTCCAGGTTGTGTGGGAGGACCAGTGCAGTTAAGTGTGTTAGGGCTTGTAAAGTGGCTGCATCATCTGGGCTCCATCTGTTAGTGGCATACAGCCTGACAGCTGAGAGATATGCTCCTCGCTGCCTCCACAGACATCAGCATATCCTTCTGATGGCACACCACATTCACCTTTATATGATTAATACAGCATCCCCCCAACTGGTCTTTAGAGAGCACTGGATGCTCAGCTGGTTTACCTTGCTGGATGTCAGCTGGTCCACATGTCAGGAAGGATTAATGAATCTTTTAATGAGGTTGGACTTTGGATCTTTATAGAGTTTGTTTGGTTAGTTAGCAAATTGGTTAATCAAGAGGATGGACTGTTGGACTTAATCAAGTTTTGTTAGTTCCTCAAGAGAATAAGCTTTGGAACTTTATTGTGGTGTTAGTTTGGTTAGTTAGTAAGTTAGTTAATCAAAAGGATAGGCTTTTGGCGTTGATTTAGTTTTATTAGTATGTTAGTTCATCTTGAAGCTTGACAATGGGTCTTGATTTGGTTTTGTTGTTTAGTGAGTTACAGTAGATCATTGAGAGGATGGACTTTGGGTCTTGATTGAGTTTGATTTGGAACTTTATTGTGTTAGTTTGGTTAGTTAGTAAGTTAGTTCATCATAAGGACATGTTTTGGTGTTGATTTAGCTAGTTTGGTTACACTCTAAAGAATGCTGGGTTGTTTCAACACATATTTGTATCATATATAAACAGACCAAGCCGTTGGTTTAAATGTTTTAATTAATTTTTAAACCCAACTGTTGGGTTTGTCCATATTTGACCCAAACATGGGTTGAAACCACCTAGCATTTTTTAGTATGTTAGTCCACTGTGAAGCATGACAATGGGTCTTGAGTGAGTTGATTTTGTTGTTTAGTGAGTTACAGTAGATCATTGAGAGGATGGACTTTGAGTCTTGATTGAGTTTGATTAGTTAGTCAGTTCATCAAGATGATTGTCTTTTGGAATTTATAAAAATGAGTTTGTTTAGTTAATAAGTTTGTTTAGACGGTGGCCTTTGGATCTTGATTGAGTTAGTTTGGTTAGTTAGTGAGTTAGTCCAAAGGGAATAAACTTTGGAAGTATTTTGAGGTAGTTTGGTCAGCGAGTTAGTTCTGGTGTTGATTTAGAAAAAAAAAAAATGAACTTTTGGTGTTGATTTAGTTATTCTGGTTAGTGAGTTAGTTCCTCGAGAAGCATGACATTATTTAGAGAGTTAGTAAGTTATTTGAGGGTCTTGGTTAATCTAGTTTGGTTAGTGAGTTGGTTAGTAAGAGGCTGGACATTGGGTCTTGATTGAGTTGGTTTGGTTCGTGAATAACTAAGAAGTGTTCTCTGAACAGAACACATTTGCATCTAATTCAGATCAATTCAGATCATTCAGATACCTTTTATCTAAAATAACTCCCAAATGAGTATTATTTTGTATTTGAAGTGGATCATGTAATAGCATTTTTTTTTTTTTGGTAGTTTTTTTGATCATCTAAAGAAAATATAGCTTATAGATATAGATTTAAGATGGATTTTTCTGCTGACTTGTTTTTCTTCTCTTTTGCTCTACCACTTTTTTTGTCTAACAGGTGGTGGTCAACTTAAATATCAGTCATTCAGTTCAACTCTCACTCTCTCTCTCTTTCTTTCTCTGCTTAGCCTGCTCAGAGGGGTTGAGATGTTTGTTAATGACCGAGTGCGTCTTGCACAGAATCATAGAAATTTCTCACCTTGTCTTTTTGTGTGTTTAACGCCATATAGTGACACTTGACGTTCGTATTTGATTTGTGACGTGCAGCGTTTGACATTAGTGGTGACCTTTCCACTTGGGCTTGTAGACATAACAGAAATGGTTCTAAATCATTTTCTGTCAGATATGTTTACTGTCACTGGACTGTGATTGTGCTTTGACCTCTGCTGTGGGAGGATCTGTTTTTGGATTGATGGATCTTCAGCTTTCTACTTTTGACAGAGAGTCATTTTAGTAATTATAAAGATTTGAATCCGCTTAGAAATTACCTTGAGGTTGGCGGGTCCTGATGTCTTGTTCCTTCCTCAGACATGTTTGACATGCTTTCAAAATCGAATTTCCTTGTCCTATTGTAATTCTGTCTCTGAATAGATTTTCACAGTTATGAATGAAGGAAATGTTCGTTCATTATGTCGTCAACAAACATATTTGACAGACATTTTAATGGACCTCCAAATATCCGGTCTCCAGAGTGAAAAACAGAGAGTCTAAGCCTCTGATTACATCTCATTGAATGCTTTTCTGTGGTTCATTCAAATTCAGCTCGGCAACAATAAGAAGCTTAGTAATACCACACAGAGAAAACTATAGAAGTAAGCCTGTGAAATCCCAGAGAAACTGTTTCTTTTAAGAAATCTACAAAGATCAAAGCATAAAACAGACTGTTAAGAGGATAACTACAGCAAAGAGGTTTCAGATGGTAACATGGAAGAACCGGATGTGTGACATAACTAAAAGACCAGATCTGTCACCCAAAACATTATTCAAAAATCCACAAGCCTCATTTATGAGATGATGGCCTTAAAGGGATAGTTCACCCAAAAATGTCATTCCAAACCCATGTGACTTTCTTTTGTTAAGCACAAAAGGAGAAAAATGTAAGCCTGTGCTGGTCGTTCTTTTCTATGCATTTACAATGAAAGCGTACTATAGCTTTCAAGGTAAAAAAAAAAACAAAACAAAAATTATATCATTAAAGGGGTAGTTAAACACATTCTTTCGAAGGCTTGATTGTGTTTGTGGGGTGCACTGTAACGTGTTCATGCCTCGTTTTTAAAAAATTGCATTCTTTTTCATATATTTTACCTTTATTCTACACTGCTCTGTCCCTCCTTGTAAAAACGGTCTGATGGTTTCTGGGTCTATGAAGCCGGTCCCTCAAAAATACGCAATGGGCTCAGATTGGTTAGCTGGCCCAGTGTGTTGTGATTCGCTAACCGCCTAGTGCACGTTTTTCGGAAACATCATGCCCCTTACCTTTACCGGTAGTCTGTGCTTTGGTAGTATTAGAAACAATGTTGATTCTAGCGATTATAGGCAAATATCTGTCGCAAGAATTATTAACCCAAAACGAACACTAAACATTGGCTTTACTATAGTAGCCAAATCAAACACAGAACCATGTGTAGCATGCCTGTAGATAAACAATACATAAAAGCTCTAATCAAAGAATAATGTATACTAATTCCAAGTTCATTGTTGAGATTTTAAAAAGTTTGTAACGTTAGGTGTTTGTCGGATAACGTTAAGTATGAATGAGCCTTTAGCAAACTGGTTTGCAGAGCCAAACAGCGTTGTCATTGTTTACTTCCTTGCTACAACGTACAATTAACAATACAAACTATTACAGGAAAACACATCGACGAAAAATAAATCATACTTACAGGTTGTGGCCAGTAAACAGCTTCTGTTTTAAAGTTGGAACTGCTCCATCTTTCAGGACAAGCTGTTGTGCGAATCCGAAGATTGTGGATGCTTTCCTTCGTAAAATGTGCAGCACAGAGAGCGAGATTTGGGTAATAATTATGAGGGACCGAGTTAAAAATACATTTTAACCATTGATCCCTAACTCCCCATCCCTAGGAAGGATGAATAAAGTGGACCTGCAATCCGGATGATTTAATCTTATTTAATATTCTCGGAGGAGGGGTTTATGTAAATATTGAGGTTGGTGATGTCAGCAACCCTGGAGGAATGTCTGTAGTCCCTACCGCCGTTTGCTGTAGTCCTTAGAAATTGATTTCTTTAAAAGCAAATATCTCCTTTGCTTTAAACTTTGAACGTTGTAACTTTGCAGATGTTGTTTATGCTCAAACAGCAACATTACACACTAGCTAAAGTCAGAAAAGTCAAATCGTGTTTTGCCACCCCTTTAAAGTAAACGGCTTTATATCCCAAGTCATTTGAAATTTAAGTCATTATTCACTGGAAACCTTGACATTTGCTCTATTTTGTTCATGAAAAAGTAATTCTCTGACTCTTTATTTAATTCTTCGAGTTCACCGTTTTTTTTATTATTTTTTTATTTTAATTTTTTTATTGTTAAACTGATTCTGAGTAATTTCTTGAGTAATATCTCTGAAATATAGTGCCCACGTCACGGGCCAATTTTATGATATTTTATGGTGCTTTTGGCATTTTTTTTTAAGTTTCACGAAAGAAAATAACAGGCATTTTACCCTGTTCTAAATGATGGATCTGCAGTATGGAATCTTGGCATTCTCGGATGTTTTGAGAGAGCAGACACTTTAAAGCACATGTTGCAGGCAGTCCATCCTGCTGGTGCCGTACCTCCACCAGTCTTGTGCAGGGCAGCGGCTGCAGCCTGATCCATTTAGTTGCTAATTAGACAGAGGAGGCCACAGGAATTTAACGGCTCTCGTCATTGGCTGGCATCATAATGGCTCAGCTACGGTTGTTTGTCTCAGTGCCCACTGGGCACAGAGAATGGCAAGCTGAAGTTGGCACTGAGATGGTTTTAACAAAGAAACCTGCCAAGCATTACTATAACACTATTAGTGCAGACATGACTTATTTGTTGCATCTGTGAATTAAAACAATTAATACAAGTTATTAATAACTCCTGAAGAGCAAAGTGAGAAATTCACTTGGTTTGTAATTTCAATTATACACAGGCCTAATGGCAATTCTGTAGCATAATTTGTTAATAAAAATAACTAATCATATTATGTAGGGGGGAGTGGGACTAGTTGGCACACTTTTTACTCTGGTAAATAAATGTGGCAACACTTTCTATGAAGCCCATGCTTATAAATAAGTATAAATGGAGCTATAATTCCTTATAAGTATTACTATAAATATATTTATAATGACTCATTAAGACCTATACTGCATTATAAGAACAGTTATAGTTACATTTATATGATTACATTTCATGCATTTGGTTTTTCAATGCGCATCTTCTGCATCTTCAGTCGGAAGGCTGAGGAAAAGAGTGTTTAGCAACACTAATTTAAATCTACACACAAAGATTGCTGTTTATCAGGCAATCTGCCTCACCACCCTTCTGAATGGTTCTGAAACATGGACTATCTATGCTCGACATCTGAAAAAGTTGGAATCTTTCCACATTAGATGCCTGCAGCGCATCCTCAAAGTGACATGGCAAGATCGAGTGCCACATGTTGAGATCCTGCAAAAAGCTAACTGTTGGAGTATAGAAGCAACCCTAATGCTCTACTTAGATGGCTTGGTCATGTTGTGAGAATGCCATCAAGTCGCTTTCCACATAAGGTATTGTACAGTCAATTACATCTTGGCTGCTGTTCTGCAGGAGGTCAAAAAAAGAGACTGAAAGACCAATTAAAAGCCCTTCTTAAGAAGTGTGGGATAAACCCCACATCCCTGGAAAGTAGCGCCATAAACCACACACTCTGGCGGCAACTCTGTCAGAATGGAGTACAAAGTTATGAAGACAGGAGAATTGAACTTCGCCTGTCTAAAAGACATCAGAGAAAGCAGGCCATGCTTGTTCCAGCCCCCTAAGACAATCCAGAGAGATTTTTATATGCCCTGTCTGTAAAAGACAGTTTGCTTCCCGCATCGGACTATACAGTCATCAAAGAACGCACAATTCATAGAGGAAGTCACCAGAGAGACAGAGAGATACACTGATTTATAAGTATTAATTAGTCAGTCATATGATTCCATGAATGTATTTATAAAGATGCAACCTTGCTATAATGTGATTTATATTATAGTCACAAAAATGTTAGTAATTTTTTAAAGTATATTTTCAAACTGCTATAAGCAATGCTATACATATGGCTGAGGAGATATAGATTTTAACCAATCAAAATTACCATTCATGACCTCTAATGCATTGCAAGCATTAGCCATTAAAGACATAATTGATAACTAATTGGTTCAGCAAACAAGTGTCTCTGGAACTAGTTTGTATTTGATCATTTATAAATCAGTGTATAATGGATTATGAGCATGCATATTGAAAAAGCAAATGCATGACATAAGTAATCATGCATATATATATATATATATATATATATATATATATATATATATATATATATATATATATATATATATATATATATATATATATATATATATATAAATGTAGCTATAACTGTTCTCATAATGCAGTACAGGTCTTAATGAGTCTTTATAAATATATTTATAGAATAGCAATACTTATAAATAAATATAAATGGGGCTATAATTATAAGCGTGGGCTTCATAGAAAGTGAAAGTGTGTGTTTGTGTGTGTAATTAATTACATTAAACAGTTTTTAAACTTTAAACTGTTTGACAATGAGCCCCATTGTATTCTGTTTTTTTGCATTGTACTTATGGACAGCTCATCAAATTCATGTGTATGTGGTCACTATGATCAGAGGATATTAAATGGGACAAAACGACTGCAGCTGTCTCTCTGAAAAACCAAAAGTGCCTGAGAAAACAGCATTTATCTGTTCTCTTTGCTGTGAGTGGTTTTTAAGTGAAAGCCATATAATTGAGGCTAGAGACCATTTGTATTTCATGGTAGTGTTAGAGCAGCAACACTTTCCAAAGCCAGTGCTCACCCTACAGTTATCTGATATGCTTGGAGTCGATCCCTTCGCAGCTAGCTGGGCCCCTCAGCATCTGGATCCACACAGCCGGACCCGTGTGCAAACATTTACTCTGCATTATAGCCTCGCTCTGATAAGTGTGTTGTATAGATTAAACATGATCAGATTTATGATGGTTGCAGCTCGCAGAGACTGTAAACTTAAACAGCTCGCTGTTGTCATTTTGAGCTAGGGATGTTAGCCGACTCGTGGTAATTTTCCATCCCGTTTGCATCCGTGTCAGCCCTGAAAAGTGCTTGCTTATAAATTTCTCAATATTATTTTGTGAAAATATACCTCATCAAAACATTCTCCTCCCTAATTGTGTTTAATGACATATCTGGTGCTGGAAAATGTCAGTTTATGTCGGAAAAACAGATGATCTGACTTTCCCGGAGAGTTGTTAAAATCCCACATGGTTTGAAAAACCGCTAGGCAAGCGGCGGTACGGCATCTAAAGCTGGCTTGAGCTCTGCTCGGCATTAGCGTATAGAATCACGGTTTATGTTTGTGTACATCGCTGTAGGCCAAAAGACAGACTAAAAATAAACAGAGGGATGGGTTGATGGGACCGCTATTAAAAGGAGGATGGAATTTCCAACCGTACTTATGGGATTATATCCGTAACAGACACCAAACTTGACGATCTTCTCGCTTTTAGAGCGCAAACCCCATCCTTATGTCTGTTCGCACACATCTGTCAATCAACAGCATCCACTCGCACTTTTGGTGACGGAAACAAATGTTCAGTCCATTGCTGAGACATTATGAGCTATCATATATCGTAAACACTCCAGAAAAGCGTTAAATGATGCGGTTGAAATGCCAGGCTAGCGTTTAGCATTTGACCGCATTAGTGTTAAATACGTTTCATCTTCGTTGAGAATGTCTGAATCAGTTTTTGGTCAGGACTTGCTGTCGGGTGCCCATGTGCGTGGGTGCCGTCGTCTTAATGAGACTGCAATGAAAAACAGCCCATCTCTGGTGCACCACACATGTTCTGCACTGTGTTGCCATTAGAAGAGGTTTATGAGAGAAGATAATCAAACGTTAAAAGCGGATTAGGCTCCTTGCATGTGCTGCTGTGTGTGTGGATGTGTGTCATATGGAAAACAGGATACTTGCCATTGGGACAGATGTAAGAAGAAACAAGATGCTGTCGATACGGGTCACATTAACAATTGCTCATTCATTCGTCATTCTGTGTGTTTGCGAGTGTGTGTGTGTGTGGGAGTTAATATCTATGTGATCTGTGTGGATCTCTCTGGCTCCATGCTGGACGCTGTGGGGCACTGAGGTCAGAGGATGGATGGATTGAGATGTGTGGAAGACTGTAAATCTCTGCTACACTAGGACAGCTGTGAGAATGACATTCATTTATGTTCCATTCGGCCTTCACAACAGAACTGCAGCATTTTAGTAAATAATTCCAGTTAGTGGTGCCTGTATGAACTGTAGATATACACTCCGCCAGTTGAGTCTTCTTAGAATATTTAACCTTGCTTCAATAGAATCACTCTAAAGGGTATTTTTTTAGATAAGGACTGGCTGTACATTATCCAACTTGTTACATGGCTACTTAACAAATAAATAAAAAAATGATGTGAAAAAAAATATGAGTGACAACATGACTAGCATGGGTAATTAGGTGACTGAGACAACATTATAGGGGTCATTAAACACACACACACACACACACACACACACACACACACACACACAATAAATCTTTAATAATAGAGTGCTGTGATTGACAAATTAAAATAAAGTGTTCCAGAGCTGTGTAATAAGGTCAGATATTTTAATGAAAGCAGTGTATGAATTAATTTGTTTAATTTATGTTTAGTCTGCTGAATGCTAAAATTTGAACATGCTTAATGAAACACACATTAGGAAGCTAACATTCATATTACAATGTGACAGGAGTCAGAAATCATACAGTAATGTTCATCATCTTATTGTCTAATAATTTATTTTTAATGAACAATCTTTAGTTTTTAAATCTTAAATTCTCATTATTGTATTACAGATTTATATATACACTACCAGTCAAAAGTTTGGAAACTGTACTATTTTGATTGTTTTTGAAAGAAGTCTTTTCTGCTCACCAAGGCTGCATTTATTTGATCCAAAATACAGCAAAAACGGTATTATTGTGAAATATTTTTACAATTTAAAATAACTTTTTTTCTATTTTAATATATTTTAAAATGAAATTTATTCCTGTGATTCAAAGCTGAATTTACTCCAGTCTTTAGAGTCACATGATCCTTCAGAAATCATTCTAATGTGCCGATTTGCTACTTAAGAAATATTATTATTATTATTATTATTATTATTATTATTATTATTATTATTATTATTATTATTATTGTATAAAAAATGTCAGGATTATTTGATGAATAGAAAGTTCAAAAGAACAGCATTTATCTGAAATATAAAGCTTTTGCAGCATTATAAATGTCTATACTGTCACTTGATCAATTGCTATTCATCAAATAATCCTAAAACATGTTTTACACAACTGTTTTCAACATTGATAATAATCATAAATGTTTCTTGAGCAGCAAATCCTCATATTAGAATGATTTCTGAAGGATCATGTGACTCTAAAGACTGGAGTGATGATGCTGAAAATTCAGCTTTGTGTCACAGAAATAAATTACATTTGAAAATATATTCCAATAGAAAACAGTTATTTTACATTTTAATAATATTTCACAATATTACAGTTTTTTTGTATTTTTAATAACATAAATGCAGCCTTGGTGAGCAGAAGAGACTTCTTTCAAAAGCAATCAAAATAGTACAGTTTCCAAACTTTTGACTGGTAGTGTATATATATTACACAATCTAAAGGGAAAACTGAGGCTTCTTTACAATACCCTTTAAAACAGCATTAATAATAGTGGAATTCGTCACTAGAGTGACATTTCCTTGTGAGACTGTGTATTATAGACCGTAGTAATGACTGTGTACAGGGGCAATCCCTCAGGGTCTCATGCACTATATGAGCTGAGTCAACTGTCTTCACTTCTGTCACAAAAGTCCAGCACACAGCACAATGCATTCCACATAGTATTGCGCTTGTCGCATAATAATATAGTGCGGTCTGGCCCATTGACCAGACCCCATCTGACCCTACTGTATGACTTCTCCAGCATTCTGCCCTATACTGGTGCAAAATATGTGAGCCATGCATATCACATGGCCAAAGTCTCTTTGTGTGCCCATGAGTGGCGGCGCCATGATAATACCACACTTTCAGTCAAGTGCTGTATTTTTACAGCCTGCAACGTCGTGCCTGGTCTGTCTGTCAGCGTGCGTGTAGGTGTGACACACTGCCGTCCCAGTGTCACACTCCGGGTCCGACCCACAAAGGTTAGCCAGGGGTCATGACACTGTCTGACTCCCGACAATAGAGCCTTTGTGGGAATAAGTCCGTGGACGTGTCCCCGCACAACATCGACATGCGCGCGTCAGCCACACAGACACCAGTTGAGCTGTCATACACGCTGAAATACGCCATTACTGAAGGCGACCTTCAGAAGAAACCATCACAGTCAAAGGCTTTGTCGAACTCTGAATACTGATAGGAATGTGAGGTTCAATAGCCGCCTCTCTGACATCACTGGTCACTCACATAAACCGTCCACATCCTCAATGCTATGACCATGTGCTGGTGAGTTTGCTCTATGGCTGATCTCTTTGTTTTTGTCTTTCAGATTGAGAATGTGGAGGCTTGTCTGAATTTCTTAGGGGCCAGAGGAGTCAGTGTTCAAGGGCTCTCTGCTGAAGGTAAGAAACTTAATATATATATATACTTATATACACATACAGGTCTGCTCTTCTTATGATTGGTGGTGTTTACATCAGTATTATTGCTACAGTACTGCTTATATATAGAATTAATGGCTTTTAATAACCGCCAACATTAAAGGGATTGTTCACCCAAATATGAAAATTCTGTCATCATTTAAGTTGTTCCAAACCTGTATGAATTTCTTTCTTCTGCTGAACACAAAAGAAGATATTTTGAAGAATATGGGTAACCAAGCAGTTGATGGGGTCCCATTGACTTACATAGTACGAAGGGGAAAAAAGTCAATGGGGCCCATAAAATGTTTGGTTACCTATATTCTTCAAAATATCTTCTTTTGTGTTCAGCAGGGGGAAAAAAAATAAATCATACAGGTTTGGAAAAACTGGAGGGTAATGATGACAGAATTATTATTTTTGGTTGAACTATCCCTTTAAGTGTTACATTTTACATATGACATACTGCATATGAAGATTAATGATACCTCAAATTGTGTGGCTAGTTTTCATTTCTAAACAGATTTTGTATTACACACTGTCAGAAAAAAAGGTACATTGCCGTCACTGGGCGGTACTAAGGTGCAAAACCAAAAAGGTACTAATATGTACTAATATGTACTGTTAAAGTACTGATATGTACCTTATAAGGTACTAATATGTACCATTTAGGGGTGAGTAAGGCACAAAGATGTACCTTTTCACTTTTGTACCTTAGGGTACCGCCCCAGTGACAGCACTGTACCTTTTTTCTGAGAGTGCATGATGATAAATTGGGTGAAAACCCCATATATTTGCATGGAAATAGAGGCTTTATGAATAATATCATAAAGAAGTGGTTCTCAACCATAGGGCCAAAAGATGATTTTAAATAATTTAATCTATATTAAAAATTAAAAATCAAGATGTAATTTGAAATTTACTGAGAAATTTTAATTATTTTATTTATTTATTTTTTACCTCTAAAGAACTCTATTTCATATATATATATATATATATAGAGGGGGGGACTTCCTCTATTGTCATGGAGACTTAAGGGATGAACTCTTTTTAATTGAACTTAATAACTGAATAACCAATTAGGAACACCAAAATAACTAACCAAAACACCCTAGCAACCACATAGCAACACCCTAGCATAGTGGAGAGGTGGAATAATCATTATTTTTAGCATTTCATTTTGTTCTGTTTACACACACAGTTAAATATCACATCATTGTTATAGCTACATTGGTGGTTGAGTGTTTGAGCCCATAGAGGCTAGTTGATATTTGAATCTTATTTTTTAGATCATTATAGGTTTTCTTAGAACGGCTGCACTGACAAACCACAAAGATCCTTGATTTTCTTTTTCATAGGAGCTCAAGTGTACTAAATGCTGTGTCGAATGATATCATTCACCTAAAGCAGCTTGGATACTATATTCACTGTCCCGCTAAATTCAGCCCCATGAGTGCACAGGGTCCGTAAATATACAATGTATTGGGTTTCTCAAAGCTTTCATCACACACTCTTCCCATACTTTTGGTGTGTGTGCGTGTGTGTGTGTGTGTGTGCGTGTGTGTGTGTGTGTGTGTGTGTGCGTGTGTGTGCGTGTGTGTGTGTGAGAGTGTGTGTGAGTGAGTGAGTGAGAGTGTGAGTGAGTGAGCGAGGGAGCGTGCTTGCGTGCGTGCGAGTGTGTGTGTGTGTGTGTGTGAGAGAGAGAGTGAGTGAGTGAGAGTGAGTGAGAGTGAGAGTGTGTGAGTGTGTGAGTGAGTGTGAGTGTGTGAGTGAGTGTGAGAGCGAGTGTGAGTGAGTGAGTGAGCAAGAGAGCGTGTGTGTGTGTGTGTGTGTGTGTGTGTGTGTGTGTGTGTGTGTGTGTGTGTGTGTGTGTGTGTGTGTGTGTGTGTGTGTGTTGAGCATCTTTCCTAAAGCTGTGAGTAGTTGTCTTAATTAAATTAGCTGAGGTTTCAGTGTTTTGGTTTTGAAGGCTTGCATACGCTTGTGTTTAGTATTTTATGAGGCATGCCGACTCGAGACCTTTATAAAATAAGTTGTTTTTTGTGTTTGATGTGCTTGAGTATGTAGGAGTTTTCCAAGGAAAATAAATGTAATGATGTCTAAACCACAGACAATATGCCACATATAGCCTATAGTATTTCTCTTTTCTGTCAATTTTGAATTAATTTAATTTTGAATGTATTAAATTATTTATCCTAGACAACAAGATTAAATTCAGAGCGGATTAAATTTCACTCCTCCTGAAGTATCCTCAATTTATTAAATAAAATGCATTCAGTTATGCTATTTAGTTTAATAGCACTATATTGCAAGTCATTCCATTTTGCAAGTATTTAAAACATAAAATCAAAAATTCCATTATTATTATTATATTACCACTGTATTCTGCATTTACAGACTAATAATAACTAATGCATTTATTAGCACTTAATGACATTCTTTGTCTGACAGAATGTTTAATGTAACAAATCACCTTTCCGAATTAAAAAGGCATTAGTTTCATAGAATGACTCTTACCACTCTAACTGTGTACATTTGTCACATTTGTTTCTATTTCTATTTCCTTAAGGAATTTTAACAGAAACATCTGAGACAAAGTTGATATTTAAATGAAACCTAACCTCTTTCGCTATGAAAGCGCATCCTCTGCAATAAAATGTCCTCTGGGAAAGTTTCCTCTTGACCCCTGCTGAGTGCCCTCTTTCCCCAGAACAGTCCAATAATGATTGGTGCAAGCTCTCAATATCCCTTTCCCTGCTGCAGTGGCCATGACTCTCTGTTCACGGTGTGCAGGATATCAGAACGCACAGCGGGATTCTGATTTTAAGTGCATGGCACTCCATGACCTCGGTGCAAAGTGAGCTTTGATCTCATTGGATGTGAGGAACTGGTGAAAAGGTGCAGTTTGTTAAAGAGCAGGTTAGTCCTAAAGACTTCTCATAGGGTCAAAGGGGGCACCTTCACCGGTGACCTGACCATGAAACCCATCATGACAAGAAACACACACGTGTATAAAGACACTCGCGCAACTGACGTCCGCGCTAACTCAGCGTAACTGAAGAGGCGCTTCCTCTGAGCTGTTTAATCCTTTTGCTCAAATAAAAATCCTCACAAGTCATACAAAAGAGATCAAGCATGACCTTCTGAGGTTTTTAAATTGAAAGACACTCATTAATATGTAAAATACAGGAAGCCTGTTTTCATAGAAATCACTTTTCCTAATCTCAGCTGGACTGAAGGGATAGTTCACTTAAAAATGAAAATTCTGATCATTTATTCACCCTCATGTCATTGCAAACCTGTAATGACTTTCTTTCTTCTGTGAAAAACAGGAATAGAGGCCTGTTAAATTCAAAAAATGATGAAACTACACAACTGTTTTCAATATTAATAATAACAATTATTTTTCTTGAGCACCAAATCAGAATGATTTCTGAAAGATCATGTGACAGTGCAGACTCATTCAGATTTTCTGTTTTTACTGTATTTTTCATAAAATAAATCCAGCCTTGGTAATAATTGATTTTTAAAAACTTATTTTCCCATTTTTATTTTTATTTTTAAAGGGACCATGTACAATTTGTAACATAAATGTTTCTATTTCATGCATTGTACCGGATTTAGCCAAAGGCAAATTTTCATCTGCACTTTTGAACAGTAGTGTATATACATCCAATCCATGTTATTCTGGTATTACATATTTACTAGCAATTTGGCTAGGGAATGATAGAACACTACTGTATACAGAGGAAGTGGTCAAGGTCACATCACTGTAAATAGATAATGTATTCACACTTCCCTGTCCTCACTTCCCTTAATGAACCCATCTGAACAGATATGCCTTTGACCTTGTGCGGCTAGTGACAGGAAGGCCTGATGACTCCACATTTAAACTTCTGCTTAAAGTGTGTTCATTTGCATACAACTTTTACTTCAAGTTTCCGATGTAAATTCTAGCTCACTGGTGTTTGTTTACATGATTTTAGCCAGTACTGGCATGAAAAAACTACATTTGATTTGGCTCTATCTTTAAAGTAGATGTCATAATCATTTATTATGATTTTATAGTAGTACTAATACCATTAACTAATGTTATTTTCTATAGTAGAATATTTATGGTAACATTTTATGAGTGATGCTTAATTCACTGGCGTTTGTGGAAATCGTACAGAGTTATAATGGCTTTACATAAAAAAATCACAGACGGCCCCAGATTATTGTTGTTCAGCATTCACATCTGGACAAACTGAGTATCATTAGAAAGTTTTAAGTCTCTAGCTTCGATATTTGACCACAGTTTATGATAAAACTAGGTTGCAGTAACATTGATTTCTTAATTTATGTCAGGAGTGCAAAATAATCTGTAATTGTTTTATATTTTGAATAGAATAATAACACAAATTCATATTCCCTCATGTCTGCTCCGGTTTATTTGTGTTCACATAGATGCACTACACAGCGTCCGTTAGGGCTCTTAGTCCAAAAAAGCATATATTTGGAGAAATATTGATTTATTCTCACGTTTGCAAAATATTTCATCATACATAATATAATTTCTATTCATTTCCCAATGAATTATGCAACCTGAAGAGCTGAAAGAGTGTTCAGATCGCAGTTTTGATGCATTGAGCGCTCATTCAGCCTAGAGCTGTCAATCATTTTACGTGATTCCATAATTCTTTCTGGATGACGCAACTTCCTCGTTCTGAGCTCAATGAAAAACAAACATTTCTACATGGAATACAAGAAGCTAATAAATACAATAGTATATGGTTTGTGTGTGATTTTCATGCGATTGGTCTGATTTTCATATCAATAATGGATGTTTACATTATAAATAATACGCAGGTGTAGCGATTAGCTGCATATAAAAGGCTAACATAACATATTTCAACAACATTATATGACTAAAATCCACATTAGATCGTGGTCGGAAGTTAATACAAACATTCAATGAGGGTTTAAAGTGAGTTTTGAGTAAAAGTGTAATATTAATCTAGCTTGATGCTAATTGTAGCTCTGATGCAGATGTTATGCCAGGAGCTATTCTATTCCATAAACTAATTTGTTAAAAGAATTCACATAAGGTCCCAAGAATATGCTTTTTTTTTTCTTTTTTCAGTTTTATAGAAAGACTTTGGATAATAGTTGGATTAATGTATAGTGGGATGGCAGTGGTGAGATGGGCAAGCCATGTAATGCCAGAATAAAGGCCAATAATGGCTGAATACAAACAAAAGAATAATGAAGATTAAGTCTCATACCGGCAGAGGTGTGAAAGATTTATTTAGTGAGAATAATAGACACATGAATGGAGTATTTCTCCTTTCCAGACATTAGACAATTGACTGCAAGTAGGTGTTTACAGGGCAATAAAGTCTTATCAGCTTTTTCTAAAAACTCACATGACATGGTCTTATTAAAAATATATATATATATATATATATATATATATATATATATATATATATATATATATATATACACTCACCTAAAGGATTATTAGGAACACCATACTAATACTGTGTTTGACCCCCTTTCGCCTTCAGAACTGCCTTAATTCTACGTGGCATTGATTCAACAAGGTGCTGAAAGCATTCTTTAGAAATGTTGGCCCATATTGATAGGATAGCATCTTGCAGTTGATGGAGATTTGTGGGATGCACATCCAGGGCACGAAGCTCCCGTTCCACCACATCCCAAAGATGCTCTATTGGGTTGAGATCTGGTGACTGTGGGGGCCATTTTAGTACAGTGAACTCATTGTCATGTTCAAGAAACCAATTTGAAATGATTCGAGCTTTGTGACATGGTGCATTATCCTTGAATGTCTCAACAGAAATCGAGACTCATCAGACCAGGCAACATTTTTCCAGTCTTCAACTGTCCAATTTTGGTGAGCTCGTGCAAATTGTAGCCTCTTTTTCCTATTTGTAGTGGAGATGATACCCGGTGGGGTCTTCTGCTGTTGTAGCCCATCCGCCTCAAGGTTGTGCGTGTTGTGGCTTCACAAATGTTTTGCTGCATACCTCAGTTGTAACGAGTGGTTATTTCAGTCAAAGTTGCTCTTCTATCAGCTTGAATCAGTCGGCCCATTCTCCTCTGACCTCTAGCATCAACAAGGCATTTTCGCCCACAGGACTGCCACATACTGGATGTTTTTCCCTCTTCACACCATTCTTTGTAAACCCTAGAAATGGTTGTGCGTGAAAATCCCAGTAACTGAGCAGATTGTGAAATACTCAGACAGGCCTGTCTGGCACCAACAAGCATGCCACGCTCAAAATTGCTTAAATCACCTTTCTTTCCTATTCTGACATTCAGTTTGGAGTTCAGGAGATTGTCTTGACCAGGACCACACCCCTAAATGCATTGAAGCAACTGCCATGTGATTGGTTGATTAGATAATTGCATTAATGAGAAATTGAACAGGTGTTCCTAATAATCCTTTAGGTGAGTGTATATATTATATATATCCCCATATTAATAACAGTCTGAGTAATTCTGAGTCTTGAACTGTAAACTGTAAAAAGTGTTGGCTTTCTAAATATATGTTGGTTATGTGTCTATTCAGAATGACTTATGAGCAGCAACCTTTTTTATTTTGGGTATGTAATTTGTGCCCCACTTGTCAACATGGGGGGTGTGCAGTAAGGGGTTAATGTGAATCAGTGTAGCCCCCTAGCTAAAGCCTTTGCCAAAATCTAAATGCTCTCCATATGCTGTTGCACAAAGCATTAATTCCCTCCATTAATGCAAACATACAAAATGTATTTACAAATTAGCATGCTGGAAACAGTTTTTGCGCCTTTCATTTTCCGCATTGACCTGAAGTGCAACGACACCAAATAGTGCCAAATTTCTGTCGTCTGACCCAGAAAGTATGTTCAATGGAAACATACCATCTGAGTGCTTTAGTATGTTGAATACAAATTACAGCTCTGCGCGGTCCCAAATTGAACCGGGGGGAGATTAATAACCCCAAACATCGCTGACGGGCAGAACAAACAGGCGGGCTGTCAGAAATAAACCAGATTCTTCTCTTTAGCGCTGCCTCAGCACTGCCATCCTTCAGTCGCTTTCAGCATCAGCCATTAGCAGTGTGTGACTATGAATGAAGGCCATTTCATAAATGGGCACAAGAGAGTAAAGCGTCGCTGGCAGGCGGAGTGCAGACAATCGATGCCTTTGCCTTCATCTTCATTCCTTTATCTCTGTGATCAGAGCACGCCATGTTGGCACTTATTCAAACTCACAACCTCAATTTTGAAAAAGTTTGAAAAGCATTCCCCGTAGCACACCTCACAGCGCTCATGTGCATAGGATAATAGTGTTAGGGCTTCTAAACTCCATCCAGCACTTCAAAGTTTTGTTTATTGAATCAGCATCTCCTTTAAAAAGGTCTCAATTAAAAGTCAGATCCAATCGTTACAGCATCTAATTTATGACGCACAAGACTCCAGACAGTCAAATGGCAATGCTAAACTTGGATCCTCCAGACAGTTGCATATTGTCATACTGTGTATAACTTCCTCATTCAGAGAAAACAGAACTGGTCTCCCCCATATTCTCAACTGATTGTAAACACAACTTGAACTTCCTTATAATGAGGCTAGCTACCATGTGACTCAACGGCCGTTTCTTCTGACTTGATCCTGTACTAAAAACATGATGTATTTAAGGTTTGGCATATCAATGTAATGCAGTTGTTTGCAGGATTAAAGAGCTCTTCCTGTGGTACTTTCTAAATCTGGTGTGTTTGATCTTCAGAGGTGTGTAATGGGAATCTGAAGAGCATCCTGGGTTTGTTCTTCATCCTGTCCCGCTACAAGCAGCAACAGCAGCACCAGCAGCAGTACCTGCAGTCGTTAGTGGAGCTTCAACAGCACGTCACACATCAGACCACAGGGGCGGCACCAGGGAGCCAGCACAAAACACAAGACATGCAGTCCAGGTAGGACACGTCTAATGATACCTGTTGCTGTCGCTGCTCTATTTGAGTTCTGCATCTTTAGTTCAAGTTCAAGTTCAAGTTGAGCTTTATTGTCATTCCGCTACATGTGGGGACATACAGTGGAACGAAATGGACCACGGTGCTACATAAGTACAGACATACAACCATGAAGTAAAACACTATAAATCTATACATAACTAACCTACTGATAGATTTGACTATAAATATACTATATATAAATATAAATGTTAATCTATACATGTCTGGGGAACAGTGCAAGATTATTGTAGTGCATGAGCATGTAAACATACATATATTATAGAGTCTTTTGTGGGCTTATGTACACACAGCAGTGTGTGAAAGTGACTAGTGCGCATAGGGGAGAGTGTGTTACTACAGGTGTTTTTTTCCGGCCCACTCACCTGTGTGTAGCACACTTCAAATTGCACTTTGCATTTTGGTTGAGTTCAGGGCTCTCACAGCCTGAGGGAAAAAGCTGTTGAGCAGTCTGGTAGAGCGGGCTCTGATGCTCCTGAACCGTCTTCCTGATGGAAGGAGCTGGAAGAGACTGTGGGTGGGGTCCTTCACGACACTGTTTGCTTTGCTGGAGCATCATGCATTGAAAATATCCAGGATGGAGGGGAGAGAGGCACCGATGATCCTTGTAGCTGTGTTCACTGTCCGCTGTAGGGTCTTGCGGTCTGCTGCACTACAGTTCCCACACCAGACAGAGATGCAACTGGTCAACACGCCCTCAATGGTGCCCCTGTAGAAAGTGGTGAGAATCGGCGGAGGGAGACTTGCTCTTTTCAGCCGGCAGAGAAAGTGTAGGCGCTGTTGTGCCTTCTTGGAGAGTAACATGGTGTTGGTGGTCCAGGTGAGATCCTCTGTGATGTGCACCCCCAGGAATTTAGTGCTGTTGACTCTCTTCACAGTCAAGCTGTTGATGGTCAGTGGCGGGTGGTCAACAGAGTTTCTCCTGAAGTCCATCACAACCTCCTTTGTCTTCCCCACATTGAGGGACAGGTTGTTAGTGCCACACCATTCAGCCAGCTGTGCCACTTCCTCTCTGTAGTGCGTTTCATCGTTGTTGCCGATGAGACCTACCACAGTTGTATCGCAGTCATGAATGGCTTTAGTCATGAATTATATGGCTAAATAAATAATATTTGCCTTAGTTGAATTCTATGTTCATAGACCTTGTAAGACTATTGTACTGTCTTAACATCTTACGGCAATATAAAATTTCACAACCCATGTTTTCCTGAGCTTATTCTGGAGATGTTTGGAAAGAATTTTCTGTTTTGTCAATTGAAAAAACAGCATAAAGGTACAAAATAATTACAAAAACAGCTCACTGTTGTTCACATAAAATTAAATATGGAAGCAAACAATGTGTTAGATTGCTAGTCCTTCTTTTTTTTTTTTTGTCATTTATAAATATTACATTTATTATTTTTATTAGTATTATTTTATAAGTAAATTAATATATCATATAATTTAATGCATAACATTATGACATTATGACAGGTGAAGTGAATAACACTGATTATCTCTTCATCACTGCACCTGTTAGTGGGTGGGATATATTAGGCTGCAAGTGAACATTTTGTCCTCACAGTTGATGTGTTAGAAGCAGGAAAAATGGGCAAGCGTAAACGTAATTTGAGCGAGTTTGACAAGGGCCAAATTATGATGGCTAGAGGACTGTGTGGGAGCATCTCCAAAACTGCAGCTCTTGTGGGGTGTTCCCGGTCTGCAGTGGTCAGTATCTATCAAAAGTGGTGCAAGGAAGGAACAGTGGTGAACCGGCGACAAGGCTCACTGATGCATGTGGGGATCGAAGGCTGGCCCGTGTGGTCCGATCAAACAGACGAGCTTCTGTAGCTCAGATTGCTCAAGAAGTTAATGGTGGTTCTGATAGAAAGGTGTCAGAATATACAGGGCATCGCAGTTTGTTGCGTATGGGGCTGCATAGCCGCAGACCAGTCAGGGTGTCCATGCTGACTCCTGTCCACTGCCGATAATGGCAACAGTGGGCACGTGAGCATCAGAACTGGACCACGGAGCAATGGAAGAAGGTGGCCTGGTCTGATGAATCACATTTTCTTTTACATCACGCTTACCTGGGGAACACATGGCATCAGGATGCACTATGGGAAGAAGGCAAGTCCGATCCATGGAGGCCCCACCTCGCAACTTATAGGACTTAAAGGATCTGCTGCTAACATCTTGGTGCCAGATAGCACAGCACACCTTCAGAGGTCTAGTGGAGTCCATGCTTCAACAGGTCAGGGCTGTTTTGGCAGCAAAAGGGGGACCAACACAATATTAGGAAGGTGGTTATAATGTTATGCCTGATCGGTGTGTGTGTGTGTGTGTGTGTGTGTGTGTATATATATATATATATATATATATATATATATATATATATATATATATATATGTTTATGTTTACACTATTTGAACTGACATTTAAAATGGTTAGTAAATAGTTACAGTTAAACAGAGTAAGAGCTGTGTGTGTGTGTGTGTGTGTGTGTGTGTGTGTGTGTGTGTGTGTGTGTGTGTGTGTGTGTGTGTGTGTGTGTTTCTATCCTGGTGGGGACTTCAACCTGAATTTACACTCGTGGAGAGTCCCCACAAACATAGCGAACCAGACGTGTGTGTGTGTGTTGGTAAAAAAAAGGAGGGCCATGACTGTGATGTAAATAGATGAGTAATCTTAGCAGCAGCTACAGAGAGGAGATGCCGCACATGAGTGGCATTACACAGCCTAGCTCACGTTACCTGGCCCAGAATGCATTTGTGTGTGTGTGGGGGACAGGCAGAAAAGCACGAGTGTGCGTTTTGTAGTGTTGAATTCTCTGTGCTGTCAGCATTCACAAGTGCAAAATGAAGAGGGAGAGAGAGAGGAAGAGAGTGAGAGAAAGACAACAGCTGCCCCTCATTCTTGTGCAGGGCTCGTGGGATCTCTCTCAACTCAGATCCAGCAGTGACAGGTGTTCAGAGGGCCTTGGACTGCCAGCCTGAAACACACACACACACACAGCTTTAGCATTCCACACACAACAAATGACATCAGTGAGCAGAATTGAGCCAGGAGGGCTGTAGATTGGCCGCACTCCTCGAGGATGTTGTAAACGCAGTCTCCTCAGATAACTATCACAGTTCTATCCAGACAGTCGGGTAAAAAGGAAGCTATTGTATTGCGTTTAGGAAATGTTACTTCAAACGTTTACTGGCTTCGGGTTACAGGTGTTAAAATGGGTGGCTGGCTGATTAGCTTTGTGTAAGTGTGCGTGTTGTATCAGTCACAGGGGTCTAGGTGATTCATCAACTCTGGTCTTTGGCCAACAGCACAGAAACACTTAACCAGACTCCTGGGGTTTCTTAAAGCATTTTGGCTTACTGGCAGAAGCGTATCACATACTCGATGAATAAACTCGTTCCCCTGGTTTCACAGACAATGTTTAAGCCTAGTACCAGACTAAAATGTATGTTTGAACTGAAAGCAACTTGCACTGGCACATCTTAAAATATGCCACTGTTTTGTCTCAAGATGCACACCAGTAAGGTTTTTTATAAGGCACATTTATAAAAGCTACTTAAATGCCCTAACTGAACTAAGGCCTAATCCTGGCTTAGTCTAAGCCCTTTCTGTGAAACCGGGCCATTATATTTAATCCATTTGTGATGCTTTTTTTTTTTCCAAAGGGGAATTAATAGTTAAAATGGTCTTCCATACTCTGTCCCAGTTGCCGGTGCTAAATAATTTTTCTGTTCATATTTAAAATTGCTACATAACAAGACATTCCATTCATAAGCCAGTCAGAAGCTAGTTCGTGTTATATACACAGTACAGCAAAAGAACATAACATAACATTGCCAATTGCCATCCTCTCATTGAAAAATAATGACCAGGCGTCACTACTCTTTTCTCTGAAAATCACTGTCAGTGTAAACTCATAAAATCCCAATTTAAGTTTTGTGGCTTTTATTCAATGTCTTTTAGCTTTGTGGGCATCTATACTCTATATTATAGTGTATTGCTAAAAGTTGACAACATTATCTTTTAGCTGATATATGCATTTAAAAATACAGATGACTCATCTTGCACTCAGGGGCCTTCCTGAATTTTTGTCCAATCAAATGTTCTCTAGAATAAGCATGCCCCTCCTCCTATACTTGCTATGTTGTAGCAAAAACATCATGGTTCCCAGCTGCGACGTAACTAAAAGAAGACAAAAAATGTCCTTCCAAAACTTCATGTTTCAATAGGAAATACATGAGCACAGGAAAGAAAACTGCAATGAGACTGCTGCATATATTGCTAATACCTGTACATAGATTAGTAACTTTTATCACTTGTTACTGGTGAGGACATTGTATAAGATGCTGTTGCTTTTGCTTAAAAAAAGGGAAATTCACGTTTTACACTTTTGACACCAAGTCAGCTGGATATCTGTTTAGTTTTAAAGATCTAAATACCATAATACAACACTGTCTGAGATCCCTGGGAATGAGGGGGAGCTTTTTATAATGCACTCTGGCTGGTTTTACCCACAGGCGCTGCTCCCATTTACAGTTTTAGAGATCCAGGCTTTCTATAGCCAACACCTGCTGGAGTGACGGTCAGAGAGAGAGAGAGAGAGAGAGCGAGAGAGAGAGAGAGAGAGAGAGAGAGAGAGAGAGAGAGAGAGAGAGAGAGAGAGAGAGGGGGGATAGCTGGACATTGCGGTGCCTTTAGGTCTGGGGAAGATATGGGGGGTGAAGTGTCATCCCTCCCTCTCAGCGCACCATGTCCCGAGGTGAACAGCTCGACTCGGTTGTCTCATGCTCGCGATTGCCTGCCCCCAGCTCACGGGACAGGAAGAGCCGACTGTCCTATGGGAGAAAGTCTGACAGCAATAGGTACAGTAGTATTGATCGTGTTACGTATCTGGGTTACATAGGTGCTTGGACTGGAAGCCACATGGTTGTTGTTAACTTTTTGGTAGTTTATGAATTGTTTATGGTGCAGGTTTTTGGTCTGTGCTGTTCAGTGTATTCAGGCTATTGTGTCCCTCTAGATTTAGTAATTATTCTGGGTCCTTTTTTGGAAGTTGTCTGTTCTGCTTTGAAAATGAGATGTTTCTCTCTTGGGAGGTAAGTTTAAACTCATTTTACAGGTTGTTGCACTTCTATCAGTTTTAAAACTTTTCTCCATGGGGGTCATTCTTTGCTTCCTGTCTTTAGCTGTTGGAAGTCATCTAGTATTATTTCATTAGAACTTGTAAAGTACTGCTAATGAAGAGATTTTAAAGGATTGTCAAAAATATTCTCTAAAACATCACATAACACATCTGAAACGTAATCTAAAATAATAATCAAATGTACTATATATTAAAATGCAATGGAGGTATTTATCAGAAAAGACATTGAGTAGTTTGTTACAACACAAATGTTACATCTGCAGTGGTTCTACAGTATGTTGTTTGATGCATTTTTACAGTCAGTTGAATAGCTTTGTTTTATAATTTATGCTTTCGTAATGCGTCTTTTGTTTCTCTGGTCGATTCGACAGTGCTTTTGACACCTATTGGCAACCCAGCACAAAAAGTGGTCACCGTTGCTTATATGACTGGGGAAAAAAGACTTTTCATATGCATCCTTATTGTTTTGATGCTTTTAAATTTGAGTAGGTAGGCTAATCTTGAGATGCATTGATTTCCATTAGAGAAACTGTAGTGAGTGGTTTTGTAATCCTCACTAAACCAATTTTTTTTAGATTCAATTTAAGATTTTCTGAACAGTGACCTTGACAGAGTTGGTCTGTGTTTGATTTCTCACTGTGAAGTGTGTCTAAATGGCCCACGGCAACAGATTTATCCTTGAGAGACTGTCATACTTTCATACTGCTTGGCTGAATGCTTTCAGAAGTGAAGGAAAAATAAAGAAAGAAAGTTATAAAGCAAAGACTTTTTTTTTTCAACCATCCTGTGCCTGTTGAGCTGGAGGAGAAACGATGGGCCTCATTAATCATGTGGACATGATCACATTCTCGAGAGAGAGAGAGAGAGAGAGAGAGAGAGAGAGAGAGAGAGAATGAAAGAGTGAAAGACAGTGTTAGTGTCTCACTGGAGCTGTCTTTGGTTGCAACGCTTGTTAACCTGCTGTCTTGCCTCCTTTCACTGTCTTCCTCTCGTTCTCTCAGTCTGCTGAAGTCTTTGTTGCTCCTCAGGGTTTTACCTGAGGGAGTCTGTAATTTTAAGCCAACTCCTTGTCACGCACTCGCCGTAGAAGCTTGTTAAAGTGAAACATCCATGGTGGTCATAATGATCTCCTTCTGAGCAGATACACCCACCGTCACTATTAGCAAATTTTTGGAAGAATGGACTAGAAATTCCACTTTTTTGTCATTCTAATATAACTAACAAGATAAAACCAGCCTATTGGAATACAGATGAAAGCTAGTATACCCTAAATGGGTGTGACATTACACAATTGCAGCCAAACAGCATTTTTTTTATATTTAATTATGTGGAACAGGTTTTTGAACCAATGAAATTTCAATGTGGGCAGGTTGCCTATCACTGAACACCAAAGAAATGTTGAAATGTTTTGTTAAGTGCTTCCTTCTGGCCTAAATTGGTCATTCATGATCCAAGATGTTGTAGATGGTTGATCAGCTTACCACCTGGTTTTGACCTTGTAAACCATTCTGATTAGCGGTGGTACACCACTCTGGACCAGGAACAAACCATACTGACGACCTTAATCTGATATGAGCTGTTGTTTTCCAGCATGGCAGATGGTGATAGCAACTAGGTGCTGTTTAGATAGATGATGAACCACTGCGAACTGGACATTCCCTCTTTCTCATTCTCTCTTAACCTTCCACTTTCATTGATTTTCATCCATCCATTGACATTCTCGTTCCATCATGCAGCGCTCACCTGCTAAACGCCAAAGCTTGTCGAGGCATATTTACCATAACATATACAAACACAAATGCACACCCAAAACAAACAAAGACAGTGTCAGTCAGCTGTCAGGGGCTGGAGAGAGAGAGAGAGATTTGAGACCTATACAGCCAACTGTTCTGTGTTTTGTGTTTGGCCCGAGGTGTTTGTGCTTTGTTTTATGTCTGTGTGTTGTAAGTACAAGTCCTACTGGCAGGACCTCCATCCATCATTTATTCGATCTGAAAAAATGCATTCATTCATCCCAGCCTCAGGCAAGGGTTTTCTCTGTCCTTATAGAGATGAGTTCAGTAGTATATATTAGTATACTCATTATTAACTTATTACACTACCGTTATAAAGTTCAGTCAGACTCGGTTATTCTCTTGCGTGTATTCATTCAAATATAGTAAAAACAGCAATATCATGTAATATTGTTCAATTTAAAATGACTGTTTTCTATATTAATATATTGTAAAATGTAATTTATTTCTGTGATGGCTAAACAGAAGTTTCAGATTTGTCTACAGTGTCACAGAATTCATTCTAATATGCTTGATTTGGTGCTAAAGAAACATTATCACAATTGTGCTGCTTAATATTTTTGGGGAAAACTGGGTACTTTTTTCAAGATTCTTTGATGAATAGAAAAATTCAAAAAAACAAGTAAAAGTACGTGTAAAGTATAAAAGTCTTTACTGTCACTTTTGATCAATCTGCTCCATCCTTGCTTAATATAACTACTTATTTCCTCTATTCAAAATCAGAATCAGAAGGAGCTTTATTGCCAAAGAACACGAGGAATTTACCTTAGTATTGAATCTTTCAGTTAAAATCTTACTTACCCCAAACTTATGAACGGTGTATATTTATGTATTATTTATACACACAGTTAATGTGTTCCTGGAAGTGGTGTGTGTTTGTATGTGTTTGTGTGTGAGAGTGAGTGTGTGAATTAATTTTATCGCTCTCTCTCTCTCTCTCTCTTTGGGACTGGACTGGACCTACAGGAATATCATCTCTGTTGTTTAGGATTTTTTTCTTTGAGTTATGCTGTTATAGATGTCAATCTAAACTGCCAGTGATTCAGCACTATGAAGAATAAAGCTCTTACTGTGTTCACACACACACACCCATACTTTAAGGTACAGGTTTATGAAGAGTGTGTTTCGGCTTCTAACTTGTTTAGATCTACAGCATACAGCGGCGACTAGAACAGTAGGACGGTTGGAGGAAGTACACATACTTGTGGTCTGAGACGAGTGACATGTCATGTGAATCTGAGTAGGCGCACACAGAGGCCATGCTGTTTGCGTTTGCACGTGTGCGCTCATCCCTGATTGTGGCTCGCTAAGTGCCGCCCTTATTGCATTAGAGAGAAAGATGCCACAGTTTGAAAAAAATTCAATCCAATCATTAACCTCATTCCTTTCTCTCTCTCCCTCCCTCTTTTTCTCTCCCGTTTCTCTCTCGTTCTCTCCCCACTACCTCTTTACAGTCTCACCGCACGATATACAAGTCCACCAGGTCACAGTGGAATAGCAGCCCCTCAGAAGAAAAACACAAGGTAGAGTCTTTACAGTATCTGCCTGCTCTCGCTCTGTTCTGACACCTAAAACTCTCCGCAGACCTTCAGGCTAGAGACTGGGAAAGTGGATCTACTGATGTTCAAAGCTGTAGCAACAGATCTGGGTGATGGAAGTGGTGTATGATAAACGCATGCTGGTGGTGTCCGTTCTTCAACTGTATTCCCATTTCAAAAATATTTCTGTTGCTTTTCTTTGCATATTTTGGTTCTGCTGAGTTGAGCGGATGCAGAAAGTCCTGGATCAACCTTAAATCTTGAATGCTTTTTATTGAATGCTCTGTCCACTTTAGCGAGAGTTTTTATTTGCAGTTTGAAGCTCCGGCAGCAGTTGTCTGGCCCTGAGATGAAGCATTTGCTTCATCTCAGAGCTAGTGGGAAGCTGAGTGCTGGCAAAGCATTTCAAGCAGCCCCTGGCCAAACTATGTGGGATATGTGATGGACACTATGTGTGATATAGTGCTTACTCAACTGACAACCTGATGGGTAGGGTTCAACTGATGGCATTATTTGCTCAAAGCCAACATGTGCCTGCAGGGAAAGGGACAGGAATGGAGACGCTGCAGTTCTCTTTGACTTATATGAGGTCTGGGATCTTCTCTCAAAGCACTGATATAAAAATGTTAGTAGACGGTGTCCTGAATCAACTTTGTTTCATACTGGACTCTGCTCTTGTCTTAAGTTCAGATGTACTGTATGTTTTACTATACAGACTTTTAAATAGTCTGTAAGGATGTAGAGGGCCATTCACATCTAATGTTATCAATGGGCTACACAACTAGCAGTAGCTTTTGAAAATCTGATCAGATATGAGACTTACGAGAGAACGCCTGGTTAAATGCACTGGAAAATAGATAAATCTTATATCAAATATCATCAAAATGATGAATTGTTTTGTATTTTACATATTTATTTTAGTGCTCAAATGAGAGTCAAAAGATTAATTGCATTCAAGAGGACATGTGTTTACATAATATATGTGCATATTCTGTGTATAATTATTATGTATATATAAATACACACATATGCATGTAAGGAATGTTTTTTTTATATATTTATATATCAAATATTTATACACGCATATATTATGTAAACAAACTTTTATTTTGGATGTGATTAATTGAGATTAATCGTTTGACAGCCCTAATTTATTTATTTATTTTCTCCTGGATGATCATTACCACTCGTGTGTGTGTGTGTGTGTGTGTGTGTGTGTGTGTGTGTGTGTGTGTGTGTGTGTGTGTGTGTGTGTGTGTGTGTGTGTGTGTGTGCGCGGCCTGGTAAACACTACCTAATGGGGACATAATGTCCCCACAAAGATGGCAATATCTGAAATCCTTGTCCTTGTGGGGACATTTTTTTGGTCCCCATGAGGAAAACATCTTATAAATCACACTAAGTGATGTTTTTTGAAAATGTAAAAATGCAGAATGTTTCCTGTGATGGGTAGGTTTAGGGGTAGGGTTAGTGTAGGGGGATAGAAAATACGGTTTGTTACGCCTATGGAATGTCCCCATAAAACATGAAAACACTACATGTGTGTGTGCGTGTGTGTGTGTGTATTTAAAATACACACGTTCTCCTGTTAGTTTCTTTAGAGACAATCATATGAACTACAACTGAGGCTTCATTGATTAATTAAACACAGGATTATTGTATAGTAATTTGGGTTAGAGAGACAAAATTAATAACCCATGATCCTGTTTTATTTATTAATTTATTTATTTTCATAAAGGAAAGCAGAATAGATAATAGTGCATAAATTAGCTGTCCTCTAGAATCCCAAACTTTCAGCTCAATCTAAAGTACTTCAATCGGTGTATTAAGATTCACTGGAGATGACAGAAGGGGTCTTATTTGATCCTAAAACTAAATTTGAATAGGCATAATTCGAGATCTTACCTTCCATAAGGCCTTTTTATGTATGCAGGACACAGATTGGAAAAGATCTGACATGTTATTAAAATTCCATTATTCAGGCAGATGTTTCACATGAACCCTGTCAAGGACACACGGTTTTCATCTGCGCTCCATTGACAAAATTATAACCCTAACATAACCAAGAGCAGATCCAGAGACCTGATCTTCCAGCTGACCACCTCAGCTTCAGGTATAGACTTTTCAATAACAGCCCCTAAAGCAGAATATGTCATTTCTGTGTCATTAGTGTCATCAAACAACCTCCAAAAAGAATGAACATTTCAAACAGGCCATTGGCCAATGAGATAGTCCTGCCCCAACTTGGTTGAGCCAGTGTGTTGCTGTGTCAGCTTGTTCGGGATGCTCAAAATGTTCAAAGAACAACAGACTTTTTTTTTTTCTCTGAAAAATCAGCCTGTGAATGTCATATTTGTCTCTGTATATTATGTCAGGATAGAATAAAGTATTTTAGCACAGAAACAATTATGCACCGCAACTTTAATTCATGTCTATTTTAGCAACGTTCTCTATATTCTGATGCCTGGTAAGCACTAACTGTAGCCTCTACAGGCATATTTTTGTTTGTGTATGTACGTGATACGTATTTATGCAAATCATAGTCTAAGGAACATTTCAAGACCAAATTAGAAAACCAAATGTCTTATAAATGCTGATGTCAGATGTTGCTTGCATCTCTGAACCAGGCCAAACTGAATCTGCTCACTTTTGATGTATTTTCTTGCAAATTCAGGGGGAAAATCTGCAGATTTCAACATGATAAAATGTGTTACGCTCAGCCGAGGATACTAGCAGGATACAATTAGTCAACATATTTAATAAACAAACACATGAGGGCCGACGGGAATCTGCTGAGCTCTCTGTGGACACCAATTCCATGTGAGCCTGTTAAAAGGAAAACTTTTAAAACTCTTCAGTTTAGACGCTGTCCTCAATTCAGACACTGCTGCCCGCCCCAATTTTCACCAAAATAACCTCTCTGAGAAATGGCATTAGATATGCTTTTTCAGAGCCGCTTTTCACATTTGCTTATTATCATAGCTGGCAATGGTGGCCTTCATAACAGGTTAATAGGGAAAAGCAGAAGTGCCTGATGGGAAATGAGCGAGTGATGAAGCAGTGTCATTAGAGGCTTGATGAGACATGCACCTGAACTGCCTGAATCATTGTTTTCCAATCCATCATTTCTGAGAGAGCTATTTGCTCTGATTCTTTGTAATAAGACTTTTCAAAACATATTTGATCAGTGATGAATTTCAAATGATGATGGGAATTTTAAATGCGTTTTAAAAGCGTTTCTTTATTAGTTTATCAATTTGGTTTGTTAAAATCAATCGCCTTTCGCTGTAATCAGATTTAAGTAACATGAAACATCTCTGTTTGGTGAGAAATTGAATCGGCTGTAAAAAAAACAAAACAAAAAAACAAATGTGTCAATGTCAAACAACCTTAAATTCCTGCCTTTTCTGTTCCACCCCCGACATGTTTATGAGACGCTGTTAGGCTGATGTGTTTCCCAATTAAAAACTACCACTTGTGAGTCATTAACAAGCTTTGTGCAGGAGTAAATCATCAATAATGTGAATACAGCACAAGGCAGTGCAAAGAAAGAACACACACATACACACTCCAGGCTAGTATTATTGCAGATTTTAGAGCAATAAAGAGTTGTTTATTATGCTGACATGTTGAGGAATGAGCCGTTTTAAAATATATCGTATATTAATCAAATCATTATTCCTAAATGCCATCCATTTGTTGACTTTTATGGGGGTTTACTGTCAAAAGGCATTACCAGAGCTATAATATTATTAGAGCTTATATGCAGTTGAACGTACATCTACCCTCCATTTGAAGTAAACATCCATCCATCCATCCATCCATCCATCCATCCATCCATCCATCCATCCATCCATCCATCCATCCATCCATCCATCTATCCATCTATCCATCTATCTATCTATCTATCTATCTATCTATCTATCTATCTATCTATCTGTCTATCTATCTATCTATCTATCTATCTATCTATCTATCTATCTATCTATCTATGTAATTGATTTCTAGTGTTATTGCCAGCTATATCTAGTGCTATATTCATGTTTAATAACAGCAGGTTATAAATTTGAAAGCATTTATATATTGTGTTTTGAAACCTACAATTAATTCATACCCATTTTTATTTTAGTTTGTTTTGGAATCGCTGAAAAAAAACTAATGATTGTAAAAAAAAGAAAAAAAGAAAAATTGGCTGAAAATAAACAAAAATAATTTACTAATAACAAATATATTATTTGTAATTTGTTTATGTTTAATATTAGTTTTCCAAATCGTACTAATTTGTACTGTATTTAGCAAAAAATTTTTGATTTAGTCTTTGCTTTAACCTTCATTAATGATAATAGCCCTGTTATGTTTTTTTTTTTTGGTTTTTAGAAATGGCACCATATAAGACCCTTTTGGAGCATTTACTATAATAATACAGTAAATGCTATATTGTTACAATAATACAATGTTGTTTGGGGTTTTAAAGATGTACCATGGTCACCTTGGAGTTTTATATAAATACTACTTTACATAGTATGAATATAATAATTAAGGATCAGTATTAGTACAGAATGGTATTACATTCTGATAACATCAGTCTACAATGGTACTACCACAGTACAGTTATGGGTAAATATGAATGTATTTGAAACATTAAAGGTGAAGTGTAATTTCTTCACCGTTTTGGAACCAAACTGAATTGGAATCTGAGTCTGTAATATGAGAAGAAAGCTATCCATTAGCATGTCTATTCACTTTGATGGCCCTAGTATTTACTACAATTTAAAAGTTTGGGGTCACTTAGACTTAAAAAAATTAATAATAATACTTTTACTCTAGAAAATAAATGTATCTATTTTTAACTTTCTATTTACAGAAGAATCCAAAAAACAAACAAAACAAAACAAAAAACAAAACAGGATTTTTAGCATCGATGATATAAAGAAATGCTCCATTTTATTTGGGGTTCATTTTAGTGTTAGAAAATATCATTAGCTCACTATAAAAACAATAGAGTTTAGTCCCTAATGGAAAGTGTGTTTTGTGTGTGTGTGTCTGTCATAGGTGTATGTAATCTAATACAGCTCATATCCAGTGATTGAAGACCAAACTAATGTGTTAGTATTGTGTGTTACAGGTTACCAGGTCCCTCCAGAGTCCCCGCTGCAGGCAGCGGCAGTAGCAGCAGTAAAGCCCACGGCTCCTCAAACCTGAACCGAAGAAGCCAGAGCTTCAACAGTATTGACAAGAGCAAACCACTGCAGTATGCTAGCGGCAACGACAGAGGTGAGCAGTATATAGACTTTACATTTTCTATCTTAATATTAAAATCAAGGTTTCTGCACGTTACTAACATGAAACAGACACAGCTATATCCTGTCATCCACTAGATGGTGCCACTATCAAAGGAACAATAGAGCTATGGTACTGGGCAAGATGCTCTAAGCTAGTTCCAGTTCCAGTCCCCCAGTAAAAAATGCATTTATTATTACATTTTCATAATGACGTAAATAAATCTGTAGAAAAACACATTTCCTGAGGAACACTTCAGGACTTGAAGTATAATATTGCACTGCGGTTCCTCTCTGGTGTGTTATTCACATCTGAAAAGGTGATCTGCCCTAGGCATTCACTGTCCTCCTCCTACATATTTAGAGATGACGTTAATGTTATATTTTTGCTTCTTCCACATAACCAGCCTATTCAGGGTTCACTTCAGATTTCATTTTCCTGTCAGAGCCGAACCATCATTCAAAGCCGACTTCATAAAACCACACAGCTATTTAGCCACTAGTGTGTAAATCTCCACAGGCTAGTTGGTTACTTCATAAATCTGCGCTAGACCTGATGGAGTGTGTCGATTGAAGTCGGGTTAGGAGTTCAAAGACGTGTGACCTGCATTTCGCCCCAGTTCACCCCTCACAGCAAGGATCCATGGCGATCCGTGAACAAAACGCAACTGATTTCCCTCGCAGACTGTTTGTTTTGGCTGTGCTGCCCGGTGAGATTTATACCGGACTTTACTGGTCCTTGTTCACCATTAGCACAGATGCTGGTGTTCCCAGACACTGGGTACGGAGAGGGCGAGACGGCACACACAAAGCCAGACATAGGGTCTCACATGGCAGACGGAGCTTTGATGAATCAGAGAGTCCTAATAGGCGACGTCTCTCTTGAAACCCATGGCTGCCCTTTTCCATCGAGCCTAACATTACTCAGAACCTTGATTTACAGGGCTACTGCGCTAATACCTCCACAGATGAGAAAAGCAAACTCCCATCTGCCTTTTTTTCCTCATCTTCCTTTTTCTTCTGTCCAAAGAGTCTGCCGCACTGGAGGAACCAGGGAGGGGCTGGTAGGGAGAGAATGAGCTCTGTTCCAAAAACTAGTGAGCTGCCTACCTAGCATTTTAAGGCATCATAAGGCAGTGTTGACACAAAAGCTGTTCCAAAAAATAGCTAGAAAAATCATGCTGCCTTTTGAGACTAAGGGCCCTATTTTAACGATCTAAGCGCATGGTCTAAAGTGCATAGCGCAAGTGCACTTAAGGCGTGTCCAAATCCACTTTTGCTAGTTTAACGATGGGAAAAATAGTTGGTGCCCAGTGCATGGTCTAAAAGGGTTGTACCCTAGTCTCTTAATGAGTCATGGGTGTGTTTTGGGCATAATGTGCAATAAACCAATAAGAGTCTCATCTCCCATTCCCTTTAAAAGCCAATTGCGCTTGCACCATGGCGGATTGCTATTTACATGGTGGAATTAGCGGAAAGACTGAACCAGGAAAAAAAATACTGCGGCAGTCTATTTCAGTTGCCTCAAAATAGCAACGTGCCAACAATGCGCCTGAACACAATTCGTTTTCAGACCAGCAAGTCCATGGGCGCACAAATGGGTGCAAATACATTTGCTATTTAAACAACTTGGCACAGGATGTGAAAATGATTACTGCGTTGGGCTGAAACGAACAAAAAACATTTGTGTTGTGCCTGGCGCCGCATTGCGCCGGGTGTATGATAGTGCCCTCAATGTTTAGGCCAAATTGTAAAGGTGTGGTCACATTAGTGAAATTTTGCAGGCAAACAAGGTTCATTGTCAATAGTGTAGCGATATATGAAGCAGTTGCACAATCTGTGAGGGGAAATCTTTCGCTAATGATAATTTCTTGATTGTGTGGACATTTATTGAAATTACTATTTTACCCACAACATTTTGCCAAACAACAGTAAATATGGCTGCACCTTCATAAGGGAGGATATCCCAGAATGCTTTTTGTCAAATGAGAAACTGAAAAGGCAGTAAAAAATGGTCTGGTTCATATATGAATGGGAAAAATCTTAACTGTAGTCGCACTTTACAGTTTTTTTTAAAGAGGCACTGTAACATTTAATATGGTATAGAAGGTACAGAAGTCCCGCTGTTAAGTTAAGAGCCATTCACCTGTTGTTTATGCCAAAAAAATGTGCATTAGCTAGACCAGCATGAATAAATAAAACATTTTTAGCTTAAAAAGCAAAATTTTTATGATACCAGTTACTAATACTAATTCTGATAAAAGTTGTCTAAAAGTTTTTGTAAAATCAATTCAGGGCTAGTTTACATACTATTTGTGTATGTTGTTATGTATTTATTATGCTTATTGTATCAACTTTGTTAGCTTAGCAACATGCAATCAGTTGAGATGCAAGATTAGTTTTATTTGCGCTTTATGTTGCCTACATAGTGTTCCAAATCAGGCACTTATGACAGTTTGGATGCTGCCTTTTAGCCCTTTAGGCAGCTCGCTAGGTTCTGGAACAGAGCTAGCATGTAGTCTTTCATTTTATGGCAGGCTTGAATGCAAATTTCAAAATCCGGAGTTTGACCTTTAACTGATTTAATACTTAACCTCAAAATCTGTCAGCACCCAGTGCTACCGTCACCTGTGTATTTCAGCACAAAGCCTCTCTGTGGATGCAAATCTCACACTGTTTATAAGCCCTATGCCAAGTTAGTAGGCACAAACACTTGCATGTTAAGTATGCAACTTGTATAACAAAGCTAATTTCACCATTCACGCTGACTGCAGGAGTGAATCAGCATGTTTGCTAGCTTTAGCTCAGTTCAGGATGCTTTTAAAAGCACTGTGTCCAGTTACTGGATTAGTTTGAAGGGAATCAGTTCTTTAGTAAACGCAATGAACTTCTGGCATAGCTTCATACAGTAGCACCTGTGACAGTGGAGATATATCAGAACTGGACAGAAGAGATAACAAAGAAAGCCAGAGGCAAAGGAAATGGCTAATGCGAACCATTCTGGATTAGACAGTAGTGGATTAATATAGGAAATCTTCAGTGCCATGTTTGCTGTCAGTGCACCTGTTAATATGTTTGTTTTGGAATGTGTGTGGCATCCTACCAGACTTCCCAGACCAAAGTGGCATTTCGCTTTCAACGTATAAAGTGGTGTGGAGAAAAGACGGGTAGCTATGGTAACCACGTTTCGATGGTCTGGTGTGTGTGTATGTGTGTGAGAGAGGCTGTTATTTAAGCTGCTGTTATCTCCAAAGACGGGGTTAATTTAGCTGACACATGCACTGAAGCCCGATCCACACAACGCTCATTCATAGTCCAATCACTGTTCCTTTTACAAAATTTTCAATGGAACCAAATGAAGTCCCATCTCCTCCTCTCTTCCTTTGTGTTTAGAATTTTTCAGCTTGAGTCTTTGATATATCTGGATGCAAATCAAAGTTAGGGACAGCCCAAGTTACTGTGAGATTAAGGAGATTTATGGAGGTTTGTTGTTGTGCAGCGGAAGCATTGGCGTATTACTGATCTTTTTAAATTTACAGAAACTCATTAAAATAGTATTTTATTTTCCTTATGTATAATCTGTTGAAGTTCAGTGAAAGCAATCTGATTTCATGAATCTCACAAAAACACCCCAAAAAACACCCCAAATTCGAAATAAAAGTTTATTTTATTATTATTATTATTATTATTATTATTATTATTATTATTATTATTATTGACATTATTATTATATATTAAACATTTCGTTTTTTTTTACTTCATTTTTGGAATGAACATAATGCTCAATTGGGATTCTCATTAGATTCTCATTTCTACAATAGACTATTTACAGTATTACAGTGATTATCAACATTTATTTGATTTTATTTATTTTTATATTATTTTTAGTAAAATTACCCAAGTGAAAAAAATATGCTTTTGACTGGTTGCATGAGATTCACTCTTAAAATGTAAAGCATATCCTTACATATATTGACTTGAGTACATTGGTGGAATCAGATGGTTATACCATAGTAATTTCTTATGTACCATGGTACTGTATAATTACTGTATTCACATGCCATATGCCATATATAGGTGTTAAAAATAATGGCATTCATCATAGAAAAAGAAAAACAAACCCAGCAATACAATGGTACTTTTTTTTGTCAATAATGTGCAATCCAGAGAAATCTGGTCAAAGTAATCTGATTTATATGCACTTACAATGTAAAGCATTTTGAGTCTGCACCCTGAGCTTTACAATTGGAAGTTGTCATTATTGGACTGATAGTCAATGCAGTTTAAAGGATGTTACATTTGTGCAATGTCATGGTCTAAAAGGCTTGATGTATGTAGATTTGAGGTTGATGTATGTAGATTTGAGGCTACATGAACATGATGTATTTATATTAGATTAAGTATGTTTATAGATATTATTCTGTGAGCCATGTTGATTCTCTGCAAAACATCACTGCATTTACAAAGAACAAGAGGGTGTCTGGCAACAACAAAGTATTTGAAATCCCTCAAAATCAATTTAGGAACCAATTTTCTGCCTGAGTGCATCACAGCATTGTTTGGGATTTCAGTATGCGGTAGTTGCAGAGTAAAGATTTGGATGAAGCACTATCTATTTCTTACGTGTTTATAAGACATTTTTCTTTCCCACAATCCCTTTCCCCTTATGCTAATATTTGATTATTGCTGCAGTCATACAATTTTCTCCTTGCCAAACACAAACTTCATATTGCTTCTAGGGTGTAGTTTTATCATTCTAACAGATGTGTCCACTGTGTGGTCTGTTTCTCTGTCACAGAGTCGGTGAAGGGCATCCCTCTGCCAGGCAGCATGAACGGCAGTGGCTCTGTGCCCTCCAGCACCAGCGGGCAGCAGCTGGCCTCTGCCATTCCCTCTCCCACTGCTGGAAAGTCGTGGCGCAGCAAGTCCATGAACATGAAGCACAGTGCCACCTCATCCATGCTGGCCACAAAGCCACCCAGCCCAACCGCTTCCCCGACCCCTCCCTTATCGTCTGATCGCCTCCGGCCCCCAATCACAGATGCCTCCAAATCAGCCCCCGGCAACCAGCGCTCCATGTTGGAGAAGTTCCGGCTCATCAACCCTCGCTCCGCATCCAGAACCTCACCCTCGGTGGCCGAAATGGCTCTTCAGGAGGAGGACGATTTGTCAGAGTTTGGAGATGAGGGGACCTGCAGTCCCACACCACCCTGTGGGATCTCGAAACAGCAGGGGAAGACCTCCACATCCTCTTTTGCACCCCCAAACAAGACCAACAACTGCAAGAACCAGAACAATAAGTTGCCACAGCCCAAAGACAAAGAGGACAAGAACAAGACCAAGAGCAAAGCCAGCACACCACCCAAAGAGGAGCCAGTAATAGTTGAGCCCTCTAAGAAAGGCTCCAAGATCGCCAGCCTCATCCCCAAAGGAAACAAAACGTCTGCAACCCCTGGTAAGAAAGAAAGTGCAATCCCTGCCTCCAGCAGCATCCCCAAGTCTGGTCTGAAGGCTCCGACGGCGACCACCAAGCCTGCAGCAACTCAACCTAGTGTACCTGCACCTAGTATACCTGCTACAAGTGGTGACAAGACCAAACTTAGTAAAGGCAGTCAGTCTATATATATGCAGAGATCTTTGGGAGGTTTGGAGAATCGTAAGACCAGCATGGTGTCATCAACCAGTACCTCAGCGCTTTCTGGATCTGCCACTTCAGGGCTGGGTGGTGGAGGAGCTCTAGGAGGGAATGGGGTAGTACAACTTCCCCAGCAGCAGCAACACAACCATCCCAACACAGCAACCGTCGCCCCCTTCATGTATCGGTGAGTGATTCCAAAATCCCTTTAAGACAAGTCATTTCACTCGGCAGTCATCTTTGAAACGCCTCTCGGGCATGCATCTCTTTCAATGGGGAAACATCAAATTCTCCAAAATTGTTTGCCAAGCTTACGATTAAATTTCATATTTGAAATCACCAATGAAATCTGACAACAACTGTCTCATAAATTTTGTTTCTAAACGCCCGAATCATGCATTTTTCAGCCTGGATAAAGCTAATGCACATGAGCAATCCTAAACACGCGTCTCAGAACACTGCCTGTTTCTATAACAACCGGAGCATCTAACAGCAGCTTCAGTGACGCAATGACTTTACTAATCAACGATTGGCTCTTCCATTTACAAGGCAGGGCGTATTCGCCATATTTAGTGTCGCACTTTCTTCCATTCATAAGTAATTGGAGTGCACTGTTTTCCTATATATAAAGTCTTTGGTGATTCTCAAACACAGTTGGACATGATTGTTGCATTTTCAAATGTCTTGCTTTGCATATTGTTAAGGATGGTTGCCGAAGTTACGGAGTACCTACTTAATCATTAAGGATCTGGATCTGTCCTGTTCAGTCACAGAAGAGTCCACCTCTTTCATATTACATTTACCGTTACACCCCTAGCAAATTAATTAAGGGCAGATGGGCTTTCCTTGTGATCTGTGTCTCTTTGGATAAAATTATTTCTGAGTTTTTTGGACAGAAATCTCTCAGTACAGAAAACAGATGCCAACTGGTCATTTTTTAAACTTACTATGTCCTCATCATAGACCCTGCTGACTTCTAGTCCTGGCAGGGCTACTGGGGTCTACATATCCAGTGACATTAAAGGGTAAGACTCTGATAAAGAGACAGATCTGGGTTCCTTGGTTCTATTCTGGGTTGTAAAATCATTATCATTATCCATGAGACAGCAGGACCACATCTCTGTAATTACCCTCAATAGACAGACAAAGATGAAACCCTCATCCCCAGGAGGTCCAGAATAATTACCTCATCTTTTACTCATTCTGCACACTGCTAACCAGACAGACACTTTAAAGAATCTCTATTGCCAAATGTAACGGGTACTGTTCCCAATCACTAGTCGTTCACAAAAAAACAATATACAAATGACAGCAAAATACAGTTTTTGTTTAGATGTGGAAATTAATATCTAGAAAGATCTGAATGTTATAGAATTGGGAGAGAAATGAACATGTCCCGACATGTTGCACAGTGGTGTTTCTGTGCAGGAAACCCGGGTTTCAGTCATTTTCGAATCAATCATTTCTTCACTCTCCCGTCAGAATAAAGGCAGAAAGAGAAATCTGGAGGATGTCTTGTTAAATCTGACTGTGAGGGGTGATGTTAACAGAATGGATCTCTTTTCATTTTACATTGTCTAGACAAGAGTCCTGTTTTGACCAGACGGGGTGAGACCCCTCTTACACACATAGGCTGACGGAGAAACATAAAGCATCATTAATTACAGACATCTATCTATACAGTTTATCAAACCAGATTTTAGACCCACAAACACACACCCACTGATCATCTGTCCATTGCATCACATATCCAATCTCACAGTGCTTTTTAAGAAAAAGCAACGGGTAAACGTCTCATCTCGACAGTATTAATAGCCCGAGTGGGAACCGCTGAGACATTTGCCAGACCGCCTCGTTTGAGGGGCGTGGCCTCCCTTCAGTCCTCACCAAGAAACTAGTGACATCATAAATGATGACTAATGAGGGTGAATAGGTTAGAGTGGAGGAAGAGGAAGTGGGAACTGAAAAGAGAATATGCGATTGATGGGCGGAGGGCATTCATAACAGTTTGATGCAGCTTATTAAAAAGACAAAGAGAGTGTCAAAAAAAAAGAAAGAGGTGTTAATGGTCCTATGATAGAACAACATGAACGACAAAGATGAGAGTGTTAAAAGCAAGAGTGGAAGGGTATTGTCCTTGAGTGATTGTGTATGTTCTGTAACATGTTTAATCCTTCGCTTGATAAAGAGCTCTCAAACCCAATGACCCCCGTCTGACATGCCTGCACAAACTGAATCTTTAGAACTCAATGGCTCTCACAACAACACACTCACCACCCTCGCGGTTCATTATTCACAGGAAGACGATGGCGTTTTCTTAAAGCTGTGTTTGGCATTCTCAGTGTCGTCTCATAAGGATTATAACCTAAAGTCTTAATGGAATTTTAAACTGAAGCCTTTATCACACTCCACCACTGCAGATCTTCCTCTCGAGAGCTTTTCTTGACAGTGTAAAACCTGCAGGGCTGCGACAGCACTCAATGGTACACTGCATTTGGAATGGGTCCACATGGTGCATGCTCTTTAAAACTACACTTTAAAACTACACACAAAGGTGGGTGAGTTGATGAAGTTGCATTATCAGACTCAAAACTGCATTTTTGAATCATTTTAAATATTTATACACTAGTATTAAAAATATTCAGGTTGGTAATATTTTTTACTGTTTTTGAAAGAAGTCACTTAACAATGCATTTATTTGTTTAAAAAGACTGTAAAACAGTGGGGTCACCACCTATTTATTGCATGCCTTCCCATCAACACTCTCAGCTTCAGTGATGTTACATGAAAACTATATTTAAAAAGAGGAAATGATGTGTCTGATCCCCATAAAATCTCTGTGTGTGTCCTTACCTGACCTTCTGTTGAAACTGTTCATTCAGCTCACCTACCTGACAGTTTAAGCCGTCTTCCTTTCTGCGTCATTTGCTCATTTGCAGTTGCAGGCAGTGTGTGTATGTATGTGTGTGTGTGTGTGTGTGTGTGTGTGTGTGTGTGTGTGTGTGTGTGTGTGTGTGTGTGTGTGTGTGTGTGTGTGTGTGTTGTCACAGGTAATTCAGCATCTCAATGGCATGAGTGTGGAACAGGTGGTGAAACTAACAGTGTGACATGCCACTGAAATATTTGGCTGGTGAATTGGATGTGTATGACTCTGTGTGTGTGTGTGTGTGTGTGTGTGTGTGTGTGTGTGTGTGTGTGTGTGTGTGTGTGTGTGCGGTGTGTGTGTGGTGGGGGGGTTGTTTATCTGGCTGAATGCAGGTGTCCTGGGACGACTTTGTTGTAGATGTGGTTGTTATGCATATACATTCATAAAGTGTCTCCCAGTCAACTCCCAGTCTCCCTGTCAGGTTTCAGTGTTTGTCAGGTTTTGCTATATTTTTGGGTATCAGGTGTCACCACAATGACAGTCAAACCTAAGAAAAATCCCACAAGGAAGATGGCTACGTAAAATCAATAATCTATGACTTATTCCATAGGTTATTTATTTATTTATTTTAGAGTTTGATTACAGTAGTACAGTTAATCTGTTGTACTTAGCATTCATTTTAAAATTATACAATAATAGTTTTAATGAGTAATGATTTCAATAATATTATAATAGTAATATCATATATATATATATATATATATATATATATATATATATATTATACAATATAATATTATATAATTATACAACTATTATTATAATAATAATTATTATAATTATTCAAAACATATCAAGTATACAAAACCTATTCCACATATTCTTATAGGGTTTGACTACATAGTACAGTTAGTTTATAGTACTTAGCATTCATTTTTAAATTATACAATAATCATTTTAAGGTTAGTAGTAAATAATGATTTCAATAATATTAATAATAATAATAGTGGCAGGGTATTATCATACCATACCTAAAACTAAAAGCATAAAAAAAAAAAAAAAAAAAAATTCATTACTTGAAATAAAATAAACATTAACTTGAAGTAAAATAACAAATAAATATAATATAATATATATATATATATATATATATATATATATATATATATATATATATATATATATATATATATATATATATATATATATATATATATATATATATATATATATATTATGCTGGTGAAGGAGCACAGTCCCTGTGTGACTCGTCTTGTACATAAACTGAGAGAAGTAGCGCCGGCTACAATCTTCGTCCACAAGACGCATGCAGTTTTGTTTATTAACCGCTAAAGCACCAAAAGTTACATACTGCAGCTTTAACTAAAATTTAAATGAAAACAGAAATATGAATATCAATCACGTGACCTTTGTCAATGCCTAGTTAACTAAGTCATGTGTGAAAGGTCTTATCTTGTGGTTTTATCTTGCAATTGGTGGTTTCCCTTCATTGTTAAGATGATATGCATACAAACAAAAAAAAAAACAGTATCTTCTCTGTGTAAAATACTAGTAATTAATATGTAATTTTTCCTTTTGCTTCACTCAGGACATATTCAGAGAATGACTGCACTACCGTGGTCCCCCCTGAACCATGTCTCAGTCCCACAAAAGACCTGGTCTACGGCAAGACCGCCAAACAGTGCCTGGAGGAGATCTCAGGTAGGAGGAGTACCGCCACATGTGCACATACACACCTACACATAGTCAAACATAAGAGAGCGAAACACACCCAACACATACACTCACACACAGAAGCTGAAACCCAGGCACAGATTCTCTCTGCAGGCTTCTAGTTCCATGTTGCTATCACAGCAAGAAAAGGTCAGATATGACAGGTGGACAAAGGCTGGCCTTGTTTGGGAGGCCAAGCAGCAGAATGTGTTGTTTATTTGCGCTTCTGTGTATTTCTCTATGTGTGGGACTATGATGTGACAGCTGAAGATAGGTGCCTGGGGCTCAGGCTCTGCTCTTACACATCTTTTAACAGCCAGTCTGCGAGCAACTGTTAGAAATAAATGCAAATTGTGCCCAAATACTGCATTTACCTGCGCTGCAGTTTCTGGAAATGGAGGGCGCACCATGACATGCATTCCTAGTTGTTCATTTCCTGTGTGAATATTTATCAGCACAGCCACTGTTGTTTTAGCTCTATGCAAACTGCTTGGGTTTATTTCATTAATTCTGTACGAGATGAGATTTAATCGGTTTGCGATCTGGCCGCGTGAGGTTCCCTGTTGTTACTTTAATGCATTTTGTTCGTAATTAACAATCTAAAAAAGCTGAAAACAAACTCGACTGGAAAATCTTTCCTCAAACCAGCACACTCTTCTTTAATGAGATATAAATTAGTGCTCCAGTTTGCACAAAAACGCCTGGAATGTCAAATTAAAGTGAATAAACTGCAGACGCGAACACATAAGCATAAAGCGGTCAGTGTTTGCACGTCAATGAGAATGCAGAATGCTGTGGTCATTTTGAAGGTAAGGGACATTGTTGTTGTGACTCATGGCCAGACATTTATTGCATGTTTTGCACTGCATTGGGAGAGTTTTGGGACAGTTTATGGCTGATGAGACTTAGGGAATCATAAAATTGTTATTGTACTGAGCTGTTGAAAACAAATAAAGGAAATAAATAGAAATTCTAAATGGTACAGCTAGATTGCTGTAACTCTAAAATGTATCCAGTAATTCAAGATTATTTGACTTTCTGAGACTTTACAGATCCATGTCTCAAACTGTTCTCTGATTTGTCAAAATACTAAGATTTTTTGATGTATATATAAAATATATATTTTTATTAACTCCAAAAATTCTCTTTAATTTTATTGCTCTAAATTCCTACTGTATGCAAACAACTATCTTATTTTTTTATTTATTTTAGGAAGATATATTTTAAACAGAAATTAGAAATAAAATAAAATTCTCCTGAGATTTGAAAGAGGATCATATGAGAAAAAGCATTTTTTCCACTTGAATAGCATGTCTACAGGCTGTTTTTTTTTTTCTTTTTCTACATCTGGTCATGTTTTAAATGCTGTGGTTTGGCCAGTGATGCGTCAGGGGAACCCTCACATGGACTACTTATAGAAGTTAACCTCAGAACTCACTTCCTGTTGAAGTGCATTGTGGGTTCCACCCAGTTGTAAAATTTGTTTCACTCCTTGCAAGTAAAAGAACAAAATCTATGCATGCACCTGTTCCGTTTTTGCACATTTAGATGGCTGGTTGGTTTTGTGGTCATGCAGATAGTTAGTAAAGTTTATACCACTGTTTGATTATAATACAACCACAGCCACTGTTGAGAAAGAAAGAAAGAAAGAAAGAAAGAAAGAAAGAAAGAAAGAAAGAAAGAAAGAAAGAAAGAAAGAAAGAAAGAAAAAAAAAGAAAGAAAGAAAGAAAGAAAGAAAGAAAGAAAGAAAGAAAGAAAGAAAGAAAGAAAGAAAGAAAGAAAGAAAGAAAAAAAAAAAAAAAAAAAGAAGAAGACCTTTGTTGAATTGTCCGGAATCTGTATGATAACTATCTCTGTTAGGTGTATCTGGTTAATTCTGAAATATTAGGCAAGCATTTTGTTAATATAGCTTGTCGGAGTCCAAGAACGGATTTAAAACAATTATTAATAATAAAAAGTATTAATAATAAAAACAATATTAATAATATAATATAATATAATGACAATTGTCTAATATTATATTATATTATATTATATTATATTATATTATATTATATTATATTATATTATATTATATTATATTATATTATATTATATTATATGTCTTTCATCATTATAAAATCATGGTAATAATATTTTTGATGAAAGATATTATAAAGTTTAATGTTAAAATCTAGATTTTTATATTGGGTGTCCCTGTATTGATTTAAAGTCTGATCTATAAAGGTTAAAAATCTTGAAAAATCAAAAAATTTTGGGATATATTAGTCATAGTTCAGCTTTTTTTCCCCTTTTTATTTCCCTTTCCTTTTCCAGTTGAGTTGTATGCTGCAGCATTTCCAAATGCATCACCTAAACACCCCTCACCAGTAGGAAGAGAGTTTTGTCTTATGCTATTCCCACAACACACACACACACACACACACACACAAATACCTGTTTGGCTACGAAGGTGTGTGCTGACTCGGTAGCTAACAGCAACAGGAAACCAGCCATCATTGCTGAAAAGAGAAACACAAAGAGAGGAAAGGAGGAGATGGATAAAGAGAATGAAGCAGCTCACAGCATGTTAAGAGGAGCAGGCGGACCCTGAGCTCGCATATCGGAGTGCGCGCACACACTCAATCTCTGCTCCTGTCCCTTGGAGCAAGCCACATGCGCTCACTCCAGCCGGTAATTAATAGACAGAGTGTGTGAAGAGACCTCGGTTGCTGGGAGAGAAACAGGAAGAGAGGGAAATGCCGTGAAGGATATGTATCGCAATTTAACCGTAATCTGGCGCAGATCCCGTTAGCCTTCGTGCTGCATTGAAGAGAAGAAGTGCTAGGAGAGGAGGAATACAGGAGGAGTGTGCTCTCAGCACGTGCACCTGGATGCTGGTTATTGGCTGCGGTGAGCGAGCAAGCGTGTGTGGGCAGGATGATATTTGAAGCTCCCTGGTGCAAGGGGCAGTTTTGCGACTGAGCTTGTGTGCCGGCTGCCACCTGAGGCTCGCAGATCATGCGAAGAGGAACAAACTTCAAGATAAGGTAGAAAAAGTGCGAGGGATCCTAAAGAACGTGTGAAAATATGAAGCGGGGAGCCGACTTTTCTGTGTTCCAGGGCGGCAGCCCGCCTCGCAAGTCACCGCAGTCTCTCCCAGACAATCTAAACCTCCGCAAGCAACGTTCGCTCGGCAACCTCATGCTGCTAAGTGATGGGGAGCAGAGGGTTTATGCCTTTGAGCTGGATGAACTGCCATGCCCACCTCCATCAGCTTCTGGGATGTCGTCTTCATCACCCTCGCCCCAACATGGCCGAGGCAGCTCTCGTAGACACCCCGAAAGCAGCACCCGAGCTCGGTCGCTCTCGCTGTCCCTCACCAAGATGCTCTCCCAGTCCGAACACTCCCTTATACCTGTGCCCTGGGGTCGTAAGTCCAGCCGGATGGCACCTGCACATCAGCACCAGCGGCAGGAGTTGGTGGATAAAGCGGGCGGCAGTAGAAGATTAGATGAGGACACCCAGGCAGGTCCTGCGGGCACTGGAGGAGACTGGGAGCTTGAGAGTGCCAGAGAGGAGCAGGCACAGCTGGATAAAGAGGTTATACTTACTATGCTGGGAGACCTGGAGCAGGTTTTAAATCCGCAGACACGCCGTAAGTGCCATGCCGCATAGCTACACAGAGTCACTCAAACTACTCAGTAACAGACTGTGTACCTTGCTTGTGCGTTGCTGTGGTAATGGTCATATTTAGCCCTGAACTCTGGGTCGAGCATGTGTGTAACTGCATTAGAAACGGTTCTTGGGGATGTCAGGGTGAATTATGGTTCTCTGATTGTGCTATAGGAGAACATTTAGAAACCAGATACACCTGCCGGCTATGGAAGCATTGCCAGGCTGTCTGCAGTTTTGATCAATAGCTCTGTTTACCCTCCCGTCGGTGTGATCCATGCTTTTATTCCTCACCCATCTAATATTAACTGTCAACCACAGGGCTGTTTGTTTGCAAGCCCACCACCTCATCTTATTGAAGTAATTCAGTTCCCTGTAGTTCAGTCTGATAGCAGCATTCCTTCACACAGCATTTGAGTTACTGAGGAAATGTTTTAAAGGGGCTATTTCTTACTTGGTTTAGTGGTCACTATTACTACTGCTTATACTTAAAGAGATTGTTCACATGAAATTACAAATTCTGTCTTTAAATCATTTACTTGTGCTCATGTCATTTCATGGAATTTCTTTTTTTCTGTGAAACACAAAAAATATATATTTTGAGAAAAATGCTTTTTTGGCCATACATTGAAAGTCAGTAGGGTCCAATGTTGTTTGGACCCCACTATTCTTCAAAATATCTTCAAAAGAGTGAAATGCATTCAAGTTTGGAATACACAAGGGTGAGTAAACAATGAATCATGAATTTTCAGTTTTTGGTGAACTATCTAAGTTAGGGTTTTGTTCAAATCTCTAAGCCAGGGTTTCCAAAATGGGGGTCGCAAACTCCTAACACTGCATTCACATGGGGTGTCTGTGTTAACCCTTGACGGAGGGCGTGGCTGAAGCTTGGTGCTGATGCGACCGTCATAGTGACAACAGCCAATCACATTACTTGCCGCTTGGACCACAACACAACACAAAAAAGGCACCTTTTGACAGCTAGTCTGTGAGACGAAATGGATGCCGATTTGGTTGTACACGGACACAATACAAGCACTATATATACAAGATTCACCAACCGTCCTGCCACTTCCTTTCAGGCCTGGTCTCTCTGGTTTGAGTCCCGGTATGTATACAAAGATTGGTTGTACAGAACCGGGTGATTACCCACCGCAATTATCAGTTTTTCCTCCATTTTGCTCGTTCTTCATTAACCTGTGTTTTAAATGAACACAATTGGCTAGCATCTGCTCTAGGGTTGCATGAGCGCAATTGGCTAGAGTTTGCTCTAGGGTATTTGCATAGGGCGATCTGATTGGATGACACCTGCGTTGACCCTTGAAAATTTGAGAAATCTTCAACTTCTGCAACGCGAGTGAAGCAACTCGACGGAACCCACAATTCAGTTCAGCAATGCATGACGTCACCCATTCAGAGTAAATGAAGCATTAACGCCGCCGCCCCATGTGAATGCAGCGTGAGGGTTCGTGAGGGAATTGCAGAGGGCTCGTAAGTTGATGAAAAGCAATTAATTAAATTATAATTAAATCATTTAAAATGAAAGAAATATTCAAATAAAAAAATCGAAATAAAACTTGCTTACAAAAACGAATAGTTTATTTCTTTAATCTGCATGTCATATAATCAAAATAATAAATGTTTTTAAATTATTGCCATTAAATTATTGAAATATATACTTCAAATCTCAGGGGGTACTTCAAGTAAATGATTTGGTCAAAGGGGTTCGGCTGACAAAAAAGTTTGGAAACCCCTGCTCTTAGCCCAAGTATTAAACTCCAGCATGGACAATAGTACCTCAAATCATTTGATTTTTTTTTTTTTGCACTATTACTTTTCTAAGCAATCTGACTAATGCATTTAGCCTTGTGGACAATGATATGCATCCCATTAAATCCGATAAACTTACAAAACCTTTGAAGTGATTACCCAAGCAAATAACAAATAAGCAAACACCCAGAGTGCTTTAGCTTCCACATAGCAACAGCAACACCTTAATACTCACTCACAACACATTAGCAACTGCATAGCAACACCCCGACAATAAACGAATACATCGCAGCATCATGATGGTGAATGGTGGTGGTCTACCATTAATATTAGTCTATTGAACAAAAATGAGTCAATATTTACTTTAACATGACCATTTTCTACCCTCTTTCTGACCCTTAGAAATAAAGCGTAAGTGTTTTGAAAACATTATCCATTTAAAACCATCATTTACAGATAAAAGCATTATGAAATCATGTACTTACTGTATGTGATGCAGCTGCTGACAGATCCAATACAATTGTCTGCTTCATCTTTCAAGTTTCTTTGCAAACTCTTCATTACACTGTTCCTCGCTGGCAAAACAAAATGCTCCGAACAAACATATAATCCTTCAATGCGACCCGGGACACCATTAAAATACACCAACCACTTGTTTCCGATGTTGGAATACTTCTGAGGTCTGTACAGTGATGCAAATGAGCTGTTTAAATTGGACGTGTCAAATCGAACGTTCTTTCACTCCATTTGTCCTGTCAACAGACTCAAGTCTGTATACTGTATCCAGTGTAGACAGCATCAGTGATTATAATGGATTCTATTTGCTTTTGACGTGACACAACGCACACATCCAGTGTAGGTAAATGAGAGCCGCTGAGCAACTAAAAAACAGTGGGCGGGGCCTATGGTACAATATTGTGTAACTATTCGGCGATGTCTTGCTCTGAAGGCAGTTATATGCAAATGTCCCCTTTAAGGTTTTTACTACTATACCTTTAACACTACAGTACATTTAACTGGCTCTTTGCTATTAGGGCACACAAAACTGCTGTGTCACACATTTGCATTCCCATTTGCCTTGAAATGAATGCTACGGTACAACACGGCTCTGAATTATGCAAAACACAAGCAGCACAATGCGATCGACACAGATTCCAGTTTGAAGCTGTTGACTCTGAGGTTAGCTTTCACACTGGCACAATGAGGTTAAATCAAAGCTAACTCTCAGCCACCATCTGATCAGACAGAGCCAGCGGTGTGTCCTCACACCCTCCTTTGCTGCTAACAGGCTCAAGTGGTGCTTACAGAAATGTGTCTTGCTCACCCGGAGGGCAACAAGTGCAGTTATACCACCCAGAGCCCTCTTGATAATCAAATATCCGAGTCAAAAGCCCTTGTATTGTTTGTTCATATCCAGGACTCACATGCATTGAGAATAGCCATGCACCTGCTAAATGTGTGTGGGTTTTAAATTGCCCTTTGCTCTATATGTGAGGTAGTGCAGGAGAGAGAAATTACTTTATTTGCCTCACACAGTTTGGCTGAATGGTCCATTACAAGCATATAAAACAAGCCTTCTGGGTAACAGAACACCTGAGATATTCACAGTGACTCTGTGGGCCCTATCATACACCTGGCGCAATGCGAATTTCAGCCCGGCGCAGTTATCATTTTCATGTCCAGCAACACATTGTTTAAATAGCAATTGCACTCACACCCATCTGTTTGTCTGTGGGTGTGCTGATCTGAAAACGAGGTGTGTTCAGGCACATTGTTGGCTCGTTGCTATTTTGAGGCAGTTGAAATCGACTGTGCCATTCACCAACGAAAACCTGGTCTAAAGTCAACAGCGCATTATTTTTTGTGTTATTTCAAGTGCGCGTTAGTAATATGAGCCTATAGGCACAACGCACGTACACTCTGCTTATTACACACACAGGGAAGCGCAGCAGCACACAAACATTTTTAAATATTAAAAATAAAAGGATTCCTCTCTGAAGAAGCGTTTAGTCTTTCCGCTCACAAATTCCGCCATGTAAATAGTGAATCTGCCATGGTGCAAGCGCAACTGGCTTTTAAAGGGAATGGGAGATGACTCTTATTGGTTTATTGCACATTATGCCCAAAACACACCCATAACTCATTAGGTACGACCATTTTTTCCGTCGTTAAACTAGTGCACCTGCGCCATGCGCTTCAGACCATGCGCTCAAATCATTAAAATAGGGTCCTGTATGTTATTATGCTCCAGGACCATGCCTAGGGATCAGGATGGTCAACTGTTTTAATTAGTGAGGTGTAGTTTTCTTTTCTGTTTAGTTGTTTTAGTTTAATATTTTATGTGGTGTGCTTTAAAGGGATGAACTTTGAGATGCACCCTTTCAAAGAGGATTTTAGCATGGTACTGTTACTAAAAGTGTCAACACAGTAATCTGTCTCAGAAATATTGCGTCTCTCAAAAAGTCATTCCCTTTACATCATCACCGCTACAGTCATTGTTTATAACAAATCAAACTGTCAGCTGCAAGGAATATAGTTTGGAACAAAATTACAGATATTTTTGGAATGTTGGTCTATGTACACATTAAAACAGACATCTTGCAGTGTTTTGCACCTTGAAGTTTTTAAGAGGTCGTATCAAAAACAGCTTAACTTCTTAAACTGAATCTCAAAACCGGTCCATTTTGTTCAACTGTGTTTGAATATAATAATGCAACTTTCTGCCTGAAAGCGAAACTCCTACAAATGCATATGCAATAAGGTCAGCTGCAAAAATAACCCTGCCCACGCCTTTTCATCACAAATTTTTCACTGCGTGTCTTTAGTAAATCCTGACAGTTAACCCCAAAAGAGGGTTTTCTCTACAAGCAGTTAATAAATCTGGCCCTAAGGTTTTAAGATGCCGTATCAAAATCAGTTTAACTTATCAAAAATGCATCTCATAACCCTTCCATTCTATCAAACTGTTTTTGAATATAATAATGCAACCAATGCAAACGTGCAAAGACCAGCTTGTCAGCTTTTTCAGTTATGAAAATGTGTTGGTTTGCACACAGTTTCTGGTCTTTAAAACCCAGAACGTTACATCCCCAGCAATCTCGTCAGTTCTTTCCTGTGCCAGAATATACATCTTTTCATATCGTTCTAAGTTTGCACTCTGGCTCTGAGTTGGTGGTCATTCATGACACCCTTGTGCATGGTTGTGTTTCTCATAATGTCTTCAATCCTCTCAGACAGATCTTCCACTCAGACGACTTGAGTCAGGCTCACTTACATGATTGCTTCTGTTTGTCAGATGGTTTGCCTTCCAAAAAACATTGATTTGACAATGTCTGTGTATAAGAGTCCAGCTCTCTATGCAGCAGCACAGACATGCTAAAACAAAATACGAGGTGACATTTAATAACACAGAAGAAAAATAAGGTTTGACCTGGAGGTGTTTGACAAGTGAGAAGTGCTGTTGAAAATAGTTCTGGGTGTTAATCTTAATGTGATTTGTTCCATCATGGTTCACATGGGTAATCTCTGTTAATATTTCTTGTTTTTTCCCCTTTTGCTTTATACTTTTACAGCCATTGTGGAAGTAAATACAGTACAATCAGTTTTGACTTAAAGCTTATTTTAATTGGCCACATAATGACAGTTTCGCTGTAACTTCATCACAAAAGCAACACACTTGAGATCAGTGCACCATATACTGTATGATATGAGATTTTATTTATTTATTAGTGATAGAAGTTGTTTTCATTATTATTAATAAGTGATAAGTATTTCACATCAGAGCTCAGTATTTTTGGGGGGTGGGGGGGGGGGGTGTGCATAAGGACAGACGTGACTGGATCAAATAAGCAGGTCTCTGATGGGATGTGGGAGCCATGCAGACCTGCTGCTAGACCCCCATTGCCATCATCAGCTTGTATGAGTATCTCTTTGAGTGTCTTTGTTCAGTGAGTTTAATGCAGTGGAAAAAAAGCACTTAACTGAGCCTCTGCAGACCCAGATCCAGAGTCTGTGTTCTAGTGGTGTTGTGGCCATGAACAAATGAAAAATATTTCAATATTTCAAATGAATAGTACGTTTCTTTCTTGTAAGGGCATGGTTGCCTTTGATGTCTTTTTTCCCGGCTTCATAAGGATGTTTTTTCCAGTTTAAAGGGGTCCTTGATTATGAGTTCACTTTTTTAGTTAGAGTGTAATGTTGCTGTTTGAGCATAAACAACATCTGCAAAGTTACTATGTTCAAAGTTCAAAGCAAAAGGAGATTTTTATTTTTACAGAAATCACTTTTTAAGGACTACAACAAATGGCTGGTAGGGACTACATCAAGCTTCTTCCCGGGTTGGTGACATCACAAACCCTAACATTTACATAAACCCCGTCCCCAGGAACACGCAACAAAGTGGGTGAGGCCATGTTGAGAAGAGGAAGAGTTGTTGTAGTAGAGCACATTTGAGAGTCTACTCAAGCTGTCACATCCGTCTTTTCACATTTATTGCAATACAGTACGTAACAATAGCATGTCATGAAAACAAGATGACAACATAAGTTATAACCGTAATTAAACTAAACTATACCTGTTATATCTTCATGCAGCATATATTCTCTGGCTCTGAAGGCATCGTACAACAGTTTCCACATGAGCAGTTTATAGATTATTATGACAGAACGTGCTAATCAGTGATTTGATGATGGTTAACTCCACATCAGTTGCATAGTTCATCAGCTAATACAATTCATCAACTAACAATTCAGAAACATTCTGTTGCATTCTACGTTGTCACTTCTTCTCGAGTCTCTCCATCATTGTCCAACTCCGGTTTAAACATAATATGCTGAACAGTTTCTGACATTTTCAGTGCGTGTCTGCGTGAGGCAATTGGAGCTGCTAACACAAGCTCTTGAAGCTCCACCCTCTTCTTTAAAGGGGGCCGGGAGCAGCAGCTCATTTGCATTTAAATGTACACACACAAAAACAGTGTGTTTTTGCTCACCCTCAAAAAGTGACAGTTTTAACATGCTATAAAAATTACCTGTGGGGTATTTTGAGCTAAAACTTCACACACACAACATCAGAGACTTATTTTACATCTTGTAAAAACTGGCATAATAGGACCCCTTTAGCATTTAATTATTTATTATAAACAAAACAAAAATTCTGTAGCATGATAAACATCATGTCCAGCAGTTGAGAAAATAGAGAAAAAAGCTTTGTTGTCATTTGTGGGAAAAACATGTTAATGTTTAAACAGTCTTTCTGGAGTGATTACATTTTAAATGAATCAGTTGAGTGAATAATTCAATGATGTATTCACAACACGCAAAAAGACATTGGTCAATAACAATAATGCTGTAACCTGCAGAAAAGGATTAGTGAATGAATAAGTAAATGACTCTTTTTTTTTTTGAGGGAACAGATTCAAATCATTTGAATCACAGAGGTAATTCAGAATTCACACCTCTATTAAGTTCATACCTGGATTTTTGAGTTCATACCTGGTATTGAGTTCATACCAGGATGAAAATATGTGCAGTAAAATTTGACAGATTTCTGCTTTATTGGCAAATCATGCTCCAGCCAAACTTTGAGCCTGGCTTGGGGGTTAAGAAGTGGTGTCATAGCGCATGGATTACTCCGTGCTCCGCGGAAAAGTGATGACCGTGAAATCTGTCCCTTTATCCCATCAGCTGCACAGCAAGCTGTAACTTCAGCATCTAAGTTGACATGCAAGAGCAGACAGCCTCCTCTCACTAACCGCTGGCCGCAGCATGTTTGACTGGTTCATATACTGAATCTGTTTTGCCTTCCAGACTATTTACTAGCAAGCATCTGTAACAGGGTAACCAATGTTTTCTTTTCTCTGTCCACCAGGGGAGGATCCAGAGACTAGACGGATGCGTACAGTGAAGAACATTGCCGATCTGAGACAGAATCTTGAAGAAACCATGTCCAGTTTACGTGGGACGCAGATTAGCCACAGGTGAGTGTTAGTTCAGCAGAATGCCAAGAGAAAAAATATCAGCAAATGGTCATTTTCAGGCTAGTTAATTCTGGTTTGGGGCTAGTTTAGCTGATGGACCAGCAAAATATAGGTGATAAGCTGGTGGACCAGCATGGTCTTATTTAGGAAGCTTTTTGCAATCAGCCTTATCCATCAAGATGAGTAAAACGTAATGAAAAGAAAGTTCATTAGTTCTAAAAAGTGACAGCTGCACTTTTGAAAAATTGGGTCTCTTTTGCCAATTTAATTTATTTAAAGACGAAGCTCAGTTTGGCACTCACAAACAATGAAAACCCTCACTGTGCCAACATCTTTGCTAACAAAGATGCTCACCAATCTCATTGTGAAATGAAAAATGCTTTCTATTTTTGTCAAGTTAATAATTTATTAAAACCATATTGCCTGTAAGACCCGAATTCCCAAACACCCAATTTCTGATGAAAATGCTTAAGCATAACCACATTTGTCCGGCTCTGAGATGGCCTATTTCTGCACCTCTCTCTTTATCTCACTCACAATGTGAATGTAATTTCACAGGAAAGTGGTTCAGAGGCAGCGCTCTGACATGACAGATGGTGTTGGCCCTTTCTCTCTATTTCCCTCATGGGGAGCATCTTCTTTGGAAATCAATGCTTGGCCTTTTTGTTTTTTTGTTTTTCAGAGCACATTGCTTCTCAAAGGAGCCACAAAGGTGTTAGACACTTCCTCACACGACCTCACCGTAAAGCTAACTAGTAAAGAGCCCATGAATCAAACAACTGCAACCTTTCTTTGTTGTATGGAGTTAAAGCTCAAATATATATGTTGTTGACACACTGCTGTCAGGCTGTGTACTCAATGGATGAAGATGAGGAAAAACTATTAATCACTGGGACAAAGTAAACAGAGTAATTCAGTGCAATACATTTTTTTAAACGTACAACAGACTTGCATAGATGGAAAGATAGCGATCCAGCTAATTGTAGGGAAGAGCTCCATTTTCTCCATTTTGACATTGTTCAGTTGTCAGGAATTTGACCTGTGGTTTTCTGAGACATTGATCTACTATGTGGATTCCATCATACATCTCGCAGGAGCTTTTTGAAATTTACTTCCATTCATCTCCAAACATACAGTACCATATAGTCTGGAAGAATATGTTCTTTCAGAATCCCCTGCACATACATGCTCGGAACGCCACAAAGCTCTATTGATCTGAACCTATGTACGTGTTTGGAAGGTTCTCAGAACTTTAATATTGTATTGATTGATGTTTAAAAGAAGTTCCTCAGTATATGAGTTTGAGATTTTCAAGGTCAATACAGCATCTTAAAGAAAATGAAAATTCCTCCAGACTTGAAGTCAAGAATCTCATGGGGATTTATTGAAACTCGTATTAAAAATACGATACAAGATACTAAATCTAAATAAATATATGTAAACTATGTGTAAGCAGAGTATAAATTTGATATCTATGTATAATGATTGTCATTTTATAATAAGGTTCAAAATCCTCATTATACAATGGATCCAAAAGTGTGTTTGCACTAGTGAAAATCCTATTATTATTATTTTATCTAATTAAATATTTGTTTTATTTTATTAATTTATTATTAATTAGTAATTATTAATAATAAACATCTATACAATTTTGTAATTAATTATGTTATTAATTTCTATTGCATCGTCAAATATTATCATCAAAAGTGTACTGGATATTTATTATTAAAAATTTATTCTTTTTGTACCCCAAATCTTTGGTTAAAATAGTATAGCTTTTATTATCATCATCCCAGAAATGCAGTGCAATAATAACAAATAAGATGTAGGCTACATAAAATTGCTGAAATTAATTTATCACATATTTTACACAGTGTTTGCCTAAAATTCACTAAAATATGTGCATTATGAATTGACTTTTCAGAACAGTTCCTGTTAATTAGCAAGCATGCATGATTATACTTCCTGATATAAGAGGAAGCTGAAATAAGCCCTAGCTCTTTTCTCACCGGTAGCGTTTACAATTGTTCCCATTTCATCAGGCCATTTGATTTCTGGCCGCTCGTTCAAGGCATAGCAGAGGAGGATGGCAGACTCAGAATAATGCTGCAGTCTTACCCTTTCACAGTAGCTGTAGCATGTTGCTAAGAGACGGGGGCTGTCGAGAAGACGAGACATGAGGAATATATATAGAGGAACTGTCAGCTGTCATGAAGAGTGACATCAGAGAGGGAGATAAATGCTGGTGACTTGGCCAGAGGGTGATTCGGGAGATCAATAGATTAGACAGAGCAACCTGCCGAAATGTGCTGCATCCAGTGGCGTTTACTAACTCGAGATTCATGATTTATGTTCTTGGAAAGCCATAAACCTCAGCTCATACGCTTTCTGTTGACTTTGATTTGTAGACGAAAGTCATTGTTTCTTAGTTGGTCTGGGTTCTTTGTTCAACACTATTGGGAGTAGTAAGTGTACCGTACTGCAAGATGCTCACATTACATAGTTCAGCAGACACTTTTAGAAAATGCTGGGTGAATGCAGAACCTGAAGTGCAACATTCCGATCAACCAATCAGATTTGAGGGCAAGTTTACAGTTTATATCAAGTTTAGCCTTACAACCAGGGTTAGGTGCTTCTACGTCAGTGTTATTCTCCAGTCATTTCCCTCTGATTTTAGGGATATCTTATGGGTATGGTTAGGTTTGGGGGTAAGGATATGGTTAGGATTACATTTTTGGACAGGAATCCTAACCATATCCCAAAATGTAAATGTGTCCCTTAAATCTGATTGGTTGATTGGAATGTTGCTCCAAGATCAAAAGGATTCTGTCAGGAAAGTCAGGTTTTGCCAGGACATGATGGGTGACCAGAGGGCAGTGAATAAATTGACTTTAAAAATGACCAAAAGGCCTGTCAATACACCATTGTCAGTGATGATTTCCATATTCTTGTGTTTTACTTCTTGATTATGGTAACACTTTACAATAAACATTGAATTAATTAACATTAGTTAATATTAGGTGTGATGAACTAATGATGAACAATTATTTTACAGCATTTATGATTGTATTTTAAAATATTTATAATTATATAAATCAGCGTTATATTACATTTATATACTATTATAGTAGTTATTCATACTATGAATTAGCTTGTATTTTCATATTTTAGTTTTAGTGATTTGATGTGCTTTTTATGCACAAGTGATTTTGATCACTTGTATTGGTTTTTGTGGTTTTGAAATATTTAGCTTTAAATTATTTTAAATTATTTTAGTACTTCAGCTTACACTTATTTATTTCGTTTTTTAATCTAATATTTATATTTTATTTTATTTCAGCTTTATTCCAATTACCCACCATTATTTTTAATAGTTTTAGTTGTAGTTAATGAAAACAGTGCTGGTATAAGTGACCATTCGTTTATGTATTACAAGCACATGAATTTACTGTACAACAAACAATAGTATATTTAAGATTACATATTGGCCTAGATTAATAAATCCTGTAAAAATGTTAGTTCATGATATCTATGTTGATAATTCGAACTTTATTGCAATGTACCACATTAATTAAAAATGAAATATGAACTACCCCTGCCCTGCTGCATAAATCCATCTAATCCATTTCTGTCCGTAACCAGTCAATGCCCTCTTCTGTTTTTACATGCATGCTTCTCATTTTTATTTGTGTTGTTCACATATTTGCACCGTTTTAATAAACATCTCCAACCGAGTAAACCAACCTCATGTGTTCAGACTGCGAAATTCAATATTACTGTTCAAATATGTATGTGTTTGTGTCCTATCTATACAAAAACACTGGTCAGCCACGAGTGTGACCATCACTGGCTTGGTATCCGTCCTTCATTGCTGCTGAGTCACAACTCTCTGGTGTATTTCATAACAAGAGCATCCACATAAACAGAACGTGCTTTGATAGACACACTTAATGCAAATATACCACAGCACAATAGCACTAGGCGGGAACGCTGTTTCTGTAAATAAGACCTTGAAATCAATACATGTATTTTTGGTCTGCTACTAGCTTGCTTTTTCACAGTATTTGAAAGTGTATCTTTTTCGTAGGATGTTGTTAACCAGCTTACATGCTGGCTAACCACTAATGAGATTCGTTCTGAATGGACTTTGATGGTGAGGGATATTAATATGCCGGTGCTGTAGTCATGACAACATCGCCTTGGCGCTGATGACTTATTTGTTAAGTGACACTCATTTTTGACCCCCTGCTGTTGTCCCTTCATGCATATAACTGACTGTCGTATTATTGAGGATTTGTTGGGTATATGCATGTAGAGATTGTTTAAACAAGCTATTTCATATTCACAAATTTGTATATTTAATGATGAATATTTATGTGTTCTAAGATTAAATAGAACCTGAAAATGTACCCCAGAAATTGATAATATGTCTGTAATGTGATTGTCTTACCACTAGAGAGAGCTGTTGCAGGACGGTCTTCTTGTATGATGGGCGTGTCATTATGGGCGTCTGCATTTGAGCATCTGTCCATATGCTGTTTTCTCACACGTTCCCGCATCAACAAGCTTGTGAACGTGTGGAGACACCTATACACACATCAGTTCACACTTTTATATTCACACAATCAAAGACATACATGGAGCACTTCACAAAGGTCAGGAGGTCAGACTGAAGTTGTGCTCACGCTAACACGCTTGTTGATGGGCTGCTGCTAGCTGAAGTGGATTAGACATGACACGATGAGAATAGCTTCCATTTTATGGAGAGCAGCAATCAAACACAGCCACATTGGCAATCTTTCTGCTTCAGCTGGGTCCTTCACACCACGCTGAACACTCACAACATACAGATCTATCTATCTATCTATCTATCTATCTATCTATCTATCTATCTATCTATCTATCTATCTATCTATCTATCTATCTATCTATCTATCTATCTATCTATCTGACTGTCTGTCTGTCTGTCTGTCTGTCTGTCTGTCTGTCTGTCTGTCTGTTTGTCTGTCTGTCGGTAAAACCGGTGAAAATAAATAAACAATGTACTATCATGCTAGTTTTTACTGTATTTAACAAACATGTTTTGAGTTTGTCTTTGTTTTAGCCTTCATTAATGATAATTGTTTTTTAGAAATGGTACCATAGTAAGACTTTTTCTCTGGTATTTACTATAAAAATACACTACAATGTTTGGGTTTTGGAGTTTTATATAAATACTACTTTACATAGTATGAATATAATAATTAAGGATCAGTATTAGTACAGAATGGTATTACATTCTGATAACATCAGTCTACAATGGTACTACCACAGTACAGTTATGGGTAAATATGAATGTATTTGAAACATTAAAGGTGAAGTGTAATTTCTTCACCGTTTTGGAACCAAACTGAATTGGAATCTGAGTCTGTAATATGAGAAGAGAGAAGAAAGCTATCCATTAGCATGTCTATTCACTTCGATAGCCCTTGCTCTCCTAGTATTTACTACAATTTAAAAGTTTGGGGTCACTTAGACTTAAAAAAATTATAATAATAATTAATACTTTTACCTAGAAAGGATGCATTAAATTGATGAAAAGTGACAGTAAAGACATTTATAATGTAGCAAAAGATTTCTATTTCAAATAAATGCTGTTGTTTTTAAATCTTTCTATTTATCGAAGAATCCTGAAAAAGCAGTTTAAAAAAAAAAACATTTAATAATAATCATAAATCATATTAGAATGATTACTGAAGGATCATGTGACACTGAAGACTGGAGTAATGATGCTGAAAATTCAGCTTTGCCATCACAGGAATGCATTTAAAATATATTCAAATAGAAAACTGTTCTTTTAAATCATAATATTATTTCACAATTTTCGCTTTTACTGTATTTTTGATCAAATAAATCAGCCTTTAAACTTTAAAAATATCTTACCCTAAACAACCCTAAACTTTTGAACATGAGTGTAATTTAAAGTCTGCCATCTTTCCTCATGGGTGCAATTGTTTTGGAGCAAATCACCTCAGTTGTCATATAATCTTTCAGCCAGTTTGAAAGATTTTTGCTCCATGCAAAAATTGCAAGACATTAGGTGGATATTTTGAACTCCAAACCTTACTTTAGAAACGGTGCTGCATTGCAGGGTAGAGATTGGTCCTCAAACTGTCTAGCAAACATCTCACCTTGGCACAGGTTTTGGATATGTATACCTTTAAATGGCAAGTCAGCTGTTTCATAAGCAGGATATTGATCTAATTACCCAAATCCGTCTGCAGTTCCCAAAATCTCTCATCTAATTTTCTGCTCTTCCTCTCTTTTTTCTTTGTAGTACCCTTGAGACAACATTCGACACCACTGTAACTACAGAAGTGAACGGTCGCGGCCTCCCCGCCCTCTCGAGCCGCTCTTCCCCCATGTCTTGGCGTCTCGGCCAAGGGTCGAATCCTCGTCTTCAGGCCGGCGATGCTCCTAGCTTCACCCCGCCCAGATCCAGTGCTGGCACCACTGGTCGCTATGGTGACCCTTCGAGGTTGTTATACACTGCCCCCCTGAGGAGAGCGGCGGCCTCAGGGGTTCGTGGGTCAGAGCCGGGGGAGAAAGGTGGGGTTTCTGAGGCGGGGCCAGAGGTGGACGTGACGGGATACGGGAGCGATGGTGACATACTAGCCAATAATGTACATGCAGACGATATCAGTGGGTAAGAAACTACAAAATTAGAAACCATGTTGGATAGCAAACCATGAAGAAACAGCACCTTTTTTGCTGGTGTTTTTAAATAAATTAATACTTATTCAAATTCATCAAACGTGACAGTAAAGACATTCATAACGTTACAAAAGATTTCTATTTCAAATAAATGCTGTTCTTTCTATTCATCAAAAAATCCTGGGAGAAAAATGCATCACGGTTTCTACAAAAGTATTAAGCAGCACAACTGTTTTCAATATATATTTTTTTTTCTACATACGTAAACTAAACTGTGGTATTCTCATATAGTTTAAGCAGGCCAATCAAACTATCAATCACTTTTTCTGTCGCTGTATGCAGTGTTCATAAAAAGAAGGCTGTTTGAAAAAATAATGATCGATTTATAACATTTATGTGCATTCCATCAATGCAGAGAGGCAGTACAGCTGTTTCACAATATCCTTATATGGGTGAGAAAAATTCATACACCATCATATGTCTCTGTTTGGAGGAATAGCTCAGGGTCACATATACATCACTGTGTGATGCACTATTGCTTCTGCCCTTGCTGTCTCTATGCTGATGAATAGACGGAGAGAGAAAAAAACACTAGAAATGAACAACACAGGAACAAAAGTATGTTCCTGTACCTGAAGAAACTCGCATGAAAGTGATGGATTTGGGGATACTAAACACAATTAAGATCCTGAAGTCAAAGCTGCTTAAAACAGCAATTAGCTGAAGTATTACACTAATTATCGGAATGTTAATGTTTTTTTGTATTTTTATAATTCCCTGATTCTCACCAAAGAGCATTACATACTGCACAACACATTGTTATTGTTTATATACTATTAAAATATTTTGTATTATTTTCATTTTATTATTTATTACTTTTTATTTGTTTAGTTTAGTTTAAAGGCACAATATGTAAGATTTTTGGGATTACATTATCCCAGATGTTTCCAAGAATGGTTAACTCCAGAGGAATAAGCAAAATAAGCAGACAGGTGAGCAACTGTTTGGATACATTCATCAACAGAAAACTATAATCATTGTTATATAACTCAACACAGTTAGTCTTATTGTTTAAATCTGGTATTCTTTTACCACGAGTACCATGTTTTACCATGCCTAATATCGATCTAACTTACTTCAGTCGTATAGCCACTGAGCAAACACACAAAGTAGCATTATAACACAACTTTCAACACACTCAAATGTATCTAATATGATAAAACAGCACTGCGTTACCCTACATATGCATGACCAGAAGAAATGGAAGCGGTCGTCTGTGGCATAATAAAAGCTCCACTGCTCTCAAGCCGAGTGTCGCACTCGTCTCTCATTAGCAATCGCTCCAGCGGCCTCGTTCCGCTCCAACAGCTTTCAGCCCCACCCTGCTTCATACTACGGTAACATCAATAAATCTTTAAAACATTAGCTCATCCATGAACATGATTTCTGCCCAAGTCCCGTCAAATTCTTTTCACCGGCTGTAGAGTTGAAGACAGTAAATCCCATGATTCTGTGAAATCAAGGCGTCATCAAGCTATTCCTTTGTTTTAAATAAGCAACCTCTAGCGGCGAAATGTTCATATTGTGCCGTTAATTTCTTTATTTTATTTTAACAGATAATAAATCACTGTGCATTTGTCTTTTAACCATTAAGGTATCACACAGACGGAGGTCTTTACTCTCGGAATGTCGACCTTTACTCACGAAATGTTGGTCGCCCACCTGAGATGACGCCAACTCGAGAGGTCGTTCAAAAAGGAGTCAAAGAGATGCAAGGGGAAGACAGGTAAGACTTCCTGTTATGAATCAAATAAATAGCAGTCATTCCAATGGGTTCACCAATAAATGTACTTCATGATTGATTACAGGAAGTGTTTGTAGACATTTTAAATGTGTACATTCACAATATAGCAGTACTGTGTGATTCAGCATAGAGGTAGTGGATTTCCACACATTTAAGGTCTCTGACAGGCTATGAAACAGCCAAGTGCTGACAGGTTGAGGGGAAAGCTCATTTAAGAAAGTAAGAAGTTCTGACAAGATTTAAAAGAATGTGTGACACTTTCCGTAACTGTGGAATATTGGCAAAATGTTAGAAAATGGAGTTCATTACATTGCTGGTCTCCTTCACTGTCATTTGATAATAAGACCCATACATTTTTTAGTAGAAGCTCTAATCCAAGTGATTTATATGAATGTAACACCATTTTGTGATCTAATTCTTCTGGGACTTTAGCAGAGTTAAGATCAGGTGATGAGTGAGATTCAGCGATGGGCGGACCTGATGTCACCATTCTGTGATCAATGAGCTGTTTCCCACCTTTATCTGTACTACACTCTTAAAAATAAAGGTGCCAGGAAGAACCAAAAAGGGGTTTTCACGGCAATGCCATAGAAGAACCATTTCCAGTTCCCTGAATAACCGTTTTGTGAAAGGTTCTTTAAAGAACCATCTTTCTACACTATAAAGAACCTTTTGTGCAGTGGAAGGGTTCTTTGGATATTAAAGGTTCTTCACTGAACCATATATCCTGCCAAAGAACCTTTATTTTTAAGAGTGTAGATGAGAGCAGATATTAATGACTGATGACGATATCATACCGGCCTGCCAGTCACATCAAAACCTGCATCTCGTCTGCTGTCAAGCTGATTTAAACAAATCTGTAGTTAGTTGAGACTTTTTATTATAATGTATAATAGTTATAAAACAAAAATTATATATTAAACAAAAACGTGACCTGCGCTGGCAAAACGAGTCGGAATGCGCATGGGCTAATTACGACCTACAGGTAAAACAAGTGAAATATGTCAATTTTGATTGAATTTAAGGTTTTCACAAAAATGTCTTCATTAAGCCCTCGTCTAGCGATCCCAATTCTCCAAATAGTAATTAAACATCTAAAAGTATCTGTATTTGTACGTTTTCAGAGAGGAGTACCTTTCCCTTGTCTATGAATAATGCTGTTTTTCTCTGCTCGCTTCTTGGTATCTGCCGCTTCCCCTCAGCGCAGGTTTGGTATTGTTGTAAAACGCTGCATTCCAACTTTGTGAATATTCATAGCGATGTTTCAGTGCTTATTTAGTCCAAAAATCACCCACTTAGACAGGAAGGAACTTTCTGACTAACATGCATACTGCCATAACAGTCGTTTAGGGTTGTACATGTAAAGTCATTATTAATTCTGAGAACTAAATTAAATATAGGTGTGTATATATCTTGTTTACTTATTCCTAGTAGTTCCTCAAAAGTAGTTGAAATGAAAAGCTGCGATGTAAACATTTATTTATTTATTTATAATAACCAGTATGGTCTGAGTCTGCAGTACCAGTTGCTTGGTTTGGAATTTTCTTGGCATTTGAGCTGTTTCCTTTCCTCATCAGTGTCAAGTGTTTTTCACAACCAAAAATTCAGGGAAACAGTGCAGTCTCAAGCCATAGTATTTTAGTCTTCCCTCCAGTAACAGTCAGTTGCTCTGTGGATAAGGATCAGCTGTGCTGAAGGTCCCCAGACTGAACCTCTGTCCCCAGACTAATGAACCCTACCTATCCAGAGGGGATGTGATTGAGAAAAACTGTCAGCTCAGAGCCCATGTGACTCTGGATTGGCATTGGGAAATGACTCTCTCTTTTCCTCCAATTCATATAGCTTTCACTCTATAAGCAGTTTATTTTAATAGCAGCTCATATATTCTATTGCTCTGAATGATTACTGAATGTTTAGTAGTCAGTACCTGTATGTTTTATGGTTAGAATTTCACCGACCCCTGACTCCCTGACCAATTACCAGCTCTAATTGGAAAGATAAACATGATCCCTGTGTGCTTGTTCTCTATGCGATGTGATGTTATAGGGTGGAGAGAGCAGGAGGTTCCAGAGGGACTCATTACAGTTGCTGCTTAATGTCGTCCCAATCCGTCTCTGACTCTTCCTTGCGATGCAATTATAATATACAGCTATACCCATCACACTGATTTTGGCTGCAGAAATCTGAATAATATTGTTAATTAATAAAACTATGTGATAATATAAACAGTTTTCAATATATCAGAAGTGTTGGTAAGTATTATGAGTAAGGGATTTTAACAGACCCTTAATCATCTATTCTATTCTATATATTATATGAATTATATTATATGAATTATATTATATTAATATATATTTATATATATATATATATATATATATATATATATATATATATATATATATATATATATATATATATATATATATATATACACTCACCTAAAGGATTATTAGGAACACCATATTAATACTGTGTTTGACCCCCTTTCGCCTTCAGAACTGCCTTAATTCTACGTGGCATTGATTCAACAAGGTGCTGAAAGCATTCTTTAGAAATGTTGGCCCATATTGATAGGATAGCATCTTGCAGTTGATGGAGATTTGTGGGATGCACATCCAGGGCACAAAGCTCCCGTTCTACCACATCCCAAAGATGCTCTATTGGGTTGAGATCTGGTGACTGTGGGGGCCATTTTAGTACAGTGAACTCATTGTCATGTTCAAGAAACCAATTTGAAATGATTCGAGCTTTGTGACATGGTGCATTATCCTGCTGGAAGTAGCCATCAGAGAATGGGTACATGGTGGTCATAAAGGGATGGACATGGTCAGAAACAATGCTCAGGTAGGCCGTGGCATTTAAATAATGCCCAATTGGCACTAAGGGGCCTAAAGTGTGCCAAGAAAACATCCCCCACACCATTACACCACCACCACCAGCCTGCACAGTGGTAACAAGGCATGATGGATCCATGTTCTCATTCTGTTTACGCCAAATTCTGACTCTACCATCTGAATGTCTCAACAGAAATTGAGACTCATCAGACCAGGCAACATTTTTCCAGTCTTCAACTGTCCAATTTTGGTGAGCTTGTGCAAATTGTACCTCTTTTTCCTATTTGTAGTGGAGATGAGTGGTACCCGGTAGGGTCTTCTGCTGTTGTAGCCCATCCGCCTCAAGGTTGTGCGTGTTGTGGCTTCACAAATGCTTTGCTGCATACCTCAGTTGTAACGAGTGGTTATTTCAGTCAAAGTTGCTCTTCTATCAGGTTGAATCAGTCGGCCCATTCTCCTCTGACCTCTAGCATCAACAAGGCATTTTCGCCCATGGGACTGCCGCATACTGGATGTTTTTCCCTTTTCACACCATTCTTTGTAAACCCTAGAAATGGTTGTGCGTGAAAATCCCAGTATCTGAGCAGATTGTGAAATACTCAGACCAGCCTGTCTGGCACCAACAACCATGCCACGCTCAAAATTGCTTAAATCACCTTTCTTTCCCATTCTGACATTCAGTTTGGAGTTCAGGAGATTGTCTTGACCAGGACCACACCCCTAAATGCATTGAAGCAACTGCCATGTGATTGGTTGATTAGATAATTGCATTAATGAGAAATTGAACAGGTGTTCCTAATAATCCTTTAGGTGAGTGTATATATATATATATATATATATATATATATATATAATGCACAGGCACAATTTGCAGTTTCCTCAGAAAATTAAGTTTGACCTCAAAAGTTGGTTTTCACCAAACGTGAGCAGTGGATCTTATTTTGTCATGGATTAATCACTTTTTTATTGCCAATGTGTGAACAGCCTGTAATGAAACTTTAAAAACGTGACTTTCCTCAACTTCCTAGGTTGTCTATGAAAGCCTGAAGACAAAAATGCTGTGACATTTACACACGCTCCCGAAAATCTGTCTTCCGTGCTATGACACATAAAGTGAATGCTTATACAATGTTCAGGATAATGCTGAAAGAGCTATTCTGTACTATAATGTCAATGTGTCATGCAAAGAAAAAAATATTAATTCAAACTATAGTCTCACATATTCAGATCTATATATTCTATAGTACTCCTTACCTTAGCCCAATTCACAACGGTAAGTTTGTAATAATGTGTTATAATTTGAATGGTACTGGTGGATTTCCGTAAGAAATTCTAGTATGTCTTTGTGTCCTTACATACATCTGTATACATAAAGAAGGAGCTCAGCTACTAGTAGTATCGCATGTGAGGATGCTGCAGGTAGCGGAGCATTTATAGCCTTTCCTCACAGCAGCTGGAATAATTAAATTTATAATTTTAATGGCGGATTGTAATCCAGAAAGATCCAAACGACAATCAGTGACAACTGGAGATTCACCTGTAGTCAAAAGCAAAAGATTAGACTGTACAGAAATTGAAATCTACAGGTAATGCTAATACACACTAAACACAGTCATGCAATGCTGATGTTGGTAACATTAACAATTTGAGAACAAAGTAATAATAACAATAATAATATTTGCACGGTTTGATGTGATGTGAGCTTAGCGATCGCTTGATTTAATCACCGTTTGTAGCACGATTTATTGTAATGCCTTTTTTTCTCAGTTGGTCAGAACAAAAGTGGCAGACATGACTGTTCAGATGACAGATTTTTGCAGAGAAAATTCTTATTTTTCAAGACTTAGAATCTGTGATTTCGAAGTACAGTATCCACACCAGTGCAATGAATAAATGACTCACACATACTCCTCAATACATTAGATTCATCCGCGCTGAGGAGCCGCGCTGATGCGCAAACCACGTAAAGATGATAATTCCGCAAATAACTGCAATTACAGGTTTCAAACAGAGATGGCGACAAAGAGGCAAAACTTACGGACTGCTTTCTCAATGCTGTCATTTTTGTTGTGTGTTTAATTTGTTATTGAGAGGAAAGCACGCAGCACATATTTACATATTCATCCAAACAACCCTCTCAGCAGCGTCGAGATGTTCATTTACAGTATCTCTGCAAAAGTATTTCCAGCTTTTTTTACCTCGAAGCAAATAACGAAAAAGAACTTCGCCATGAGTATTTTGGGGCACTGACTCACGTTCAGTCCCTTGTACGTTACGTGTGCATGAGTGCGAGCACAAGCAAGAAGTTGCTAGCTGCAGTTCACTTAACGGACAACAGTGTCGCTAATAACAAGGGTTTCTGAATTCTACATATATATATTTTAGGCCACTTTTGATTGACCCTAATGAGAAGACAGTGAGAGAGAATCAAGAATTGTTGTGAGCCAAACTTGAACTATCATCACGTATACATGAGCATCAAGGCAAAGGTTGAATTGTCGACATATGCAACTGATGTTAGAAAATAATATCATTGTTTCACATGCTGGAAGCTCACTAACTTTCATCTGTTTGAATAAAAAAGCCAGTCAGTAGCGCATTTGCGTATTGGCAGTGTGTAGTAGCGTAATTGTAGCTGTCATTTGCTTTGAGCGGCCATCTGTGTATAGTACCTCAAAGAGTGTGACTGCTGAGATTTGGGCATTTAAACAAAGCTCACTCCCTCTCTGTCCTGCTGTGGCGTGTAGCTCAGTTTGAATCCCTCAGGCTGGGGAAAATGAGATTATTTCAATCTGCTGTTGCCCTTTTAAAACCCTGACTGCTGAATAAGTAGCGATGCAGCCCGGCCAACAGCAACACGTCTCCCGTATAATGGCAATATTTTTCTTCGTAGAAAAACGGTCTGAAGTACAAAAGTGGGCTGCTGCTACTAAATCTTAATCTCACAGTGTTGTGTTTAGTAATCCTGTAATAATATTCATTAAAAATACAAAAGACAGTGTTGACTCATGAAAATGGTCACTTTACTGTCATAAAGCCGTTGCAGGCTGAATGTTATGTGAATTTAGTGCTTGTCTGACAAAAAGTTATGTATCATTGTGGTGATGTCTGAAAATCAGTTGCCATGAGATTAATCCAATGGTGGCTAAAAGTCTTTGGCTATAAATACTCCCATCATGCAACATAGATGAGGCATGGCTAGCGGCAGCTCTGTGGTTGAGAAAGCAGGACCCGTGCGACAGCGTGCAGACATGAATAAGTAAAACCCTTCACTTTTAGACTCAGAGAAAGACGCTGGCTGCTTATGACAGCTTGCTCGGCATTTTTGTACTTGAAAGGAAAGCTTTGGGGATTGGTTTGTGTTTATTCGTGAGAAGGGAGTGAGAGCGAAGGGTTTGTGTCTGTTTGAAGGTCTGATGCTTAAATGATCTGTGGTTTTGTTATACTGTGGTGAACAGCAGGAGGATGTGATTTTACAGTCATTGACAAAGCCTCCTATTAGACAGAAGAGGTTTTGTGACTGATTCAGTATTTTAACACATAAGTCTATTATTCCAAACTGAAAATGATTCAGACTTCTGCACCTTCATTTATCACAGTAAAATGGAGTCATGGAGTTCTTTCAGGTTATAGATGGTCACCGTACCATCTCATTTGGTACAGGAAATCACTCACTAATTGAGATTCATTTGCCCACTTCATAAATGAATAACTATTCTTACCATGTTCCCCAAAGCTTCTGCTTTAACTTATTATTGATTCTTTAGCACTAGATTAAAAAGGAAATGTATTTTTTATGTTTGAACCCCTCTTTTATTACAACAAAACTATCAGATGGTAGTTCAGAAACTGCTCAGATTCAGTGAGTCATTCCTAAGTTGATCTGATGCAAAACGTTAACTTGTAAGTTTGTGAGTTTGTTTAACTGAGTCATTAGACAAAGCATCTCAAAAGACGATTTGTTCATGAATCAAACTGCTTTGGTTGAGCTAAACGGTGATTGTTTTTGAGTTGTCTTATGATCAAGATGCATTGTTTGTTTACTGACTCTGTTGTTTACCGTTCAGCACACCTATATACACAGTTACTCATGAGAATGCAGATTATTATTGCGTTTTACGGCTGTCACTTGATTAAAACAATGAATCGTGTTTTCTGCATTAACATGAATATTGAACCTGCTGGAGTGTTTCTATAAATATAATTTCTTTCCAACTCTGCATTCTTATATATATATATATATATATATATATATAGTAACCTGCATAAGTCCAGTGCTCGTATTCTCATTTAACAGGTTTTTTTTTTCTTACTGATCATAGTTCATACCTGTTTACATTTTTAAATGAATTTGACTGATAAAAAGATTGCAAATAAAAATGTTCCATTGATTTTGGAAGATTCTATACACAGTAATCATCAGAATATCGCTTCTCCTGTCTCTGAATATGTCCAAATGTTTAAATCCTTTTACATTTTTAACCAATTTTAAAGTACCTGGAGCTCATTGAAAATATACCAAATCGGAAATAAATGAGTTGTACTATTTCAAAATGGAAACTGTTTCATGAAACTCAGTGCAAGTAATCCATTCTATCAAGCTGTAGAAGCCTGTTTTGATTTGAAAATTCATATGATGGATTGGTAATATTTTCACCTTCAGAATCCATCTGAAGACCAGTTTAGTACAAAGTTCTTCAAACCATGGGTCAAAAACATTTATTTGTATTAAAAGAAAATACATCAAGTAGATAAGGTGCGTTTGAATGTATGAACTGGGAGATAAAATGCTGATTAAAAAGTTGAAAGGTGCTTTTGATACCCTTTTTTCCAGGAGACAGTCTCTGTATTTGAAGTCTCCAGTAACACTTTGCAATATCCGACCATATCCGTCATGACTCCCCATACTAAAACCCCCTGCCAGCCTTCTGGGTTGTGTTTCCTTCCCGCTGCATTCAAACCATCCATCAAAGTCCACCAAATCCACTATAATTTGACTCCAGACAGTTTAAGGTCAACCAACATGGTTTCTTTCCTCAATAGTAACAGGTTAATAACATTTTGTTTACTCTTGAGCCTTTTCTGCCTAATCCATCCTCATTTTCAATACACAAAGTTTGTTAGTGTGTCTATGTAAATCTCCTCTTCTAACTCCCCCAGGGATGTTAAATAGTAACTAAATAGAGCAAGCTGCTCAGATACTTATTTTGTTGTTCAGCACTTTTAAGTTTTGAACTTCAGCCACAAGCATTTACAGAAGAGCAGAGTAATTATTGTAAGTTCACCTGGGATAAACCCTGAAGAGTGCTGCCTCAGTATTTCACTCTTCCCTTTTGTCCTTTGTGTCTTTAATAAAGTTTCTGTAGGACTGTAAGACTTCAGGCCTGTTCACACCAAGAACGATAAAGATATAGTTCTAAAAATCATTCTAAAAAATAAAAGAATAGCGGAGTCACCCCCACAACTATAAGGATAACAGCACAGAGAAACATATAATTGAAATCACTTTCAGAGTGTTTTTCCCCCCAGCCAATCAGAATCCATCCTGCTTTAAAGAGCTCAAGCATTTAAAGTGACAGACAACAACTTCAGTACGCTAATCTATTCATCATTATAGTTATCTTTATAGTTATCATTCTTGATGTGAACTGCCCTTTAAACTTGATGTGGACACATTAGCTTTGTTTCAAAACTTAGTGAGCTGGCTACCTAAACAGCACTTTTCTAGGCAAAAGTATGCCGCCTTTTAATATTTGTAATCCACTGTTCATTACAAAATTTAATTTAACAGTGAAATGTGTGAATACAAATTTTTTAGGATGTTTACAAATGGGCTGTTCCACCCAATATTTATATGTACTGTTTTTTATTTTTTTATTTTTTTAACTTTGTCATTTGTAAGACACTTTGGAATTAGATATGCCAGCTCTGACATGGCCATTTTTATGATTTTTATGATGTGCTGGATGGTCCTGATCAATCCAGGAGCATGATTGAGACATTAAGGAGAACAAATGATAAAAGAATTAAGCCATTCTTCCTCAGCTTGGAGACTGTCTGCGTTGTGGACAGTGTGCATCTGTTTAGATAATGGATTTAATAGGAATATTCTGCTACTGACAAACACTGCTCAAAGTCAGTAAGTAATGGAGTATTAGGGTTGATAATTGCCCTGGGGATGTAAACAGAAACACTGTCCGCATAAACAAACAAGAGGTTTCATTAGTGCCCAGACAGAAAACCAGCCTACATTACTATATTATATAATGCTTAACTCAAGGGTTCTCAAACTGTTTGATGCCAAAGTTCCTAAATGAAGATCCTCTTATGAAAGACTCACATCCTACAGTATAAAATCATCTATATACTCATTTATGATGTGTAAAAAAGAAGAAAGTGTGATAAATAAAATGTATGCTGTTATTGTAGTAAAGGCAAAAGCGATTACTAAAAAAAATTATTAATTCACAATAATTGTTAATTGTTAATAATTCATAATTCACATTTGTTTATAAAGTTTAGAGCAATTGTTTATTAAAGTATGTTTTTATACTTTTTCCCCTGAAATTTTCTCTCTGTGTATGTATGTATGTATGTATATATATATATACATACATATACATATACATACATATACACTCACCTAAAGGATTATTAGGAGCACCATACTAATACTGTGTTTGACCCCCTTTCGCCTTCAGATCTGCCTTAATTCTACGTGGCATTGATTCAACAAGGTGCTGAAAGCATTCTTTAGAAATGTTGGCCCATACTGATAGGATAGCATCTTGCAGTTGATGGAGATTTGTGGGATGCACATCCAGGGCACGAAGCTCCCGTTCCACCACATCCCAAAGATGCTCTATTGGGTTGAGATCTGGTGACTGTGGGGGCCATTTTAGTACAGTGAACTCATTGTCATGTTCAAGAAACCAATTTGAAATGATTCAAGCTTTGTGACATGGTGCATTATCCTGCTGGAAGTAGCCATCAGAGAATGGGTACATGGTGGTCATAAAGGGATGGACATGGTCAGAAACAATGCTCAGGTAGGCCGTGGCATTTAAACGATGCCCAGTTGGCACTAAGGGGCCTAAAGTGTGCCAAGAAAACATCCCCCACACCATTATACCACCACCACCAGCCTGCACAGCGGTAACAAGGCATGATGGATCCATGTTCTCATTCTGTTTACGCCAAATTCTGACTCTACCATCTGAATGTCTCAACAGAAATCGAGACTCATCAGACCAGGCAACATTTTTCCAGTCTTCAACTGTCCAATTTTGGTGAGCTTGTGCAAATTGTAGCCTCTTTTTCCTATTTGTAGTGGAGATGAGTGGTACCCGGTGGGGTCTTCTGCTGTTGTAGCCCATCCGCCTCAAGGTTGTGTGTGTTGTGGCTTCACAAATGCTTTGTTGCATACCTCGGTTGTAACGAGTGGTTATTTCAGTCAAAGTTGCTCTTCTATCAGCTTGAATCAGTCGGCCCATTCTCCTCTGACCTCTAGCATCAACAAGGCATTTTCGCCCACAGGACTGCCGCATACTGCATGATGTTTTTCCCTTTTCACACCATTCTTTGTAAACCCTAGAAATGGTTGTGTGTGAAAATCCCAGTATCTGAGCAGATTGTGAAATACTCAGACCGGCCCGTCTGGCACCAACAACCATGCCACGCTCAAAATTGCTTAAATCCTCTTTCTTTCCCATTCTGACATTCAGTTTGGAGTTCAGGAGATTGTCTTGACCAGGACCACACCCCTAAATGCATTGAAGCAACTGCCATGTGATTGGTTGATTAGATAATTGCATTAATGAGAAATTGAACAGGTGTTCCTAATAATCCTTTAGGTGAGTGTACATACATATACATATACATATACATATACATATACATATACATACCCCTCCAAATCATTGCATTCAGGTTTTCCAATCACTTCCATGGCCACGTGTATAAAATCAAGCACCCAGGCATGCAGACTGCTTCTACAAACATTTGTGAAAGAATGGGTCGCTCTCAGGAGCTCAAGACTGGTACCATGATAGGTTGCCACCTGTGCAATATGTCTGTTCTTGAAATTTTCTCACTACTTTCCACGGTTAACTGTTAGTGGTATTATAACAAAGTGGACACAATTGGGAACAACAGCAACTCAGCCACTAAGTGGTAGGCCACGGGTCAGCGCATGCTGAGGCACACAGTGCGCAGAAGTCACAGACTTTCTGTAGAGTCAATACAGACCTCCAAACTTCGTGTGGCTTTCAGATTAGCTTAAGAACAGTGTGTAGAGAGCTTCATGGAATGGGTTTCCATGGCTTAGCAGCTGCATCCAAGCCTTACATCACCAAGTGCAATGCAAAGCAGTAGAAGAACGGTACTTGCCTGACTGCATTGTGCCAAGTGTAAAGTTTGGTATAGTTTTTCAGGTTTTGGGCTTGGATCATGCAGCACTAAAGACTGGGGTAATGGCTGGTGAAAATTCAGCTTTGCATCACAGGAATAAATTATATTTTAAAGTATATTAAAATGGAAAACCATTATTTTAAAATGTTATACATATTTTAGAATGTTACTGTTATTTTCTGTATTTCTGATCAAATAAATGCAGGCTTGATGCACATGAGACTTCTTTCAAAAACATTAAAAATAGTAATGTGTCCAAACTTTTGACCGGTACTGTATATATGAATGTATATATGTATTATGTATAAACCCTATGTTATGGGGACAAAATGTCTCCACAAAGATGGCAATTTCCAAAATCCTGTGGCGACATTTCATTCCCCCATGAGGAAAACAGCTTATAAATCATACTAAATGATGTTTTTTAAAAATGCAGAAAGTTTTCTATGATGGGTAGGTTTAGGGGATAGAATATACATTTTGTACAGTATAAACATTCTTATGGAAAGTCCCCATAAATCATGGAAACCCAACAGGGTGTGTGCGTGTGTGTTGATCCTCACAATCACCTGTCCTTTTCACACATTTTATGTCATACAATCAAGAATGTAGTTGACTGCCTCTGTAGTTATAGGTTTTTCTTTGTGAGAAATAGAGCCTCTACATCCCTCAGTGGTGCCAGTGTATTGATTTCCAGAATTAAAGGGGTGTATCTGCAGCTCAGGTCTGCGGATTTTGGTGGCGGCTGGTTGTCCGTTTCCTCTGCATTGCAGAAGTAAAACACTTTTCTTTTTTTTTTCACTCGAGCCAGTGGAGTGACGTTTGACTGTCCCTGATTTCATAAGAGATGGCATTGTTATACTGTGCCTCCACAAGGTCATTTCATTCAAGCTGATTTGATTAAGCTGTACAAATACAACAGTTGAAGTACATTTTACTCTTTTTTTTTTTTTTTTTTTTTTTTTTTTTTACTTTGAATGATGCATCTTGTTAAGGCCACTGTGCATTTATTTAATCAAGAACATAGTCAGATATTTCTAGTTTCCAAAGGTTCAGCACATAAAGGTCATTGTGCATCATTCCCCTTGTGTTACCCAGCATGCAGCTTCAAGTTTGTCCCTGACTCTGACTTTGATTGGAGTCTGTGTCTTCTGGCAACGCCCCAGTTGGTTGAGGATGTCTGAAGCATTTCTCAGAGTGCATGATGGGCCCTGGGGAGGGGTGAGGTGTGGGGGGTGGGGTGGAGCTGTAAGAAGTGGCGAGATGCCGCTCTCTTCCCTCCAGCCCGTGTTTCGCAACCAAGCAGGTGGGTTGCATTCTTCCTCCATCTTCTTCCCCTCCTTTTTTTTTCCTCTCCTTTGCTTTTTCTTCCTCGCCTGGAGCTACAGCATGACACGGGCAACTTGCAGAAAGCCAGACAGCATCAATTGCAGGGCGGTGAGTTAGTGTTCACCCTTTCGCCTCACTCAGTATTCATCAGTCACTGGTTTTGGGACATACTTTGGTATGTTGGTGACTCTAACAGACTTAACACCGTTTGGTTTAACGTATAACTAAAGCTCTAGATATTAAGTTTAGGTTAATACAAAATACTTTTTACTTTGTTTTCATTACTAATGTATGTTGACAAGATTTACTGGGTTAAACTGGATTATTCTTTACGTTGTGCATTGTGTCTTTATATTTATATCAGTGTCAACATTTGAAGACCGCTAATTGTACATTTTCTTTTTGTGGACCATTGGATAGCAGTTTGTGTAAATCAATGAAAATGAAATGAAAATCATACAAAGAATTAACGTGGCGTCGTGGCCTTAAGACTTCTTACGCTAATCATTGAATTCTTGTACTTTAGTGTTTGGGTTTGGCTGATGGCTACATGCTCTTAAAATACTGCATTTGAATGGACTCAGTTGAGGTTGCTACATATAGGACTGTTATGCAACCATACAGACGATGGTTAATTTCCCCTGAAAATATGTTGCTTTGCCATAATTAAGCCACAGCACGAAAGATATTTAACAGGCCAGTGGACACAGCTAGTGATCGAGAAATTGATTTGTTTTGATCCACGTAGGATGCAAAATCTGTCTTTATTGAGTGTTATTGTTTCATGGTTCTTTCAACACTGAATATTGCATGAGAATATTACTGTATGCTTGAATGGACGTTTGCACTGAACATCGAGTGAAAGTAAAGCGAATGCCGCCACTCATACTGTGAGGCATTTTAATTTAAAAACAACAATCCATGGATGAAATTCAACCAACCAAACACAGGTGTTAAAATCAGCAGTCATGAAACACGTTTTATGTATACAAGTGATACAAGTGTAAAAATTGCAGGCGTTTTGACTGGAATTGCTGTCATAAATGGTTTAAGGACATGGTCCGACTGTCAGTAACATCACAGATATGACGGCACCGAAAAGAAAAAATTATTCAACCCATATGGGCAAGCTTTTAGGGCAGCTCTCTGGGGTCTTTATCCCGCTTGCAGCATTACATCTGACTGTTGTTATAAAAACTATGCTGAATCACAATGCAATCATGTTTTACAGTCCCAGTAAAATATGCCATATTGTGGGAGTCTGCTGCTTCCTCCACAATTTAGTGCTTGAATTAATTTGACTTGGACTGGCTTTTAGCAGGCAAAGAGTCTTTTTCATAGATAAATTATACATACAGGTAGCAGCCTACAGTATGTGAGACGGGACAGTGAAGTAAAGCACAGAGCAATGCTCAGAAAATTTGCTAGGTATCTACTAAGTCACAATTCAGTTTAAATAAGAATGATTGGAACGGACAAAGTGTTTGTCTCACAGTATGCAGAGAATGTAGCTGCCCTAACCAACTAACCTGCCTTCTGTATATTGCCTATTCCAGGATCCCCAACTGTCTGTAGGGCATTGGATTTCTTAACAATGTTCTAGTCGCCCTAAGACTGTTCAGCTGAATTAACTGTGACAAATTTCAATCTAAAAAGCCAAATGTTAAGGTAATTATTCCCTACTTCATGAAAGCATTAATTTATATTTTAGGTGAATCATCTTGTGTTTTGGTGAACAATCATTATAATTATGCAGAATTTGCATAAGACAGCATTTGCTTCTAAGTGGAGAAAAAGGCAATGCTTTCAAACAGTCAAATCTTACTTTATAGCCATGTAATCTCAAACGGCACTAGAGGGAACTCATTCCCAGCTCATTTTGCCATCGACAATGTGCTTCAGTATATAAAATTGGTCACATTTAATTTCTCATGGTCAATTACCAGAAATATATATTTGAGAAATGGTGCCCATGTTAATGGTATTAATTCTCGAAACTCAAGATACTGAGAATATGAAATATTCAAACCCCAAAGGTTTTTAACACCAACACCCAGAATTAGATCATGAATTCACAAGAAGTGGAGGTTTAGTCACCATTCTGGCTGTATAACAGTGACTGTGCTCTTTTCCTGCTGATGTCACTCTCTCAAAGCAGTGGGCACACTCAGCGGGGACATAGGTGTGTGGAAAAAAGACTGTCAAGGTGACCTTAAGCAGTTAGCCATTGCCAAAAAGTGTCCAGCTGGCAAAGGATGCCCAACTAAGATTCAGTACCATGGTTTCAGATGTGTATTGTTGCATTGTTGGGAGGGCAAATGCACAGAAAGCAGGAAGCCAGCTCAGACAGGTAAGGTTTCAGCAGAGTGCGTATTAGGGGAAATTGTAAACTGGCCTGGAATGGCGTTTGGTGGTTATTGATTTGTGTTGGTGGTCCACTTGCAGTGTTAATCTTCATTTAACATTCGTCTGAACTCAAGACTACCAGCACATCATAGCACCAACAAGTCAATAATTCTACCCAGATGTTAAAGCATTAGCTGCTAATGTGTGTAAAGTCACTGGATACTGCAGTCATTTTACTCTTGAAAAGTGCCACTTAATGTATAGTTTAGACAAGCACAATTATTGTTGATGTTATTAATAGATTTTAATGTATCTCATGCTTGACATCACAATTTCAGTTAATTTGATTTTCTCCCTTAAATGACAGAATCACATTCACGATCATTAGCTGTAATAATTTCCTATAATAGATCTATGACTAGAAGATGAATAGCACTTTGTGGATGAGATATATCTTGCATTGGTATGATTCTTGAAATGTTGTTGAGAAATAATTATTGGTTTCAGTTGGAGACTAATGGAGAAAGATACCAGAATGCTATCCGACTGTTTTGATTGCAAGATATAAACTCACAATACTGAATTTGTCTAGCAATCGCGAGTTTATATCTCGCAATTCTGACTTTATAACTCACAATTCTGACTATAACTCGCAATTGAGTTTATATCTCACAATTCCAAGAAAAACAGTCCGAATTGTGAGATGTAAACTCGCAATTGGGAGATAAAAGTTGCAATTATATTTTATGTTTTATTCTGTGGCAGCTTATATAATTCTGCCAAGTATAGTTAATGTGTCTAACTGTTAACTGTTGACTTTACTGTTTTGTAGCAGCTTGCTGCATTACTATAGAATTTGTGCAGTGAAATGTATGCATACTAGCGGTTTAATGGTACACAAAACTGACGGTTCGGTACAGCAGGGGAGAGAAAACTAAATATAAAATTGCTTTTTATTTATTTTTATTAAACAGTGGTTTACTGAACAAATTGTGTCAATCCTTAAATGAATTCAATTATAACTAAAAGTTTCTTAAAGATAATGATGTAAACTATATAGAGAGCCCTTACTTGCACATTACTATAATATAACACATTGTATGCAAACATGTAAACTTCACTTAAGGCAGTTTTTGCATTAACATCTAAAATCTTTATATTTTTACTCCAATTCGTTGTTGTATAGGCCAATCATTTATACACAGTGGCTGCCATTATCATGACAGATTAATTAAAACATACATTAAATAAAGACTTCAGTAATGGGTTAAGTAGAATATAATTAATATATATAGGCTAATATAGTGCATATTTAGTGAAAGAGTTCATCTCTCTATTGAACTAACAGCTGTGGACACTGAATGACTTCTGAGGTAAATGTGATGCTACGTGACATTGTTTACAAGCTGTTTTATTGACGTCTTTCCACCGTTGAAACGCAGATTGAGCTATTACATGACATATGATATGGTTCAGTAAGTAGTAATCTATCCTCAACATACTATTTCAGATGTTGATACATTTTTATTCTTTGACTAGGAAGAGATGATTACGTTCACTCGCATGCTACGCTGCCTTTGAACTGATGCGCATAATACAGTGATCTGACACATCACATTAAAAAGCGTCAAAACGTAATTTATCATTTGAATTTCATGATAAAATGAACAGAATAATTTATATTCAGAACTGTTCAGTACACTTGTGCACCATACCGGAAGTCCTGTACCGAAACGGTTCGGTTCGAATACGTGTACCATTACACCCCGAATGCATACAGTATACAAACTTTTTACAGTGGCTTCAAATGCTCATCCTATCAGACTTTAGAAAACAATATGTTGTATAATAGACTTTTTGTCATCTCTAATCTTTAATTTACATTATTGTATAACAGTATCAGATCTCAAGCTAAATGTGTCAAGTGCTCCTGGAGTTAAATAAGGGAGAAACAAGGATGTTGAAAAATCAATAATGATATTTTTAGAGCGATTGCGCACATACTCGCACCCACCTAGCCTCTTTCTAATGCAAGAATCTTCAGAAACACCCACATGCTGGTGTTAAGAGCCCTGCGGGGTCTCTCACAATTATTATCCAGTCACTTTCAGCCTCACAAAGTTTCCTTTCCTTCTTGCTCTGCCCTGCATACATCATATAAAAGTGAAGAGAGAATCTGTATTCGTCAAACATTTCAAGAAGAAGACCAAATGTCCTGGACATGCACATCTCCTGGGTAGACTTGAATATATTGAATTTTAGATGACAATGTAGTTCTGCAAGCATTACTCAGAATATTAGAATCTATATGAATAATTGAACTGTAGATATTGACATCAGGAAAGAGGTTTGAATATTTCAGTGATCTTTTTTTTATGTCAGACGATGCTAGGATGTTTCTCTTTGTCTTGTCTAAGTGGATTTCATGTCGGTATAGCTGTCAATTTAGTCTGTAGAGCCGAAAAATAAATAGCCAACAGTCATCAGAGAGTTGAACACAATATATGATCAGATCTGAAGAGTTTGTTAAATGTGAGGACATTTGTGTCCACAGTAGGAGAACGACAGTAGGTGATAAATATCAGTATATGGTGTATCTGGTGTAATAGACAGAAAATTAGTTTGCAATTGACTGGGCCATGTTACACAATCCTGTAAAATTCTGCTTTGGTTGTAGTAATAACTTCATATGCATTCACACCAGGATTTTCAATTGGGTCAAGAAAGTCGAGGGTGTCAAAGCTACTGTTTAATATCCTTCATTAATTAGATACGGTCTGGTGAATGGAGAAGAATGAGAATGTAAGAATGTAAGAATGAAAAATATTGTCAATAGTTAATGAGAATTGAAGTGGCAAGGCGCGGAGAAGACTAATTAAGAGAAATAATAATATGAATAAGATGGTGACAGTGAGTCAACAATAATGGACTTTGAAATATGAATGTGTATTGCAATCATATATTTTCAGTCCTGGTTCTTGTGATGAATGTTTGGAAAGGTCTAATCAAAGACGAACCTTGTGGGGGACAAACTTTCTCAAATTTTTTCCAGAAGATAAAACCTTGAAAAACCAAACAAAGCACAAATGGGCCATATCCACAAGGGAACAAATGTTCATTAATCAGATGTCCTAATTCAGCTTAAAAATGATACACTATTTCCTAATCAGGCGTGATAAGTAATGATGAATATTTTTTCTTTGCACAGTGAAAGCAATAATGCTGCACGATGAACATTTTTGTGTGTAGTATACATGTGGAATGGGATTTATGACCAATAAGATTTCAGTGTGGGCAGGTGCATGTTGCTGGGTGGTTGCTAGATCTACTTATCAAAAAAAAAAAAAAAAAAAGACTCTCGATGATTTTCTAGTTCCTAGATACTTACATTATGAGCTTAGTGATGCTTTTGGGATGTGAATAGGAACCCTCCAAATTTGTGGGTGTTTTTGTTTCGGCTTATAATTTTATTTTTTAACACTTTTCTCTTTCTGTCTCTACAGCTGGGATGACAGTAGTTCGGTCAGCAGTGGTTTGAGTGATACTTTAGACAACATCGGCACTGACGATCTGAATCCACCCACATATTCTGGCATCTCATCTCGCAAGAGCAAATCAGCACAGGTGTGCATACATTCTAGTCTTGTGCATTTTTTCTCCTCACACACATATTTTTATAAATAGCTTTGTATCAGCAGCCTGTCAGTTGGCCACAGCAGATTGAACAGACTGAGAGTTTTGGACATTTTGCTTTGGCTAGTAAGAAAAGTTTGGCCATCTGTCAGACTGACTGCCAATGTAAGATTACTATGCGTGCGCTATATTTTGTGTGTCTTTGTGATTCACAGTCAAATAAAGATACGCACAGGCATACCGAGCATGATGGTAGCAGCTGGGCTGGTGCTGAGGATCTGAAGAAGGTTGATGAAGAGATGGAGCCAGGTATGGACCCTTCCTGCAAGTGGAAGTCTTCATCCCCTTCCTCTTCATGTCAGGGTGAGGACGTTGGCCAGAAGACAGGTTTGCCCATGTCTCAAACAGGTTCCTGGAGGAGGGGCATGAGTGCCCAGGTTGGCATCACACCACCACGGACCAAAGGCTCGTCCACCTCTCTCAAATCACCAGGTATCAAAGTTTCATACAGTTGTACATTGTAAATATGAAGAGATACTTTGAGCACCATTTGGGACACTCCGGCAGAATCTTTTTGAAAACCTTTAGGTACCCTTTCAAAACTGGCAGTTCAACTTTCAAAATGGAACCCAAAAGTTCCTGCAAGGAAGCATGAAAGAAATGGATGCCTTTTTGCTTGTTACAAAACCAAGGGCATATCAGTAATATCTGTCAGTAGGGGACATTTTATGCATGGTATTCAAAAGAATTGCTTACTGTAGCTTCAAAGAGAAGGTAAAATAAAAAAGAGACAACTTTAAGGGACTGTTGAGTCTTTGTCTTTTTCTTTATCTCAGCCAACTTTTGCAGCTGAAGCTCTGTCAAGCTACTTTTTTAGGACACTCAGCAGGAACAAGTAACTTTGGCCTAGAGTGCCTTATCTTTTCTGTTTGCTGAGTTGTGCAAAAAATGTGCACTTAGCTAGAACACAACAGGCTCTGCATTGTATTGGTGATGATTGATTGGGTTGTGAAATTATTTGCAAAAAAACTGGCCAGCAGCATTGAATGACTGAGCAGGAGGTACCAGTGCTATAACAAACATCTTTGTGCTGACAGGTAAAACGGATGATGCTAAGGCATCTGAGAAGGGCAAGGCCCCATCTAAGAGCCCAAGCATCCAGCGCTCACCATCGGATGCAGGAAAGAGCAGCGGAGATGAAGGAAAGAAACCACCTTCAGGCATCGGTCGTCCACCTACCACAAGCTCATTTGGCTTTAAGAAGATTTCAGGTCCTGCCGGAGCCCTCATCACAGCCAGCGGAGCCACTCTGACCAGTGGTTCTGCGACTCTAGGCAAGGTACCCAAGTCTGCAGGCATTGGAAAGGGTGCAGGTATCGGCAATGAGCGGAAGACGAGTCTCGATGGTGCTCAACACCAGGATGATGCCGTTTTGTTAGGCTGTGGAGGCTCCAAGGTTCCACTCCAGTATCGCTCCCTACCTAGACCAGCAAAGTCTTCTAGTGGGGGAAGCAGCGTGGTGGCCCGCAGTGGTAATCGTTCCAGCTCTAGCAGCATTGATTCTAATGTCAGTGGAAAGTCTGCGGGAGGTAGTGGAGGGGTGGTAGGAACCCCAACCAGCACAAAGAGAAGAGACCCCGGGAAAGTAGGGTCAGGGCGCTCTAGTCCCATCACCATCAACCAAACAGATAAAGAGAAAGTGGCAGGGTCGGATCAAGAGGGAACGGGGTTGTCCACCTCCCCCAAATCCAGTCCCACTTCCACCCAATCGGGACTCAGACAGCCAGGCTCCAAATACCCAGACATTGCATCCCCCACATTCCGCAGGTAACCGACTTTCTTTATGAATAAAATGACTGGGGTAATGGGAGGAAAAGAAAAGTAAGACAAAGATGACACAAGGCAGACATAAGCAGAGATAAGACTAAAATATGAAAGCAAAGTAGGCAGTTAGCTTGAAACAAATGGACACAGGCAGACAGTAAGAAAGAACAATTGCTTTTTGTGGTTTGGCTCACTCCTGGATGTCGCGACCTCTTGGCCAGCATCGAGGAGCGTTCCAGCATGTTTCCTCATTAAGTATGTGAGATGGAAGTGAGCTGCGATGCACTGCTGATTTGATCCACCAATGAGTTTAGGCTTACCTCAGAGATTCAGGAAATTTTGTGACTGATTACGGAGCTCATTGTTTTAGTCATAGCCATAGCCTTCTGTCACACTCTTGTATTTCCCCCAACCACAATTAGACGACCTTAAATCTTGTCAGCAGCCCACAAATGCTCTGATGAATAGAGAAGGATGTAGTCTAAATCAGTTGTTCTCGCTTCAGAACCAGATTTCACAGTGAACATCAAAAGATGACCCATGTAGTAGCAAAAGAAGAAAAAATATCTGATATAGGAAACAAATTTGCACATTTATTAACCATAACATAAGCTGTATAGGAAAATTGTCAGTTTGGGTTCGTAAATATCCTTAGAATTTTTATGGTTTCATGCAATGATATACCCTTTTACACCATCGGGCTGAACGGTTCTAAAGGTGATGATACACGGAGCAACTTTTTATGTTGCCGGGCAGTGTTTGAGAGTGAGCAACAAATTTCTATGTGGATACTTTAGTTTGGTCATGGGCCCTGTGTCTCACCTGGTTGCCCCTTGACGGCAACATTGCTCAAAAAGTTGCCCCATGTATCATGACCTTAAGAATAGTAAGGAACGATTCCAGTTGTATTTCCACTTAATCCTGGTATGGCACGGCACAATTACAAACTGTTCTCGCCCCGGAATTCCTGTCCTGGTAGAATGACATCTGGTGTAGTGACATCACAACTCAGGATTGGTCACTTGTCTGTTGCCTGTATACCCGTTTCTCTGTTGCTTTGTTTTTTTTGGAGCGACGTAAACACGGTGAATTATACATCCTACGGATGCACTGGGACACATCATCAGTGATGTATCCTGGGTTCATCTGGTGTTTTGGTTCTAAATTAATGATAAAATTAAAATGAATATCCAATCATCTTCCATAATGTGGTCACTATTTACATCTCATATTGTCTGTAAACTCTTGCGTTATCAAGGCAACGACTGACACATTTGTATTACATTCCAAAGAGTTCTGTTATCAGCCATATTCGTACCATTTCTGAAACCATAATTGTACCTGCTGGCCCGGATCAGTTAAGCAAAGAGAACGGTTTGGCCCAATGGTGGAAAAGCAGCTTATGTCTGTCCTATGCAGTAATGTAGTCTCTTAATGTAGTCTCTGGCTATTTTCTTTTACTTGTAAGTTTGTTCATTGTTTTCAAGGATGAGGTCTTGTTATAAAACCTGACCATACTGACTAACTAATTTGGTTAGGTTATACTAAGAAACATCAATAATGAGAGATGTGGGAAGCCTTTAAAAAGTTAAGACTGTTTAATTTGCACAATTATACGGTTAGCATCAATTTATGCATTTAGCATTTTGTCTCCCTGTTGTCTGTGACTTTACTGTCTAAATCTCATAACAGCCTGCAATCCATTTTTGAGAATCTAAATCACATTGCAGCTTTAGCAGTCTGTCTTAGCATCTCTCTCTCACATCAGAGGACAGTTGCACACAAGTCGGATTAGGGTCAGATTGCCACCTGGTGGTTCTGGAGTGTAAGTGCATATATGGAAACGGGGAGGGAGCATGATTTGCCATTCTCAGACTCAATTCATCGCTGATTAAAGCAGACGGAGTGAATGTATTTCCAGCACACTGATCTCTGTATTATTAGGTGTGTCCATTTAAAAACATGTTTACATGGTACGCTGCTCTGCTTCATGAAGCCGAAGTGTAATAGCTGGATTTGCTTGCCTCAGGCTGTTATTGCTGGAACCATACAGTGATAACCATGGGCAGATCCACCACTGAAAGCATATTTTATTACTTGCAGGGAGTAGAAGCTGACCAATTAAATATGCTGGCAACTGTGTGATGACACTTTGTTTTTTAATGAGATTGCATGGTTATATTTACATTCATAGAAAGAACAAATTTTGTGTAAACTTTTTCTGAAGTCAACTCAATTCATTGCTACAGTTTACATAAGCAAGGTTTTACGAAAAATGTATTGTCTTGTTTTCGCTTTACCCAGGTTGTTTGGCAGTAAGACTAGCAGTAAACCCAGCTCCCCTGGCACCCCTGACTCTGGTAAATGTCCATCGGCACTGGGAAGTCCACATGGCACACTGGCACGGCAGGCCAGCCTGGATTCACCCTCCTCAGGAACAGGTAGTCTGGGCAGCATGGGTGGGCAAAGCGGAGGCAGCAGCCCGCTGTACGGCAAAACACCCGACCTGGGCACTGACTCTCCGGCCTCTAGTCCGGCTTCAGGGCTCTCTCTGCCCTCTAACGCCCGGCCTTGGCCTCCGAACCTCAGCAGTTCCTCTGCAGGCAGTAAAGACACACTGAGCTGCCACAGTATGACCAGTTTACACACAAGCTCAGAGTCCATAGACTTATCGCTCCCACATCACCATGGGCCAAAGGTCACCCGCACGGGCAGTGTCAAGTCCACCCTGTCTGAGGGGTAAGTACAGTAATTAAATGATAAGATGACAATGTATTGCTTTATAAAAGGCATATTACCTGCTTAATTAAATAATGGAGCATTAGTTTGTTGTTGAAATCTCGTGATATGATAAAACCTGATTGTCGTAGATAACTCTCTTATTTTTCTTCTGTTTTAATAGCATGCCTCTTGACAGAAACACTCTCCCCAAAAAGGGATTAAGGTACTAATATAACCACCATCCATGTAATCGGCCTCATAAATGTTTATGTTGTCACCACCATCAAGTAACTAGCATTAATATTCTCATCAACTGCAGCTTTTGAATTTGTCACTTACCCAGTACATGTGTACATCTATGTATTAGTGCTGTTTGCTAAAGCAAGCATCACTGTTATTACTCATACTTAGAGTAAGTGATTGAAAACCCCTAACTGTAAATACTAAATATTGGCGCATTATCCTATACAGTTTGTGCCACAGACATGAATGACACCTCAAATCATGCTTTTTTCTGTAGACTTGCACTACCATTTTTTTATGGTAAAAATGAATTAATATATTTATTCAGCAAGGACGCATTAAACTGATCAATCAGCAAATCATCATATTAGAATGATTTCTGAAGGATCATGTGACACTGAGGACTGGATTAATGATCCTGAAAATTCAGCTTTGACAATTACATTCTAAAATATTTTAGGACAGAAAACAATTATTTTAAATTGCAATATTTTTCAGTACTAATGTTTTACTGTATTTTAGACTCATGGTGTTGGCAAAATGTTTTACATATCCACAGTGGCTGTTATTTATGCTTTTCAGCAAGAGACAACCACAGAAACTGCAACATAATGCTTTTAAGAGGCTATTAAATATTCACAGAGAAAAGCGCAGCATTTAAATGAAATCAGGCTGTTGTGTCCAAACCACTATAAAAGAGCCATCAATCTGCAGTCATGATGAAAGATAAACTGCGGAAATGTGTGTGACATTCTTCTTGCAGTTAAATCGCAATGTGAGCAAATCATTTAGGTCACATGGTATTTTAATTCTAAAGGCTCAGGTCAGCAGTGATGTGTGCTTTGAGGATAGTCTACATGATCTCCATTAGTTTTATGGACACTGTCTTCAAATGCATGCTAAGTCTGCCCACTGCCTAAAGCTATTACTGCAGAACAATGGATGTGAGACTGTGTGGGCAGTTATCATCATCAATTTTTGTTGTATAAATCATCACAGCTGGAGATTTAGTTTTTTGTTTTGTTTATATAATAGACTCAATCATTCAAACAGTTGCATTCAGTTTCCAAAAACATTTTTGGGAATATATTACCTAAAACAGTCTGTATGCCTGCAATCAGGTACCCTCCATCCTCCAGACAGACATCACATGAGGAAGGAAAGGAATGGTTGCGTTCTCACTCCACTGGAGGTCTGCAGGATACAGGAAGTCCACTTTCACCACCGGGCACAACCAGCACCAACGCTGGCAAATACCACTACTCAAACCTGCGTATGTAAACATATGTCATATCTGATTTAACACCTAAAATTTCTAGATTTCTCATTACACCATAAACCGATATTGAGATAAATGATCATTTTGTGACATCCTGACATTTGTGTTGCAGTGAGTCCCACCAGTATGTCACAGTATAATCTTCCGAGCACCAGTATGAGCCGCTCCAACAGTATTCCAGCACAGGACTCATTTGAGCTGTACGGGGAGGGACACACTTTGGGCGGCAGTGCCACCTCACTGGAGGAACGGCCACGCGGAATGAGCCGGTCCGGCTCCTTCCGAGACAGCACAGATGAAGGTTAGCATTGCAGTTACTTCCTTTAGCAGAATTCATTTATGTATTTACATCCGTACCAATTCTAAGTAAGCATGTAACTGTATTTATGCATGTCTGTTAGAAAAGTTTTGGTCTCCAAAATATTTTTACCATTTGGTTGTTCTGTTCTGTCTACAGTTCATGGTTCTTCTCTGTCTTTGGTCTCGAGCACATCATCTTTGTATTCTGCGGTGAGTGATGCTATAGTCTTCCTACAAAAAGTTGTGATTGTCAGTCAGATTTCAATTTTGCAAAAGAAATAGCAAGTCTTGCACTCAGTATTGTTTTTCTTCCTTTAAAAAGTTTTACACAAATAAATCAATACTACTTTTCATATATATATAGGGTAAAGCAGGGCTAAAGACTTTGATTTTATTTATCTCAAAACCATTAGATGATACAAAAACTCACAGCAGCAGTTTTCTAAACATCTGCGTCTCACTATGAGAAAGTTGGCTGATCCTTGATGCGATCGCATCAGCGCAAAGTCGATTCTATAACAATCAATTCTGCGCTAAGTTGATCTATAAGTTATAAATTACTATGCGAATCATTCAAATTACCAAATGTATTTTGAGTCAATGCTCTTATTAATGATTTATATTTTATATAGTTTTTCAATAACTAAAGATAAATAAATCAACATTTTTGAGTTTTTACAGAAACTACAGTTTTTCACTAAAATAAAAACTTGGGGTTTAACTCTTCCAGGTGAAGAAATTAAGTATTTTTCCTATGGTATTGTAAAGTAAAATAATATATGTATTGTTATAACTCTTAAAGTACACCAGATTGATGCATAGAACTTTAAAATGTACAAAATGTTCTGACGGGGGGACCATTTCCACAGACTCCTCTAGAGCAGGGATAGGGAACGTTGATCCTGGAGAGCCACTGCCCTGTAGAGTTTAGCTCCAACCCTGAAAAAACACTCACCTGCTTGTAACTTTAGTAATCCTAAAGACCTTGATTAGCTTGTTCAGGTGTGTTTGATTAGGGTAAGAGCTAAACTCTGCTGGGTAGTAGCTCTCCAGGATCAACGTTCCCCACCCCTGCCCTAGAGGAACCGAAGAGATAAATATTTTTATGCTATCATACACGATGGGGTAGTGAAAAGCAGATTTTCTTTATCGTGCTCCTTTAGCCCTGTTGTACACTATGATGATAAAGACTCTTTTTGAGTGTATTTTTATTTTTATTACATTTTTCCTTTAATATTTTATTTTATTTTAATATTTGATATGTTTATATTTATTGTTATTTTTTTTCCATTTTAGACCTGGGTTTCCTTTCAAAATATAAGAGATACACATTATATTCCTTGCTTGAGTTTCGCTTTCTATATTAAAAGTCATTTTAGATCATAGTAAATTCATTAGTATTAACTGCTACTCTCTGGGTAACCGTAACATCATACATGCTGTTTCCATTTGCCTGAGCTTGACAAACTAATAACTTAAAAGAGTAATTATTGAGAAGTCATCAAAGTTGAATACTTAACCTCCACTGTTCACCAAGGCTATAAATGAAGACTAATGACGAGATTTAGTAAGGTAGTTGACCCATTTCAGAGGCTCATGGTGGCTCAGTATTGTGACTTTGCCACTATTTGAACACACATTTTCTCACTTTCAGGTGCTGGCCTTTTTAGACAAGGTAATAATTTGTCATACAGAAAAGCCTGCTTGTATTCACCTTCATATTTTTAATACATGCAAACCCTAACAGTCTAACGTTTTGCTTCAAATCAGCTGCTACTAACGGGTAATCATAAATCTGATCCAAATGGCAAAAATTCTGATAATTGGTTATTTTGTATGGCTTTGTGAGTTACCTTTAAGTGTTTGCAAAAAGCTGGTGTGGATTTTGGCTTCTTAATTCTTTCTTCTTATTGGATCTAATAGGAAACACTGATTGTTGATTGATATGATATGCAAAAAAAAAAAAAAAAAAAACTGTTGGGATGCTGGTAATATTCTATTTGGGTAATTTTTGTGTCCTTTAACTGTTGTTTTCTCCCACAGACAGAGGAGAAGGCCCACTCTGAGGTAAGAATATCTTGTTTTCTAGTTATAGTTACATATTTTGGTAATATGTAAAAGCAAAAAAGGTCAAACAGTGATACACTTTCACAAATTCCAAAATTGTTGAATCCAAACCAATACATTTACCAACGACACAAATATTTAAACAAATGAAAATTTAACGCTATGTTGCATTATTTTATGAGACACTCTTATGGTATCAATATCCATATTTCACTTTTACTCACTGGCTCACACACAGTCATGGACAAACTTCTTTAACATACACATCCATAATTTCCCAGGTTCACTTTGATCTGTTCGTTTGAACCCTGATTTTCCTTTGATTTCACTTTCTTTTGTGTTTGTGTGCCATTAATATTCTCTCTCCTTCTGTCATATTTTTCAAAGACTGCAGACTTTTATATATGCTTTGTCATGTAACACTTAACGTGTAACGAACACCTAAACTTGTCCTGTAACTACTAAAAGTGAATGTATTCCTGTTTCATGGTTATATCTGCATTTTGTACGAACATGCAACATAGAGTTAATTGTACTTTTCTTTTCTCAATCAAGGGCCAAACAGTCCAAAATACGACGGTAATTTCTCATTTTACATACACTTTCTTCTAGTATAATACAAGAGAAAGCACTGGAAAGTACTTCAAAGTCTTACATACCAGAGTGCTTACCTGAGGCCACTGATTGATATCTAGGTTCTTTTGTTACTGTTAAGCAAAGAAAATGAAAGCAGTTTATTCTCCATTGCTTGAGTGCACAGCTCATTGAGGTTTGTAATGAGAAACCACTTCTTTTCCTACAGCAAATCAGAAAACTGCGAAGAGAGCTGGACGCTTCTCAGGAGAAAGTGGCAACCCTGACCTCTCAGCTGGCGGCCAACGTGAGTTAGATGCTAAAACAAAGAAAGGCATCAAAATACATCTCGTAGTGTTTACACATAATAATGCCTGTGCTGCAGTAAAATTATAAGTAATCCCAAGGTCCAAGAAGATTTTATAATCTGTATATCTGTTTGAAATAATATAACACAACACAACATAATATAATTATTTTATCATATTAAAGTTATATCAAAAAAATCTTTTAAACTGCACAGCAGTGGTTTGGGAATTTGCATTGTCATCATTTGAGTTGCGCATTGAAAGCATCTCAAAATCTCAGATTCGGAGGTATTCTGAGGAGAAGTTTTAGTTTGTGCCCCTGCATTGTCAAACTAGGGCACACTGTTTCACAGTGTCACATTAGATTTCTGTGTGAAGGCACTGCAGAAAGAGAGCAGAGTTTGGACCGGGCTGAGCTCTTTTCACTTCCTTGTCTCAGGAGTGATGAGGGCAGGTGTGATGAAGGGCTTCGCTCTCTGACAGTTTAGTGAAAAGTGTGACAGAGCATGAGACAGTTCCTGTCTCTTCACTCGACCTCCTCTGTGATTTGTGTTTGACAGGATTAGTGTATAGGAGAACGCCTGCAAACTAAATCTATTCAAGTTGTACAATAGTTGAGTGGATTGAAATGTCTGCTCTCCAGTCAAATGTTTTAAACTTCTCACTGTCAGAACAACTTTTGAATGTTGGTGTTCAGTATTCAGGGATACAAGAGAGCATCTTTGTTTCTGTTGAATTCTGATGCTCCATAGCAACATAAGAAAATTCTGAATTGACAACACAGAAACTATATTGTATGTTGATTTAAATATGTAATTCCTGTAATTCCTAAAAAAATTTCCTCCTGAAAAATGTCCTGATATCTGGACCCAAAATGTATTTGGACACTTACAACAAATGTCTGAATGCTATTGCATTAGTTATCAAACCAGTATCACAATGTCAATGCCAAGTGGCATTTTTTAAATTAGCACAAGCATTTTCAAGCAAGACATCTGTCTGAACTTACAATTAAAATCAAAATGTCCATAATTTGCATTTGAGTGTAGTATAAGGGCCAGATTTACGAACAGCTTGCACCAGCGCAAAGCCTCTTTTGGCATTAAAAAACTGTCAGGATTTACTAAAGACATGCAATGAAAAGTGAGCACTGAAAAGACATTAGAGTTATTTTTGCAGCTAACCTTATTGAATATGCATTTGTAGGAGTTTCCCTTTCAGATGCAAAATGTATGGCAGGAGAGTATTTAAATGAATCACTCAAGGTGATTTAGTAATGTTTGCGCTTGTCAATGTACTGATGTTTGTGCCATTATTTTCCATCCCAAAAAAGCACATCTTAAACTAGACACTAACTGGAAGATTGTGTTGGTCATTATGGAAATGATCCGGGTGCGTCTGTGTTCTATAACTAGTAGATCACGCGCAGAACTTTCCTCTCCCAACGACACTTTTTTTTTAAATCACGCTAGTTTGCCCTGTTTATTAAATCTGGCATTAAGTATCCTAAAATTAGGGTATGAACCCTCAAAGTTTCTCTTGTTCTTCCATCCAAAACTTCCCACTCACCCATTGGTTAATCCCTCAGCTTCATGTGCATTTGTATTAGAGAGTCTGTGTAGTTTTGTATTAAGATGTGAGAGAGCTTAAGGATGGCTGAGGCTAACAGGGGTACAGCTTTAGCTAGTTCACTGTTTTGGCCACAGCTTAACCATTATCCAGGAAAAGAAAGGTCAAAGAGACGAGACCATTTTGCTCAGATATTGTCATTGCAGCAGCAAAACATCTGGATTTCATCACAACCGCACCAGGTAGGGTGATAACACGCTTTATATATGTGGTTGCTTTATGTTGCTTAAACAGCTAATTTGTGGCTTTCATTTGTATGCAATTCATAGTAAAATTAGTTTAATGTCCAATAATAGGTGAGAGTTTGTTTGGTGGGATTCATGTGTCAGGCACCTTTGTGTACGGTTTGAGGAAATGCTGCCTGTTTCTGGTGTGCTTGACTGGGCTGAGGGACTCAATGTGGACAGATTGTTGAAGGAATATAAATGGATGGACAAACAGGTCAGGGCAGGGCATGTCGTAAAAGTGTGTTTATAGAAGCACTCTCCCATTAGAGTCACTCAAGCATTTGGCATTGTGCCTCTCAGTATTCGCTTGGCTTCACTTCCTGGCAGGCATTTTAAATAGTATATATCAGGAACCTTTTGAATACACCTCTATTATAAAGCACAGTAATGTTTAACTTTAGATATTTAAATGTTAGAATATTAATGCACAGCTTTATGACTTTTATTTAAATTATTAATTTTATTTTTTATTTTTTTATTTCTGACTATAGGCTTTTATAGCTTATCTACCTTTTCTGGCTAAGGTCCTCGAACAGGTTGTTGTTGGTCAGTTATAAAATATATATCCACAAATAATCTACTAGAACCATTTCAGTCTGGATTTACTGTAGATCAGGACGTAGCATTGAGATTGCTTTTGTCACAAATGACTTTCTCACTTTAGCTGAGATGGGTGTTTGTAGCATTTTAGTCTTGTTAGACATTAGTGCTGCTTTTGACACAGTGTGCCATACCATTCTTCTTGAAAGAATGTGTGGGTGGTTAGGCATCTCTGGTGTTGTGTTTGAGTAGTTTAAATCTTATTTCACTGATCGTTTCTAGTATGTATATTTGGGGGAAAATAAATTAGAAGCTACATTAATTCATCAGGGTGTCCCTCAGGGGTCTGTGTTAGGGCCCATTCTGTTTTGTTTAGACAAAATGAAAGCGTGGATGCAAGAAAACTTTCCTAATGAGTCAAAAACTGAAATGCTGCTTGTTGTCAACGACTCTGCATAAACTTCGTTTAAATTTGTTAACTGATTGCAATTCAGTATATCCATTTCTTCAAGTGTGCAACCTGTTTTTTTTTTTTGTTTTGTTTTTTTATGTGCAGCCATATCAAAATGGTCTCAAAAACTTTTTCCATCTCAGAAATACTGCCAGACTTAGACCTTCCTTGCCTGATGCAGAAAGGCTTATTCATGCCTTTATTACGTCTAGGCTTGATTATTGTACTGCACTTTATTCTGGTCTACCTGATAAATTATTATGGAACTTCAATGTGTTCAGAATTCAGCCACCCAGGTACTCACTCATACAACTTTTCACCAGCATATTTCCCCTGTACTTTATCAATTACAATGGCTTCCCATACAGGGACGCATTGATTTTAAATGTGTCATGAACTGGCTTTTTAAAATGTTTTATACTGTTGTCTGAGGTAAACATTTTTTACATTCAAAAACATCATAATGATTAAGTAATAGGCTATGTTCTACCCTGGTTTTGAGCCTCTCTCATGGAACTCTCGGTTTTTATGGGCGTGCCGCACAGACTCGGAAGTAAACGCCCACTGCTACGACTGGATAAGCTTTGCATATTTAATGAGCTTTGGGTGAGTACACGTGAGGATTTGTTTTGAAAGCGTGTGGAGAAACGACAACCGCAAAGATTCGTCCCACAGGGCTCGCAAAGAGTCAGACAAATCAAAGCCTGATCAAAACTTCCACAATTGTAAATTTCCTTCAAGAGTGAACAACACACTTGGTAGCCCGTCTGGAAAATACATAGCCCCAGGACGTTGGGCTTTGCGAGCCCTGGCCCATACATGTGACAGCGTGCTAAGTTATGTTCAGTTAGACACATACACATAATCAATAGATATCAATCGTTCAGTAATAATGCAATATTATCACATATAAAAAAAAACATTTTTACTCACATTAGTGTGTTGCTTCATTCATTCATGTAATCTCATCCTGTCTGCAAATCCAGCCTCTTGTTTACAAACGAATCCGTGGTGAAATAAAGGAACAAACGTGCAATGTCTTCCCCACGTGAGCTGGATATTCATTAAAAATAAAGTTCATCCATGTATTCATAATATTAGAATCCAAATGAAGCTTATGCAGCATGTTTATTGCTAGGATGTTCGATCCGGTTTAGTTCCACATAGGCCGATGTTATTTATGTCAGGCATGAGTTGGTGGGCGGGGGTACAGCTTCTGTTGAGGCGGTGTTTCACCACACTCTGACGTCACAGCCTGGCACATTCTGAGATCTCTCGTTTGCTGGGTCTGGTGTCAATAAAAGTTTTTCTTTGACTACAAAGGAAGTTTTCAGCTCTAAAACTTACAGGATATTCTTATATTACCGTGCCCTTTTATATTTCATAAGCTCAAGGGAAAGTTGATTTCTCAGTTCATGACAACTTTAAAATTTTTATTTTAACATATAAAGCTTTTCATGGGACAGACCCTGCATATTTTTGTAACCTTGTCACTCCTTATGCACCAACTCTGTTCTGTTTCTTGTACTGTTGAGCAGCCCTCATTTCATTTTCTTTAAAGACTATGGGGACTATTCTCTGTTTCAGCTCCACGGTAATGGAACGCTTCATCCTTTGTGATTAGAAATTCCCCAACACTGGATTGTTTTAAGAAGTCTATAAAGACTTTTCTAACATTTTCAAACTGTATTACTGTTTTTTATTTTATTTTATTTTTTTATCATTATTACTTTGTTATAGCACTTTGAGTTTGAGAAAAGCATTATTAGTCTGTTATAGCAATTTGAGTTTGAGAAAAGCACATTATACATACATTTATTTATCTATTTATTTATTTATTTATTTATTTAAGTTTATGCCAAGTCTGACTATTGTATTTATTGTTAGCTTAGTCGGTTTTGTTTTGTCTGACCATGAGTCAAAGATCAGATGTTATGCATTGATACTTTTGTTGATACTTTCATTGTGTGAATGTATATATCCATGTTTCCATTAGCATTCACTGACACCAGAAGTCTTTTCAGTGTAGCTGAGGTCAGGAGAGAGGGCTCTTCCACCAAAGCCCTGGGCCGTATGTTCAGACAAGCTTTAGACATTGTGTTTCCTTTGAACTCCTTCTCAGTAGCTTAAACCTGAAACATGCTTTGAAAAGCCCTTGGCGACTGTTGAGGAGTTCACAGCACTGTTCAGCTTGCCTGTGCAGTGTAGATCAGAGATACCCAGGAGGAATCCTCCAGAGACTCAGACTGGGTGGATACAAATATATATGATAGTTTTTCCTGCTCAGATGCCCAGAGTGTGCTGTAAGTTGTTATACACGGAAGGATAAACTTAATAGATATGAAAATATAAAATATAAATATAATACTGTGGGTCTCACCGTGTACTTGTATTTGTTTTACATCCACTGCATTCATACCATTGGCTTCATCGGTTTGTGCTGCCGAAAGCAAAGCAGGCTTTGTGAGTTGTTTGCTATGTTTAGAATGAAAAACAAGCGTCAGCAAGGACGCATTCAATTGATCGAAAGTGACAGTAAGACGTTTTTTAATGTCACAAAAGATTTCTATTTCCAATAAATTCTGTTCTTTTGAACATTCTGTTCATCAAAGAATACCTAAAAAGGTATGATGGTTTACCCAAAAATATTAAGCAGCACAGCAGTTTTCAGCATTGATATAAATAAGAAATGTTTCTTGAGCAAATCAGCATATTAGAATGATTTCTGAAGGATCATGTGACACTGAAGACTGGACAAATGATGCTGTAAAATCCAGTTTTGCCGCACAAGAATGAATTACATTTCAAAATATATTAAAATAGAAAACTGTAATTTTATTTTAAATTGTAATGTATAATAATACTGTTTTTACCATATTTTTGCTCAAATAAATGCAACCTTGGTGAGGATAAAATAATTTTTACAAAAACATTAACAAATCTTATCGATCCCCCAAACTTTTGAACATGTGCATGCACACTATTAGCATGACTATAATTTCTCCATGAAACTATACCCCTAGATGTAGCAACTGAACTTTGATAACCTTGAACCCAGAGAAGTTTAATTTTGCATTTCTTTCTCAATTACCCTGCGGATTTGGTATCTTATTAGAACCCTGTGTTGAAACCTGTGTGTGTGTGTGTGTGTTTTGACAGGCACACCTGGTGGCGGCATTTGAGAAGAGTCTTACGAACATGACCTGTCGCCTGCAGAGTCTAACAATGACAGCGGAGCAAAAGGTAGGAAAGGACATACACACACAAATGTGAACAATAACTTAAGTATTTGAATGTTTTCAGTGTTTGTTGAGATTTAATAGCACATATTCTACCAATCTAGAGATATTTGGACTGTTTGTTTGGACTGAGCAATTCCACCTATCAACAAAACCCTCCAGTCATCATGTAAATGTAACCTTCAGGTTAAAATGTGAAATTGCTCCCTTAATTTGCACAAAGCACCCTCATCGACTTAATGAGTTCCTGCTTCTGTTAATCCCTCTTGAATAAACCATCAGAGATTAGAGAGGGACATCTTTGTTAAAGCGGCCCGACTTTCAATTATAGCTGAAACCCTATCGCAAACGTGAGAATCCTGAGCTCTGGATCTACAGAGAGACCGCGTTGTGATGGAATAGGCGGATGCAACACATGCTCGGTTCCTCGGATCAGCGGGGCGCTTATCTCCACATGTGCTTTTTTGGCAGGAAACATCTGATAGCGGAATAAGACAGCTGGTGGTACGAGAGGGAGTTTGCGTTTTGCCTACAAAAGAGTCTGTGTAGGGTCAAAAAAAAAACAAAAGTGCCATGTGGCTCACTTCCTGTCTAGTGATTCTGAAGTAATGCTGATTTGATATTTTAATTAGCAATGTTTGCATCATCACAATTATTATTGTGCATATTTAAGGTTTGGGATTTAAAGAATTTTGGGATTCTAAGTGTTCAACTTTGGTGCGCAACTCCCTCTGCACCATTTGAGCAACAGACATTAATCATAATCATGTGACTTGTTGGAGGTGTGCTTTTACTTTTATGAGTGATATAAGGAAGTCAGTTGTGTTTATATTCAATGTAACTGTGTGTGTTGTAGGAATCCGAGCTGGCGGAGTTGAGAGAGACCATTGAAGCATTGAAAACTCAGAACACAGATGCTCAGACGGCCATTCAAGTGGCCCTCAACGGCCCTGATCATGTTCATAAAGGTGATGCTTGTGTAGCTACTTCAAAATATGTCATAACTTTCTGTTTCACAATTATTAAAGGAATATTCCAGGTTCAAGTTAAGGTGCAGTAACATTTGCCGTCATTTGGCGAATTTTCACACATGAAATCCAGTCATTTTCGTAAGAATCAAAAGATTGCAAACTTAGTTATCTGACATTATCAAGATTAATTTGTTCTGACAGTTTAACTCTGAGTTCTTTTTATATTTTATTACCATTTTCTAAACTATAGCGAATAAACTGATAGTGTGAGAAAATGTTGAAGGTGTCTTAATAAATTTTGGTTTGACTGTATATGCCATTTTACTTTGTTCCCATGACAGCATTACACCTAAGGCCCTAAAACAACCATATTCAGCTCAAATAATAACATAAGAAAAAAAATTAGGTGCTTTTGTAAAATTGTAAGCTTTACTTTTCTGTTTGTAAAATTGGCTCAATTCACTTCCATTGTAAGTTCCACTGTAACTCACAAATGTTTGTGCATTGATCGTGCATTTTGTGTGTGTGTGTGTGTGTGTGTGTGTGTGTGTGTGTGTGTGTGTGTGTGTGTGTGTGTGTGTGTGTAGCAGACCTGAGGATCCGTCGACAGCACTCGTCTGAAAGTATGTCCAGTATTAACAGTGCGGCCAGCCATTCCAGTATGGGTAGCGCTAAAGACGCAGACGACAAGAAGAAGAAGAAGAAAAGCTGGGTGAGTCATTGCACAAAGGATTCATCATCACACCATAAAGCTTTTCCATGCTTAGAATGATGACTGCAATTGTGATGAAAGAGCACATCATTTGAAAAAAGTTAGAGTAAACAGTCATTGTGAACAAATGTAAAAATATATGAATCACTGCATTAGATAACAAAATATCGAACTAAGTGACGACTGCAGACAGTGTTTAAAGAGCTTGTTGAGCCGAGAGCCATCTAGATATTAATACTTTTTACATATACTGTTTTTGAAACCTTGACTAATATTGTAAGAGGAAAGAAAAGTGTCTTTATCATATTCTATAAGGCTTTTTTCACATTTTTCTACCATAAAGTGATTTTTATTTAGTCATCATTCTAGTAGTGGCATCCTCTCGAACTCTAACAAGAACACGTAGCACAAACATTTCTGTCATTTCACCCCTTTCCGGCTGTCTCGCCCTCTTTCACGCCCTCTCTCACACTTTCTCTGTCTTTCACTTTCTCACTACACCACCAGGGAAAGGATAGAGGACACAAGGTGACTATAACACACCCTCAAACTCTCCTGCATGCCCATATGGAGGATCTGACATCCTCGTCCCATTTTTTCCCCTCAGTGGCCCTTCAAACCCCTAAACCTCCTCACCCTTCAGTTCTTACCCTTTAAAAAACATATCTTTATATCTCCTTTGAGGAATGCACTACTAAGAACGTCTTCTCGCTCAGGTTGCAGTCATTACCGGTGATATATTTATGATATTAAGATGCAATTGTGCATGTTTTACTCCTAGTCAGCTGTTCACTCCTAGTTCACTCGCAGTTATTTCACAGATTTATTATCTCCTAATGCTAGCGGGCTGTTGTTTATTCTCATTTAGGGTGTGCATTAAGTCAAGAGCACTTGAGGTAAACAGCTGTTTGAAAAATAACATTGGCATTGTGTGCAGCAGTTATGGCTACTTTTCCACGAGCTGCCCTGGACTCTTGTAATGAGAGCAGAGCTCAAACCGTGCTCATAAATACCAATCACCTCTTTATTTATGCGCCTATTAATTATTCATCAGAATAATTTGAGGCAGTGTGGTCTCTGGATTCAGACAGTCTGGAAATGCTGCTCAAAGTGAAAGACAGTGAGAAAGAAAAAGAAAGCGAGTGAGACGAAAGTTGCAAAATAATACATTCATAGCAGGGCTTAACAATAAGATAGATAGACAGACAGGCAGGCAGGCAGGCAGGCAGGCAGGCAGACAGACAGACAGACAGACAGACAGACAGACAGACAGACAGACAGATAGATAGATAGATAGACAGACAGACAGACAGACAGACAGACAGACAGACAGACAGACACTCACCTAAAGGATTATAAGGAACACCTGTTCAATTTCTCATTAATGCAATTATCTAATCAACCAATCACATAGCAGTTGCCTCAATGCATTTCTGGGTGTGGTCCTGGTCAAGACAATCTCCTGAACTCCAAACTGAATGTCAGAATGGGAAAGAAAGGTGATTTAAGCAATTTTGAGCTTTGCATGGTTGTTGGTGCCAGACGGGCCGGTCTGAGTATTTCACAATCTGCTCAGTTACTGGGATTTTCACACACAACCATTTCTAGGGTTTACAAAGAATGGTGTGAAAAGGGAAAAACATCCAGTATGTGGCAGTCCTGTGGGCGAAAATGCCTTGTTTATGCTAGAGGTCAGAGGAAAATGGGCCGACTGATTCAAGCTGATAGAAGAGCAACTTTGACTGAAATAACCACTCGTTACAACCGAGGTATGCAGCAAAGCATTTGTGAAGCCACAACACGCACAACCTTGAGGCGGATGGGCTACAACAGCAGAAGACCCCACCGGGTACCACTCATCTCCACTACAAATAGGAAAAAGAGGCTACAATTTGCACAAGCTCACCAAAATTGGACAGTTGAAGACTGGAAAAATGTTGCCTAGTCTGATGAGTCTCGATTTCTGTTGAGACATTCAGATGGTAGAGTCAGAATTTGGCGTAAACAGAATGAGAACATGGATCCATCATGCCTTGTTACCATTGTGCAGGCTGGTGGTGGTGGTGTAATGGTGTGGGGGATGTTTTCTTGGCACACTTTAGACCCCTTAGTGCCAATTGGGCATTGTTTAAATGCCACGGCCTACCTGAGCATTGTTTCTGACCATGTCCATCCCTTTATGACCACCATGTACCCATTCTCTGATGGCTACTTCCAGCAGGATAATGCAAATTGGTTTCTTGAACATGACAATGAGTTCACTGTACTAAAATGGCCCCCACAGTCACCAGATCTCAACCCAATAGAGCATCTTTGGGATGTGGTGGAACAGGAGCTTGCGGCCCTGGATGTGCATCCCACAAATCTCCATCAACTGCAAGATGCTATCCTATCAATATGGGCCAACATTTCTAAAGAATGCTTTCAGCACCTTGTTGAATCAATGCCACGTAGAATTAAGGTAGTTCTGAAGGTCGAAAGGGGGTCAAAAACAGTATTAGTATGGTGTTCCTAATAATCCTTTAGGTGAGTGTATAGACAGACAGATGACAGACAGACAGATAGATGGATAGACAGACAGATGACAGACAGACAGATAGATAGATGACAGACAAACATACAGACAGACAGAGAGACAGATGACAGACAGACAGATAGATGGATAGATAGACAGATGACAGACAGATAGATGGATAGACAGACAGACAGACAGACAGATGACAGTCAGAGTTCCAGTCAAATGCTGTTATGTGGAATTAACTAGTTCCATGCTGACAGACACAGCCTCCATTCAGAGCTAATCAAATGAACAATGAATAAATGATGCTGCTGTGTCTGAATATTCTGGTCCAGCAGTGAACGTTTCGGTCAATAGTAACAGTGAGTGTGTTTTGTCCATAGGTGGCTGATTCCATCCCCGCCCAGGTCAGTGTTTTCACGTTCCAGATCACTGCGACCGTTTGCCTCTGATAACCACACCCTCCCCACCTGAAACACACACACAGTGCCCCCCCACCCCCGAAATCCTAAGTGTTTCCATAGAAATATGTGCATGCCACCAGCTTTCCAAGCCCCACTGACTACCAATAAGTTTCTGCTTAATTAGTTCTGCACAGTGAATTATGAGCAGGCTGTTATTTACCCTCTCAAAATGTTACATCAACCCTATCACCTTGTTTTTAACCTTGTTAAATTAACGTTTCAGGCTACATTCAGACATTGTGGCATGCATTTGGTTACCACAGAAAATAATTTATGATAATTTGTGTTTTTTTTTTCTTACAGTTGCGGAGTTCCTTTAAGCAGGCCTTCAGCAAGAAAAAGACCAACAAGCCCCAATCGTCTCATGATGAGATCGAAGAGATGACTGATTCGTCCCTCCCTTCTTCACCCAAACTACAACACACCAACAGACAGACCAGCACTCCCCAACCACTGCGCTCATCGCCATCCACCACAGAGTGAGTACAGACGCACATACAGTACATCTATGAAATATAGTAGATGCTTAAACATGCGCATATTCGTTGTTTTAATATCATTTGTTTCTATTTCAGTCACACTCTTGCTCATAAAGGGCCATGACACATTCAACACATTTATCACCAATAACTTGTTTCAGTGCTTTTATTGCTTGTTTTGTTGAGATGTAATGTTTTTTTTTTTTTTTTTTTTTGCTGTCTTTCCTTTTGATAATCTTACTTATATTTCATCCTACCCCCTTAATCATATCTGTATTCTGCCCTTGTTCCTCAATTTCATGTGTCTTCAGAAAGTGTTTTTGTGATAGCAAGTCCTCCCCCATTTGGATGCCAAAGAGAAAGTCAAATGGTCATGTGGTCTACAAGCACAGATCTCGGTAACAGGCACAGTGTGGCATGCTAGGAAGGATTGAGAGTGTGCAGTGGCTAAAATCAAAAGATATCTCTTCAACTATATTTCAGTTACAAACATTTAATTTGTAAGACTTTTAAACAAATTTATCAAGGTGATTTTTGGAGAAAAATTTGTAAATAAATAAATAAATAAATAAAAATTCAATATATGCTAAAAAAAACAGTCAAACTCATCTATGATACTTTAGAAAAATGTTGCTTTAACTTCATTAATTTGCCTGTTCTTAAAGGCCCTTTCACACCAAGGATAACTATAATGATAATGATGATGATAATGATAACTTAAGAGTTTATAATCATTCTGATTCTGTAAGAATAGAGACGTCTACACCACAAGTATAATGAAAACGACATAGAAGAGCGATATTGTTAGAATCCCTTTCATAACGATTTTTGCAGATAAAAACATTGACAGCTAATCAGAATCCATCCTGCTTTAAAGAACTTTTAAAGCTGCAGATGACCTAACTGCAGTGCGCTTATCATAAACAGAACAATATGTTGCATTGGTTTGGACACTAATAAAGTTATCATTATAGTTATCGTTCTTGGTTTGAACAAGCCTTAAAGGGATAGTTCACCCAAAAATAAATATTAGCCCATGATTTACTCACCCTATATAGAGTTATATTAAAAATGTCCTGGCTCTTCCAAGCTTTATAATGGCAGTGAATTGTTGCTCCGTTTTTGAAGTCCATAAAAGTGCATCTATCCATCATAAAAGTGCATCTATCCATCATATTACTACTCCACACGGCTCCAGGGTGTTAATAAAGGCCTACTGATGCGAAGCGATGCGTTTGTGTAAGTAAAATATCCATATTTAAAAGTTTATAAAGTAAATATTTAGCTTCCGCCAAATCTGAAAAAAAAAACATCAGACGTCAGACGTAGCGTTAGCATTTTGAACTGCGAGAGGCTCTACACTTTTTCTGTAAATTGAATACGGAAGGTGATCTGGTGGAAGCTAGATAATTTACTTTATAAAGTTTTAAATATGGATATTTTTCTTACACAAATGCATCACTTCGTGTCAGAAGGCCTTTATTAAACTCCGGAACCATGTGGAGCAGTCTTATGATGGACAGATGCACTTTTATGGAATTCAAAAACGGAGCAACAATTAACTACCATTATAAAGCTTTGAAGAGCCAGGACTTTTTTAATATAACTCTGATTGTATTCATCTGAAAGAAGAATGCCATATATACCTAGGATGACTTGAGGGTGAGTAAATCATGGGCTAATTCTCATTTTTGAGTGAACTAACCCTTTAATAATGGACAACATGAAGGATTCCCACTTCCTGTTTGTGTTGCTCATGAGTGTGATCTCCAATGCCGCATTCCATTCAGCTCAAAATATTGCAATTTCCTACGCAGGCAGCAACATAGTGTCGGCCCAGATCCGGCCCACATCTGGTACGCGTTGAATCCACGTGTACCAGATGTGGCCCAGATCTGGGCTGACACCATTTGCTGTCTGGGTACCTAGAATTTTTTTACCCAATAGAATTCCACTAAAAGTCTGAGTTCTCTCAACTCCGATTTAGTCAAAGTGTGGAGAAGTATGATGTCAGGCTAACATGGCGGCACCCAGGGACCTTTACACATATTTATGAACAATAGAATGCTACAAGAACGATTATCTCACTTCCAACTTTGAATGGAATGCAGCAAACGTCCCTCACAAATACAAAGCACAAAGCCGAGTGTGTGAATTTGTGTGCATCAAAGTGTTTGTGAATATAAATCTTCTGACCACATCTAATTCTCCAGGAGTTTGTTGTGTATTAAACCCACCTGTGTTTTGTAGCTTGGATGTGTAACAGTGTCGTGACCCCCTCCTCCCTGTACGGTGTGTGTTTGTGCAGACTGTGTGAATGTACAGAGGCTGAGGCCGAGATTATCCTTCAGTTGAAGAACGAGCTGAGAGAGAAGGAGCTGAAGCTGACTGATATCAGACTGGAGGCGTTAAGCTCCGCCCACCACCTTGACCAAATACGAGAAGCCATGAACCGCATGCAGGTACACACACACACACACACACGTACACACACTGACTAACTCCTGAGCCCCTCAGCATTATATCAATGTCTTGTGAATTCTAATCCAGTGTATTTCAGTGATCTATGGAAATCTCAGTAAGATTTTTTTACACTGTAAACCCGAACAGTGAAATTAACACAAATATTACTAAAAGTGAATTGTACTTGATAGAGAAAAAGTTAAGTGAACTCAATAACTGATTATATGAATCAGAATTTAAACTGCACGTTCCCAGCATGCTTTGCGTCAGACTGCATAAGGAGAATAAATGTTGAAATTAAGTGATATTTTGTGTGTTTTTGCATGAGATTAATATATATTATAAACGTGTACATGTTTAATCTTGTTATGTTGGGATTTATAGTGTTTGTGTTGCAGTTTTGCAGGGGTTACCATTGTGATGAATATTAGAGCCAGTAGTTAGGTTGAGGATGGACTTCAATGTCTGTAGACTATGTATGCAGACAAATGTATAGTGATAGTCTTTTTGCTAGTTATATGCAAGTGTGCTATTGCTAGCAAGCAGCTAGCAATAAAATATTTAAGTTAATATGATGTTTATGAAACTAAATTCAACATTTCAATTTAATTGCGATTGACATGTTAGTGTAGTACAAAATCAACATAATCCCGCGGTTTCTAGTCCCAGACTAAAATGCATGTTTGAGCTGTTTTAACTGAAAGCAATTTGCATTGACATATCTTAAAATGTGTCACTGTCATTGTTTTGTCTCAAGATGCACACCAGTAAAAGGCACATTTATAAAAGCTACTTAAATGCCCTAAATTACCTAACTAATATCAATCTAAACCCTGTCTGTGAGGCCAACAAATTCGACTTAATCCTGGAGTTTGCTAACTTGAAAATTTTGAGGCAACTGTTTGTTCTGCCAACATATTAGGATCTGCAGTGTATGTTTTTGAAACAAGTCTCTTATGCTCACCAACAATGCATTTATTTGATCAAAAATACAATAAAAACAGTAATATTGTCAAATATTTTTTTACAGTTTAAATTGTTTTCTGTTTCAGTATGAAATTATATTATTATATTAAAATATATATTAATATATTATAGTATTATATTAAAATGTCATTTATTCATGTGATGGCAAAGCTGAATGTTTAGCAGTCATTGCTCCAGTCTTCAGTATCACATGATTCTTTAGAAATTATCCTAATATGCTGATTTGGTGCTCAAGAAACATTTATTATAACTATGAATGTTGAAAACAGTTGTGCTGTGTACCCTAAACTTTTGAATAATAGTGTGTGTGTATATATATATATATATATATATATATATATATATATATATATATATATATATTATTTTTTTTATTTTTTTTTTTTTTTATTATTTTTTTTTCCCACAATTCTCACAATATCCCACAATTCTCCAGAGAGAGTTATTTAAGGAACTGTTTGCCAGCAAACACTTATGCTGTTTATGCTGCAAAAAAAGTTGGACTGAATCATTTAAAGTATGAATGACTAAGATCAAAGTAACTGTTGATAAAAGAGCCAAATTGCTCTAATTCCAAGATAAAACAACCAGACTGTGTTATTCTTACTCTTGAAGTATCTGTCTGAGCTTTTCCTTAGCACTGGTTTGCTGAGCCTGGCACACAAGACTAATCTAAAGATGAAAGACATATTTAAACTAACTTCTCACAGACATTAAAAGCCTTAGAAACAGTTTGGAAACTTAGACCACAGAAAGCAAGTCTTAATCTTCTTAGTATGTCACAAAAGCGTACTTCAGTTTTGAAGTGTGTGGGAAAGTTACTTTTTTTCTAGTCTTTATAGTATGTGTTGACTGCATATATGTCTGTTCAGTTCAGGCAATGTAGTTTTATTGTAGCTATCATTGTAGTTTTGACATTACCTGTTTTTTTATGTGCAGAATGAGATTGAGCTACTGAAGGCGGAGAATGACAGACTCAAGTCCAGTGGCAACACCACACCTGCTGCCACACCTGCTAAAACAGCCCGCCCCCCTTCAGAAACCTCCAGCACGTCCTCCTCATCTTCACGGCAATCTCTAGGGCTGTCGCTAAACAACCTCAACATCACCGACACCATTATGTCAGGTCAGGCTTTGCTTCATAATTTGAATGTGGAGCTATTTGGGTCTAACAATGTTTAACTGCATTCCATCAAAATGTCGCTGTTACCTTGTTTTAAGGGACTTTGAAAAGTCTTTGGATCTTATTCAGATGTTAATACATTATAGAAGTAGCTAGAATGACAATATGATGACATTTGTATATTACATACATTTGTTTGATTGCTATACTTAGCCTAGTCAAATATAACAACATATTGTACATAAACATGTTGAGTTTTTATAGCTCATTAACTGGAAAAAAAATCCAACAATATCATTCCTCTGTTTCATTATAGTTGTAGTTGTGCAGTGGACTCTGATAGAGTTTGAGAGATTTTTTTAAACTTAATGGTAATAGTTGTCATCATAGTTTTCATTCTTGGTGTGAAATGAACACTGCAATTTCTTAAGACAAATACAACCAAATCACAACACAACCTATCAAAGACATCCAAAATATCTAAACATTTATGGAATCCTGGTAATGATTATTTTTGATGATACATGGATAAAAAGTGCTAAATTGGTGTTTCCTTGTGAGGCTTAGTTCTATTTGGGATGTGAGGTCACAATTAAAAACGTTGCAAGCAAACTTGATACATATAATCATCTCGCCGACTGTGACCAGATAGATATTTTTCATTCGGATTATTTCGTTTTCCACCAGTGTGCTCAGCTCATGGACTGCAGTGTAGATTTGCATATGTCTGTATTATTGATGATTCTGGTGTGGCGCTAATGAAAACTCTGGCATGGGAAAGACTATTTCACAGCTGTGCGGGAAGAGAAAGAACGCAGCGAAGAGTGAAATGGCCTCTTTTCTGTAGGGGAGGATTTGAACGGCTTGCCTGTGGCCACTGGCCACGTTTTGGGGCGGGGTGGTGAGGACTCGCTTTCTCTCCGGCTAATTAAAAGTAGTGACTTCTGCGCTCTCTCAGGACTTTGGGCTGCTTAATTGATGGAGAGATGTGTGGAGGAGCACTAGAGCGTGGGCAAACGTGTGGTGGAGGGACGTTATCACTCCTCTGCAGAACCTTGTGCAAGATGAATACAAAGCGCCTCCCTTCTGCCCATTCACCAAGCTCCTTGTACAAGGCCCATCAAAGCTGCACTCCTCCACTAACAGCCTTCTTTCTTTATTCAAAGCCCTGCAGACAACAAAGCTTAAAGTGGTCGGCGTTTAACTACAGTCAAAGCTGAACATTAGTGTCTCCGCTTGCCGAATTTGTCAGCTCTGAAAAGGTTCTTCTCCCCCACATTCAATGACTCACTTGGCAATAAGTCTTTTGAGTTGCTCAGGCTTTGATATTTTGTCATGCAGTGAGTTTGAAGTTTGTGTTTGTGTGCACAGATATTCTGCTGGATGACGGCTATGAGGGCAACCTACGCAAAGAGGGAAGGAGCGTCCGTATAGTGGTCACCATCAACAGCGACTCCAACAAGACCAAGGTATAGAGTGATTTTAACTAGCCTGTTTTTATTTCTAAGCTGTTTTGAAATTAAAATACTAATAAACAATACATTACAAGCATCATTTCATATCCTCTCATCATCTAAGGCTATGCAGAAGAAGGTGTATCTAATTGGCTCCATTGGTGTCAGTGGCAAGACCAAGTGGGACGTGTTGGACGGTGTAATACGACGCTTGTTTAAGGTGCCAGTTCAGTCTTTTGCAAATATATTTCAGTTGCAATATTTCAGGATTAACAGATTCATTTTCTTGCATTAAGGAGTATGTGTTCCGTGTGGACCCGTTGACCAGTCTGGGCCTGAATTCGGATAGTATAGTGTGCTACAGGATGGGGGATGTGGTCCGATCTCATGCTTCTGAGGTGCCTGAACTGTTGCCCTGTGGATATCTGGTGGGAGACAACAACGTCATCACAGTCAGCCTCAAAGGTGAGGAACCTCAAAAGGTTCTTGTAGGGTCCTCAAAAGAGGTCAAATGTGTAGCAAAGATTTGAAGTAAATCAAATGTCTTTCTGTTTATGTAGGTGTGAAGGAGGGTAGTATTGATGACTTGGTGTTTGATACACTGATCCCTAAACCCATCATTCAACGCTATTTGAACCTGCTGATGGAGCACCGTAGAATTATCTTGTCTGGTCCTAGTGGAACTGGCAAATCCTACCTAGCCACTAAACTAGCTTACTACATCATCTCCAAGACTGGTCGAGATGTAACCGACACTAACTTGGCGAGCTTCAACGTGGACCAGAAGTCCAGCAAGGTATTTCCATTCTGGGAAGCATTCATTTTAAAGGGGTCCTAATATGCCCTGTGATTCAAGATTCAAGAGTTTTATTTGTCACATACACAGTTATATACAGAATATACAACCGGCAGTGAAATGTAAACAAGTCCGCTCCATGGACAGTGCAAATTCACAGTTAAAAACACAAGGAGGAAATTATAATAGGAATAGAATAAAAAAGTGCTAATATATATATAAAAGAAGAAGCTCCTCCTGAGTCTCTCAGTTTTGGCCATCAGGCTTCAGAAGCGCTTACCAGATGGCAGCAGCGTGAAATGAGGGTTTGCAGGGTGATTAGAGTCCTTGATGATCTTAGTAGCTCTACCTTTGCAGCGTTTGGTATAGACGTCCTGCAGAGACGGGAGAGCTGACCCTGAGATACGCTCGGATAAGCGCACGACTCTTTGCAGGGCTTTGCAGTCATGACTGGTGCTGTTCCCATACCACGCTGTGATGCACTGAGTTAATACACTTTCTATCGCCCCTAAATAGAAAGTTTTCAGGATAGCTGGTGAAACCCTGAATTTCCTCAGCTGGCGCAGGTGGTACAGTCTTTGCCTGGCTTTTTTCACCTGTGTCTGAATGTGAGCAGTCCAGGTCAGGTCCTCGGAGATGTTTACTCCCAGGTACTTGAAGCTGCTCACTCTCTCTACTGGTGACCCGCTGATCATGAGGGGGGGAGTATGTCCGTTGCTGTCTCTTCCTGAAGTCCACAATCAGTTCTTTGGTCTTGCCAACATTCAGAGAGAGACAGTTGTCCTCTCTCTGAATGTATTTATTTACTATTATGTTCACGGATGTGGCGCTTTGCTTCATCAACACGCTTACAGGCAGAGGTAAGGGGGTGTAATAGAATAGGTTTTCATGCTTGATTTGTCAAAAAACTTATGTTTTATGTTACATTATGTGTAAAACATTATTTTACACATCTCTTCCCAGTCTGACTCAAGCGCCATTTAGTTCCTGTTTCGATTAAGCCCCTACTTCCAAAATACAAAATATGCTCTGAAGTATACTCAGAGCTTGTTCCGGAAATGTCAGGCCCCTTACCATAACCGCGAGTTTCATCTGCTCAATGTAAACATTAATAATGTCATCAATTTTGCCACAGATTTTACAGGAAGTTTCAGAGTGGTAAGTTCCTAAAGATCAGTGAACAATCTTAGAAAAGCAAGAGTCCCATAACTAAACACTTCATCAACACTGTAATGTTAGCGATCAGGCTAGTGGAGCCAAACAGTTTGCCATTTGTTTACATCTTAGCAACAACATAAAACTTATAATTGAAATATTTATAATAGGTGGATAAATGTATATTGGAATCAAAGCAATGTGGATTGGAAAGCCATAATGCGGAATAAAGGCTAATAGCCTCTGAATATAAACAAAAGAATAATGATAAAGAAGATTAGGTCTCATGGCAGAGGTGTGAAAGGTTTGTTGAGTGAGAACAATAGAAACATGAATGAGGCTGTTCGCCACAATAAATATTTTATTAGCCTTTTATTATTTTGTTTTTATGTTTGATCGTTATTTTACAGTCTGATTAATTATGAGTCTTGAACTGTAAACTCTCAAGTATAGGCTTTCTAAATATATGTTGGTTATGTGTCTATTCAAAATGACTTATGAGCAGCAACCTTTTTATTTTGGATATGTCATTTATGCCCCACTTGCCAAAATGGGGGTTGGGGGTGGGGAAAGGGGTTAATAGAAAACACAACAACAAATATTAAATACTCACAGGTCGTGATCCATGAACAATTGATTGTACCAACAAAATGGTAATTGCTCCATCTCTCAGGAGAAGCTTTTGTGTGTAACTGGCATTGTACTCTTTTAGGTTCTGAAAGCTGTCCTCCGTAAATTGTGCATCACACAGAAAAAAAATAATACATTTTAACCACTGTTTTCTAAGTTCGTCTTTGACATCACGCTGTAAAGCAGGTCTTCTCTACCGCAGCTCAACCAGGCATTATCCCCTTTTTTGTGTATTCCATAGGCAGTGTTATTTAAATGAGTGAAATTGTGGCTTCGTGAAATTATCTCCCTTCTGAGTGGACTTTGAACTTTGTAACCAATATTTTTATGCTCAAACAGCAACAGTACATACTAACTAAAGTTGAAAAAGTGAAAAAGCAAAACAGGACCCCTTTAAGGTGCGCCACAAGAATTATTTTATAAAAGGCTTTCCAAGAATTCTCCCCATTTTCTAATGGCTGAACAACATATAATCCCGTTCTAAACTCATGCCATTCGTTAATAGTTGCCAATATGCTCAAACAAAAAGCAATGTTTCGAAAGCGCCACAGACTTACACATTTCAGGGGAAACAAACCTGTGACTGACTTACATATTGTTACCTTTAAAGTAATGAAAAAGTTTTCAGATGTGTAATACAGATGTGCTTTGTGTTTGCTCAAAACAGGATCTACGACAGTACCTCTCTAGCTTGGCCGAGCAGTGCAACACAGAGGAGTGTGAGATCGAGCTGCCCACTGTAGTTATTCTGGATAACCTCCATCATATTGGCTCCCTCAGTGACATCTTCAATGGATTCCTCAACTGCAAATACCACAAATGGTGATGATTTCTATTATTATCCCATATTTGAGAACTTTTAAAAAATATATTTATTTAGCTTTTATTAAAGCAATCAAGTAAAAGAGATCTGCAATATTGTAAATATACTACACAATTTTATTTATTTTTAGAAATTAATACTTTTGTTCAGCAAGGACACATTACATTTTATTCAAGATTCAAGAGTTTTATTTGTCACATACACAGTTATATACACATTAAACATTAAACAAACGAGAAAGACATTTATAAAGTTACAAATTAATTCTGTTTTAAATAAATGCTGTTCCTTTTAACTTTTTAACGTTTTCAGCATTGATTAAAACACTATATCGTGTGAAATGTGAAATAATATTTCACAATATTACTGTATATACTGCTTCTTATATGTATTTTAGCTGTATTGACCAATCAGCATTTAATACTGGAACTGTCCATTTTATACCACAGTATTACAGTGGATTTTCCTTGTGTTTCTGAAACTGATCAAATGAATTACATCTAATTATTTGCATCTGTCCCTTCCACAGCCCGTATGTCATAGGAACTATGAACCAGGGTGTGTCCTCATCTCCAAACTTGGAGTTGCATCACAACTTCAGGTACTGTGTTCAAATATTTGACTTGTCAATGTAGCGGATGGTTGTAGACAAGACAGCATCTGGTGATTGTTATTCTAGCCTCTCGCCACATGGGGGCCATCAGTGATCATATTTTACATTTGTCACTTGCACACACATATATATATATATATACACATACAGTACAAAAACACAGTCACTGATCTTTCCAGTCATGTTCTCAGTGTAATATCAGACCATCAACCCCTCAGGTGGGTGCTGTGTGCCAACCACACTGAGCCGGTGAAGGGCTTCCTGGGCCGATTCCTGAAAAGGAAACTGATTGAAACCGAGATTGATAAGAACATGCGCAGTAACGACCTCATCAAAATCATCGACTGGATCCCCAAAACCTGGCAACACCTCAATTCCTTCTTAGAGGCTCACAGCTCCTCAGACGTCACAATCGGTAATAAACACAACACACAAGCCAATTAACATATTTGATTTGGTTATTTTGCTCAGAGATGTTAAATCATGTCGCTTCCAGGTCCTCGGCTGTTCCTGTCCTGTCCAATGGATGCAGACGGCTCACGTGTGTGGTTTACTGACCTCTGGAACTATTCTCTAGTGCCATATCTACTGGAAGCAGTACGAGAAGGACTGCAGGTACACATTTAACCACATACACTCATGTATTATGGGTATTTCTCACAATTTATAGCTAAAACCTTTTTTTAATCTGCTTGGCTCATCGCTCCAGCTGTATGGTAAGAGGGCAGCATGGGAGGACCCTTCCAAATGGGTGATTGACACCTACCCTTGGAGCTCTGCCTCCCTGCAGCATGAAGGCCAGTCACTGCTGCAGCTGCGGCCGGAGGACGTGGGCTATGATGGCTACACCTCCTCTAAAGATGGAGCCGCCTCCAAACAAGTATCTCAGAGCGACACAGAGGGAGACCCACTGGTAAATATAGCTTCATAAAACATAGTTCATTTAGATATACACTACTGTTCGAAAGTTTGGGGTCAGATCAAACATATAGTAATATTGTGAAATATTATTCCAGTTTAAAATAGCTGTTTTCTATTGGCAGATGGCCCCCAATATTTATTGTAGTCATGGAGTCTATAAGTTGGAACGGTTAGTCAGGCCTCCACAGCCGTCCTGAGCAAGATCTAAATCCACATGAATTCAGTGTCTGTGGAGGCCGTTTAGCCGGATGGGCACTCAGGGCATATTAAATTATTATTATGATTAGGCTACTTTTATTATTAAATTAATATTACAATTAATTTGCCCCGCAATAATTTCACAGCGCATCAATGCATAACCGACGCGCTGCAAGGATATAAAGATTAGTTAGATTAGCTTACTCCTCATTTAAAAAACAACTTGAAATACTCGACTCACGAAAATACAGTTTTTTCACAATAGGCCACAAGTGAAATATTAAGAAAATAAATTACATTAATCTCTTATTGTCTCTAAGGGAATATGTGCCGTTAATGCAACGTCAGATTGCAAAAGCTCGGTTAGTTTTTACTTTCAGTTTCTGTAGTGAATAGTTGACTGCCATTTGAGACTTGTTCACCGATATAACTCTCGTGCAAAGTTTGCAGTAATATATCCACTGGCTCGCCCTCACGGTTTAAGATGCAAATATTTTCAATATCGGGACGTGGCATTTTTCTTTATCACCAGTTGCTCGCAAAAACGATGGACAAAACAATGATTCACATTTCGAGCGCGTCATTTCCAGTGATAACAAAATTACTAAATAGGCTAAAATGAGTAGCCTAAATAAAAAAGAAGGTAAATAAACATGTAACAAGCAAACTTAAACTAGTTTGCTTAAAATTTCTGCAAATAATTTGCTGATGCAAAAAATGTCCTTGCTCCCCCCAACTTGAGTCAAATGTCACCCATGCTTTTGATCAATTTAATGCATCCTCGCTGAATAAAAGTATATAAAAAAACATACCTCAAGCTTTTGAATGGTATGGTATTGTATACTGTACTTTATAAGATACTAAGAACTACAGTACTAAATCACTAGTGATGCAAAATACTTTAACTAGCTCATTTTCTATGTAGACTATAAACTGCCCAAAAGCAGCATAGTGAAACATGATGGGCATAAATGTCGCTTTTTCAAATTAGCATTTATATGTGTATTTGTAAGGATAGCTAACATGTATTCCTATATATACTTATATAACTGTAACTATTATCTACCTATATAACTGTAATGTAAGAGTCTGAATGGGCACTATGAAATAAACGTCCTCTAGGTGGCAGCACTTAGTACAAGCAATGGGACTATAATGGGAAAATAAGTCTAAATAATACACAAGACCATTTGTATGTAACTTGTTGCATTCAGTTCAGTTGAGAGACATTTGTTCTGTTCATATTTCATAAATAAGACCCAATCTCAAAAATCCATTTCCATTTTTTTTTCAAATATCTATTAGTGTTAATTTCATTGTCATAATATTGTAATAATGACTGTGGCTCCCTGAGGTCACTGGCATGCTTTGCCAGAAGGCTTTTAAGCAAATATTATTGCGCTGTCTCATCTCATTTTTTTTTTTCTTTCTGAGAACAGACGTTCAGAGATTATAAGGTGACAGAACTGCTGTTGTTTGTTTAAATATCAGTGATTAGTTTGATCTAGTTCAGTCTGATAACGCTTGCGTTTCTAGATTTAAGGATTTTAATGTTGTAGTGTTTCTCTCTATTATGTCTTTGTGTGAATGATGAGGTACAAACATTTCCTTCTATCTGTGTTTGTTCCAATGTTTGTCTTTTTATAGTTACATTCCAGATGTGTTACAATTGTTTGTAGATGCGTGCTGTGTGAACACCATTAGTTTCAAGCTTCGTGGCTGTGTTTTTGAACATCACTAGTGTAGTTGTGTGAGTTCATTACTGTACAACTGTAGTAGTGTGTTGTTTGTTTGTTTATTTGTTCAGCACAGACCAGTGTTGGGGAATGTTACATTTCAAAGTAACATGGTACACTATTGCATGTGCCCTAATCAAAAGGACTTATTTAAAAAAACATTCAGTGTTACTTTTGTGTGGAAATGAAAGGTGCCGTCACATTTGCCATTTGCTCAGCGAATGTTCGCAGGCGAAAACAAGTCATTTCAATAGGGATCCATGCAAGTGAGAATTCTGCAATTCTGCATGAATCTGCAATTCAGATTTCAACATGTTCTCACACCCAACTCGCCACATATTGACGCTTGGTCAGGCCCCCCCCGCTTCACTTTTTAATGCACAGTGTACCCCTTTAGCATCATTTTTGACATGCAGGGTACATTGCTTTCAGTTTTTTTGCCTTGTATGTCAAATCAAGACGCATAATTCTTTGCATTTGTAAAAGTAGACTTGATTTTATAAATATTTTTAGGCTACTTTTATATTTTGGAGCAACTAACCCCACTCCTAAACCTACCCACTTCTAAACAATATAAAACACATATCAGGCAAAAAAAAGTACAGTCACGGGTATTTATTATTTCGGAGTGTCTATTTACACCAAGTGCAAATAGGGGTAAAGTGTATGGAAGAAAGTTTTGACGCAAATTCGAGGTTCGAATCCGCCTTTTGCCAAACTTGCTCGAATCCCTTTTCCTGTGCAACTTTTGCACTTTTTTTCAATAAAAAAATAAGACAATATTTGAAAAGTGGAAATAAAGTGTTGTTTATCGTGTGTTTATTGATTAGGGGTAGGTTTAGGGAGGGCTTTATTGTCCCAATAAGGCGGCATTCATTTAATAATTTCAACAAATATAATCATTTACACTCTGTTATTATTGCATACTGTTTAATGTACAACAACACTGAGGTGCAAATAGTATCTGCCACTATTTAGAAGTATAAATATCATCTAACTAGTGTAAATAGCAAATTGCTTAGAAATGCTGCTATTTTCACTTAGTGTAAAAATAATCTAGTTGGTATTTACAAATAGCCACTGCCTTATTATTTAGACCGTCTGTCTATGATGCCAAATGTTTCTCATTGGAAGCAATGGAATACCCTATGCGTCAAAAAATTACACTAAAGGGATACACTGTGTGTTAAAAAGTGACGCCGAAGAGTCCTGACCAAGCATCAATACGTGACGAATTGGGTGTGAGAACGTGTGGCAATTTTCGCAACCCGTTTAAACTGGTCATGCAAATTCGCCATGTTGCACGCTGCTTGGTTTGAAAGTGACTTCATGCATCACTACACTATTGACATTGGACAATGGAGCATTTTTGTCTGCGAAAGTTTGCTAATGTGACACATCTTAACTTTTCAGCTACTTTTTTGACACTGTTTGTTTTCCCTGTCACTGCCTGACACTGTTTCTTTCAGAACTATTCTTGGCTATTTGTCTTTTTGGTCCCACTTTATATTAGGTGGCCTTAACTACTATGTACTTACATCAAAAAATAAGTATAATGTACTCATTGTATTCATATTGTATTGCAAAACACTTTTGCTGATATTGAGGTGGGATACGGGTAAATTTAGGGACGGGTGTGGTGGTGTGGGTAAGTTTAAGGGTAAAGTTAGGGACAGGTGTGGTGGTGTGGGTAAGTTTAAGGGTAAAGTTAGGGACGGGTGTGGGTAAGTTTAAGGGTAAAGTTAGGGACGGGTGTGGTGGTGTGGGTAAGTTTAAGGGTAAAGTTAGGGACGGGTGTGGAGGTGTGGGTAAGTTTAAGGGTAAAGTTAGGGACGGGTGTGGTGGTGTGGGTAAGTTTAAGGGTAAAGTTAGGGACGGGTGTGGGTAAGTTTAAGGGTAAAGTTAGGGACGGTGTGGTGGTGTGGGTAAGTTTAAGGGTAAAGTTAGGGACGGGTGTGGAGGTGTGGGTAAGTTTAAGGGTAAAGTTAGGGACAGGTGTGGTGGTGTGGGTAAGTTTAAGGGTAAAGTCAGGGACAGGTGTGGTGGTGTGGGTAAGTTTAAGGGTAAAGTTAGGGACGGGTGTGGTGGTGTGGGTAAGTTTAAGGGTAAAGTTAGGGACGGGTGTGGTGGTGTGGGTAAGTTTAAGGGCAAAGTTAGGGACGGGTGTGGTGGTGTGGGTAAGTTTAAGGGTAAAGTTAGGGACAGGTGTGGTGGTGTGGGTAAGTTTAAGGGTAAAGTTAGGGACGGTGTGGTGGTGTGAGTAAGTTTAAGGGTAAAGTTAGGGACAGGTGTGGTGGTGTGGGTAAGTTTAAGGGTAAAGTTAGGGACGGGTGTGGTGGTGTGGGTAAGTTTAAGGGTAAAGTTAGGGACAGGTGTGGTGGTATGGGTAAATTTAAGGGTAAAGTTAGGGACGGGTGTGGGTAAGTTTAAGGGTAAAGTTAGGGACAGGTGTGGTGGTGTGGGTAAGTTTAAGGGTAAAGTCAGGGACGGGTGTGGTGGTGTGGGTAAGTTTAAGGGTAAAGTTAGGGACGGGTGTGGTGGTGTGGGTAAGTTTAAGGGTAAAGTTAGGGACGGGTGTGGGTAAGTTTAAGGGTAAAGTTAGGGACAGGTGTGGTGGTGTGGGTAAGTTTAAGGGTAAAGTTAGGGACAGGTGTGGTGGTGTGGGTAAGTTTAAGGGTAAAGTTAGGGACGGGTGTGGAGGTGTGGGTAAGTTTAAGGGTAAAGTTAGGGACAGGTGTGGTGGTGTGGGTAAGTTTAAGGGTAAAGTTAGGGACAGGTGTGGTGGTGTGGGTAAGTTTAAGGGTAAAGTCAGGGACGGGTGTGGAGGTGTGGGTAAGTTTAAGGGTAAAGTTAGGGACGGGTGTGGTGGTGTGGGTAAGAAGGGTAAAGTTAGGGACAGGTGTGGTGGTATGGGTAAATTTAAGGGCAAAGTTAGGGACAGGTGTGGTGGTATGGGTAAATTTAAGGGTAAAGTTAGGGACAGGTGTGGTGGTATGGGTAAATTTAAGGGTAGGGTTAGGTGTAAGGGAAGTGTCAACAGTGTAATTATAAATGTAACTACAGAAATTAATTACAGATGTAATTACATGCAGTATTTTTAAAAATGTAAGTACAATGTAAAAACATGTATGTACACATTAAGTGCATTGTATCAAATTATTAATTAATATATTACTACATAAAGTGGGTCCGTTTTTTTTATTTTATTTATTAGTTTGCAACATTGTTTAATTGCATTGTTTACAAGGATCTAGTGATCTAGAACATGAATACATTTTAATTGTATTTGTCAGTAAATAAATAGATAAGTATACTTATCTAAAAAGTAACTTGCATTATGTACTTGTTACTCTTGAAAAGTAACTTGTAATTTGTTACTTGTAACATGTACCCCTGACACTGACTGCAATATTGAGTAACATCTTCCACATTGCAAACATATATATTTGTCTTTCTCTGTCCATTAGATGAATATGCTGATGAGGCTACAGGAAGCTGCTAACTACTCCAGTGCCCAGAGCTGTGACAGCGACAGCGCCAGTCACCACGACGACCTGCTGGACTCCTCATTGGAGTCTGCCCTCTAAGCCCCGCCCCATTAGAAGAGGAAATCTTCTGATTGGTTTATAAACAGAGCGAAGGGCCAACAGGACTTGTGCTTATGAGACAGGCTTATGAAATGCCTGGTAAAAGGGTGCAGAGTCCAGTATACGGCGAATGAAAAGGTGCTGGTGGCACACACGACACTGGCGAAAAGTCTGTGTGCTTACATTATCATTCAAAAAAACAACTGGAATTTGAGGTGATTCGTTAGTTAAATATGTTTACAGAGGCAAGTGTTTATTTTAAATTCACTGAGGTGTAAAAACCTAAAGGGCAACATTCTGAATTCTGACCTCAGTCAACAAAACTGGTGCTGCCGTGGTGCCAAAACCAACATGTGGTTTACACTCATCTCGCCAGCACCATTCATGAAACGCCTCTAGCCAACAAGCACAAACGTGCAACGTGTCATTACCGCTACTGTGAAATCATACGCAAATCTCCACCACTCGTTTCACTGCCAAGCGTATAGTGACCTGCAGCACTCCTGCACCACCGACCTCTTTTGTTCTAGCCCACGGCCGTGTGTGTAGTTGTTTTCTCCTCACCGCAGGTACGAGGCAACTGCTTGTAGGAGAGTGTACCAGCTTTGTGAAAAAGACCAGAAAATGGTGCTTTCTTGCTGCCTTAAATGTGCTGAGCTCCGAAGACATTTAAATGTGGTGCCGCTGTCCTTTTTTTCGCTGAAATGATGGCTTAGGACAGAACCGATCAACCATTTTCCTAAAAATGCCACGTCCACATATTTTATTTTTGTTACAATTAGTGTTTTAGTGTAAAACACGCCATTATGAAACGGTCCAAATGTATAAAAGTAAAAAAAGATCTTTATGTAATCCCAGTTGAGCTGGGATCACTTGAATCGAGAGCACAAATCTGACGCTTCGCTAGCATGCCGTTTTTACTTTGCTGTATGTGTGTACGTGCACGCGGAAACGTTTTTCGCTCCCGTGCGCCAGTGTTCGTGTAGTCGAAGTTCATTCATCCTTTATTTTGTTTGCTACGTGGGTTTTGCACATTTGAAAAGGTGATTGTAAATATCCAAGTCTTGCACAGCCTCTTAAAGATGCACTCTGCCCGCTCGGTATTGTGATTACAGCATTACGCTCTTGTGATTTACTGAGAAAAAAAAAAAAGAAGCAAACCAGCAACCTGTCCAAACCTTATATGTCTTGTAACGACTGGTTATTATACAGAGCTCTAAACTGTACAGTGAGAGGTGAAGTGTTTTTCAATTTCAGAAAACTTTAGTGTCAGTTTACTGTTCAAGGGCGCAAAATCATCCAAAGCGATTCACTGTTTTATCTTTGCAACCATATCTAACTTGCATTACACTGTCTTGCAGCTTTCAGATACACTGGCCCCTTTGGAAGTAAGCCACACTTAAAGACCCCATGAATGTTTTCTGACAACCAAAAGTTATTGCAGAACCTGACTGCCGAAAACAACTGATATTTTCATTCTAAAGAGCATTTGATTGGACAGAAATGTGTATACACCCTTAAATGCAGGATAAGCCATCAATATTTATAGTCCATTATGATTGCAATATGTTTAAAAGAGAAATACTGTAAATTTTAAATGTGTATATCTGCATAAAGTTTTTTTTTTTTTTTTTTTTTGTGAACTTATAAATTATATAAATGACCTCAAAACTAACGGACACAGACTATAGCCACAAAACTCTTAATTTCGAATTCATGGGACTTTTAAAAAATGCATGAATGTCATTGCACTAGATACGAAAAGCAAATAATATGGCATGTATTTTGGAAATAAGGGTTATTTTAAGGTGTCCTTAAAGTAATATTAATTGCCACCATGTACTTACTATAGGGTTAGGGTTTGGATCAAGGCTAGTTGCTTGTAATTATGCATAATTTACTGTTATTACTATAGTAAGTACATGTAACGTGTAACAAGGGCACTATCAAATAAAGTGTTACCCAAAAAGTATTAGGATACGTTCCAGTTGTCGAACTACACCTGTGTGAGATACACCACAAAAAAAAAAAAAAAACATTACTGCAAAAATGGCTCAGAAAAAGGAAGGTAGTTGAAGATCTAGCATCTTTTATTATGAAGATGCAAGTCTAATGCAATGGCATTCATGCATAAAAGTGTGACTAAAGTGTCTGAATGCTTTTTAGGTCCACTGAAAATCACTTACGACTTCCCAGAAATGTTACTGTGAAAGACTTTTCACTTGAGAATATTTTCAGAGTTTGCACACGTTTACAGTAACTGAATCTCTGTTAGCTTGATGTACATGGTCAGGAGGTACAAGGTGTTTCATACAAGGTGCTATAGGTGAACCATTGAAAAGCTTTGCGTCTCTGTCTTACATGATCACATCCAGCTTCACCTTCTGGCTCCAACGAAGTAACTCATTCTCACTGCCACAGATTTACAGGCTTTAACCTTTGATTCTTTCCAATCTACCTTTTTGTTAATTCAGGAAAGCGCTTCTTTTCGATTCCTCAGCACTACAGCGGTGCTATGTATGTAACCTCCAAACTCTGTGACTCTGTGCCTGATGCTTTGCTTGTCAACCATTGTTCAGTGTAAAAGTACTCAACAGAAACATTTATAAGAAGTGCAGTAAAGGTTTCAAACTGCCTAACGGTCCCTAACCTCAAACACAAATAGTGATTGTCCATGGTACATCAGAAATCGTCTTTTAATTTTCTTGATGTTATGGCAAACGCATCTCTCGGTGAGCGCATAACATTGAACTACTTTGAAAATGTTTCTTTTCAGGTGGAACATTTGTTGGTAGATGTTTTATATTTTGTACATTTGTAAGTAACATATCATGTAAATAGAAAGAGACCACAATTTAATTCATCTGGGGATTTTGTAGTCTTTGTAAAGCCCTAATAAATGGTATTTGGTGTCACCTGAGCATTGAGTGTTGAATCATTATTTATATATTTATCAAATAAATTATTTTATAATTATGTTTGGTCTTTTTTAATCTGTCTTTTATGTGTATGTCATATTTTGTCTGTTGCAAAGTACAATTCAGTTGAGTTTGATCAATAAATGATGCCCTCTTGTGGTTCTGGAAGCAATAGCATCACGCCTGTGTTGTGTCCACAGCTCATTCTCATTTCATTGCAGTGAGTTAGACCACAGTACCTTTCAATACAGCTTTACTTGTGATCAACTCTCAGGGCGTCAGATTTGTAATAACCCTACTGCATGCATTAAGTACACAATTTACTTTTCAACATTTACTTGATTTACTTTTTCTTACATAAAATCAAAAACAAATACACGATTTGTAGGGGTTTGTTTCTTTTGGCAGTAAAACTGGACTACAATGGTTTTAATACTGTATTTGTAGGCAAATATACAGTATAGGCTACACATTTTTGCTGCTGTCTAAATACAATACTAAATACATTCTATTACATTTTCTACTGCTGTGCTGTTAAAAGCTTAAATCTGATTGGTTGACGACACCAGGTCTGCATTATTCTGTATTATTATTTTTTAGTTATGGTTATTTTAAAGTGCATACCTAAGCCTCTGCAGTAAAAGAACCAAGCACAAAGACATTAGCAAGCAAATAAATATTACAATAAAAATTTTTACGGCAATTACCATGCTAACTGGGAACGTTTAGCTAAGATTCTGGCAAGGTTTTCTCAATGTTACAATCTTCCAATAACATTAATAGAATGTTCCTTGAAAGTTATCTGTCTTTAATAATGTGCTTTAAACGTTAGCACGAAAACCTGTTTTAGTAGGACTGTTATCTAACATTTTTAAATGTTACTATTTATTTATTTTTTTCAGAATGTTCGAACATTCAAAAGTACTGTAACAATTCTATAATATTAAAGATAAGATAATGTTAAAAAGATTAAATGGAAGGTTCCCTTAGCATAACTAAGAAAAAACTTTTTAAATGGATGTTTTGAATGTTCAGAGAACATTCAGAAATAATGGTTTCATTATTTAATGAGAACGTTAGCGTAAACGTTCTTAGAACATATCTTTGTTAGCTGCACATAAATACAGTGTTAAAAGCACTCTCTTCACACACACCTCAGAAATCAAGCGTATAGCGTTAGTTAGTCTATCACAGCATACACACACACACACACACACACACACACACACACACACACACACACACACACACACATATATATATATATATATATATATATATATATAGCTCCTTCAGTACTATCAGCAGTCTCTCCGGAGCTAATTACCCTCCTCTATCCCCAGCTCTTCCTCTCGTCAGTCAGGATTTGGCATTCTGATTCCCCTGATTCAGACTAAATTCCCAAATTATTTTGTACATTTTAATATTGACATTAATGCTATCTGCAATACATTATGTTGGTTCTGTTCTGTTTACCCTAGGGGGGTTAGCACTGCTCTCACCTTCTTGTCCAGAACAGAACCATACCGCCAATCTAAACTATATGCTAAATGTCTATCATCTTTGACGATAGTGATCCTGACAGAACGCCATTGTTGTCATCACTGCTACTCCTTAATGAATAAAATAGTTTGACTTCTTAAAAGTTACATTATTCATTACTTCAATAGCGATGTTACCACATTACAACTACACAAAGTGGTTACACTAATACCTAAGCTATTTGTAGAGACGCTACAACACAGAGCAACATCTAGCACAAGGGTGATTTTTGCATAATTATACTAAAAAGGCCTTTTACTAGCTAAAAAGTATGAGTTCAATCAGATAACAGAAGTGCAACAGAAATGCACATATCGAATATGATATTATAAGCTTTATCGGGGGATCTCAAACCTGGCCCTCAAGGTCTTTTTTCCTGCAGAGTTTAGGACACTGTTCTTAGCCTGTAGTGCTGGATTAAACCCAATATAGACGACACATTATTTTTTTTTCTCCAAAATCAGTTTAACACAAACTCTACCCCAGAGTAAATGTCCTGAATGTATTTTTCTCCTGACAATAGTACAAACAAGCTATTAGATAAAAGTAGATAAAATATCTTATTCAAGAGGCAAGATCCCGCTTGATTCCATTTCAGGAAAGATGGAAAAAGTCATGGAAAACGTAAGAGAAGCTCTGTAGTGCTGATTGATGCTCTCCGTTCTTTTCCCAGCATCCCTCTGAGCTTCAATCTCTCTGGGCTTTCACTTGTCAAATAAATAAATGGCTTATCAGTGTCTAATTTCATAATAGCTGATTATTGATCTGCATGAGTTGGCAGTGTAATTGAAATGAGGCTGGAACATTGTGTCTCGGAGTGCTGGGAAAAGAGACGACCTCACAGTGAATCATTCTCTCTGGTTCACAAAAGACGTCAGTAGATTCGTGCCCTCCGGCGGATGAGGAATTTTCAGTAGATTAAAACTCTCTTCATATTGATGGCATAAGATGATTTTATTAGTGAGGACATTTTACCTGCTTGCCTCAAATAGACTACGGTGTGTCTGAAAAACAAAATTTTATGTTTAAATAAAAAATAATAATAATAATCCCATCAGCAAAACACCTGTTTTCAGTAAAGCCATTTCCTGGTATATCAAATTGATACTGGAAATAAGGAACGGGGAAAAAAAGTTTATGTATCAATGAATCATGAACCATAAAAAGTGTCAGATACACTGTATTGCCAAAAGTTTTGGGACGTCTGCCTTTATACGCACATGAACTTTAATGACATCCCATTCTTAATCCGTAGGGTTTAATATGGGGTTGGCCCACCCTTTGCAGCTATAACAGCTTCAACTCTTCTGGGAAGGATTTCCACAAGGTTTAGGAGTGTGTTTATGGGAATTTCTGACCATTCTTCTAGAAGCGCATTTGTGAGGTTAGGCACTGATGTTGGACGAGCAGGCCTGGCTTGTAGAGAAGACCAAAATGAACCAAAATGTCTTGGTATGCTGAAGCATTAAGAGCCCAACCCCTGAAAAACAACCCCACACCAAAAACCCCCCTCCACCAAACTTTACACTGCACAATGCAGTCATGCAAGCACCGTTCTCCTGGCAGCCGACAAACCCAGACTCGTCCATCAGATTGCCAGACAGAGATGTGTGATCTCCCAGAGAAGGTCACTCCAGAGAACACGTCTCCACTGCTTTAGAGTCTGTGGATTGCCTTACACCACTGCATTCGACGCTTTGTATTGCTCTTGGTGATGGAAAGCTTGGATGCAGCTGCTCGGCCATGGAAACCCATTCCATCATGCTCCCCTACGCACTGTTCTTGAGCTAATCTGAAGGCCACACAAAGTTTGGAGGTCTGTAACTACTGACTCTGCAAAAAGTTGGTGACTTCTGCGCACTGTGTGCCTCAGCATGCGCTGACCCCACTCTGTGATTTTACGTGGCCTACCACTTCATTGCTGAGTTGCTGTTGTTCCCAATTGTGTCCACTTTGTTATAATACCACTAACAGTTAACCGTGGAAAGTAGTGAGAACATTTTATGAATGGACTTTATGGACTTATGGACTTACCTATCACGGTACCACGCTTGAATTCACTGAGCGACTGAGAACGAATGTTTGTAGAAGCAGTCTGCATGCCTAGGTGCTTGAATTTATACATCTGTGGCCATGGAAGTGATTGGAACACCTGAATTCAATGATTTGGAGTGGCGTCCCAATACTTTTTGTACTTTTTGTATTTCTGCTTTTCTTTATTTTTATAGTGCTTCCAGTGCTCATATCTGAAAGTGGACACACTCCTTTAAAAACGAATTGCAGATGAAGTTTTGAGTCTCTAGAATCTCAGTGATCTGACGAACTCCATGCAAAATACAGTTATAGCCTATATATAACCTATATAAATAAATAAATAATAATAAAAAAAGTTCATTATCACGACTTTCCTGTGTGATGAGCTATTCAAATGCAAAATAAATCAAGAGCATTTTAAATCCCTCATTTTCAGTGGGCTGTGGGCCGTGGAGGTCAGTTGCTCATAATTATGATGTACAAAGACCCATGAGATCATCTAAAATGAACAACAACATGCAGTGGTTTCATGAGAATTACAAATTAAAATAGAAAATAAAATAAAAACTTTTCAGAAATAATAAAAAGTGCCTTTGTGTGGCATAATGAGGTAAATTATAGCTTTAGCGGTCAGTGAAAATTACAGGGTGTCAGTCATTTCAGTGAGTTTCTAAAACACCCACATTAATTATATCAGCTTCCCATCAGTCAAGCTTTTATCAGGTGGGTGTCTGAGAATCCTGCTTATTGAATACAATCTTTCAACGGAAATAGATTTTTGTGGCTTGCTTTTGTGAAAAGGCTATTTAAAATGACTCGTCTCTATACTTGCAGAAGTTTGAGGCCGGAAAGATTTTTATTGTTTTACAGTAAAAACAGTAATATATTGAAATGTTATTTAAAAGTTGTAACCATTATATATTTAATACATTTATATATATTTAATTCACAAAGTGAATTTTTATGTTATAAAATGAATTTTCAACAGCCATTACTCCAGTTTTCAGACGACATGTTCCTTTAGAAATCAACAAATTTGCTGCTCAACAAGAAACATGAATTATTATCAATTATTAGTTTTTTATTGAAAACAGTTGTGCTGTCAGGTCAAAGACATTATGAAATTTGACTTTATCACATGGTTCATCTTCTGATGGTCTCAGGGGGCTCCAAACTCAAGAAGAGAGATAAGATGAGTGAGGATATGGATGGCAGATAAGGCAGAGGAGGGAGGAGGGAAAAAATCTTACTCAAACGTTCAAATTCACATACATGACCATTGTAATCCCACATACCTTCTAAATAACTATCTGTTGGTTTCTACTGATGGTTAAGGGACATACAGTGTCTAAGTCTAAAAATAAGGGAATTTCTTTGTTCATTTAAACTTGGAAATAAACAGAATATTTTTGAACTTTAAAAAAATTATGTAAAATGAAGAAGGGACTTTTAAGATCTTGCACTAATTCACCAATCAAGCAAGAAAATTTGAGACACTGACCATGTGATCTCTTTACGCATGGTCAGTTTTTACTTTTTCAAATCCTGAACTTTTTTGTAATTTTTTTTTTTTTTTTTTTTTTTTTAATGGCCGGAACCTTAAAGTTGGCATGAAACACATGTTGAAATAGTCTTTTCTGCCCTATTGTGACGTATATCTGAGTGAAATGACTTCTCGAACAAGAAGCACATGAATAAAAAAATAAAATAATTATGTGCACAGATAAATAATTTATAATAAATACTGCAACATTCCATAAAAAAATACAAATTTTGATTTCATGTTGACTGTAAGACAAGATACAGGCAAAACCTAGTGGAAAGAAAATTTCCAAAATGCACATCGAAGTGTTTATTTAATTACACATTATCTATTTGCGTCTGTAGATTTCAATTACTATCTTTAATATGTATATATATACACACTCACCTAAAGGATTATTAGGAACACCTGTTCAATTTCTCATTAATGCAATTATCTAATCAACCAATCACATGGCAGTTGCTTCAATGCATTTAGGGGTGTGGTCCTGGTCAAGACAATCTCCTGAACTCCAAACTGAATGTCAGAATGGGAAAGAAAGGTGATTTAAGCAATTTAGAGCGTGGCATGGTTGTTGGTGCCAGACGGGCCGGTCTGAGTATTTCACAATCTGCTCAGTTACTGGGATTTTCACGCACAACCATTTCTAGGGTTTACAAAGAATGGTGTGAAAAGGGAAAAACATCCAGTATGCTGCAGTCCGGTGGGCGAAAATGCCTTGTTGATGCTAGAGGTCAGAGGAGAATGGGCCGACTGATTCAAGCTGATAGAAGAGCAACTTTGACTGAAATAACCACTCGTTACAACCGAGGTATGCAGCAAAGCCTTTGTGAAGCCACAACACGCACAACCTTGAGGCGGATGGGCTACAACAGCAGAAGACCCCACCGGGTACCACTCATCTCCACTACAAATAGGAAAAAGAGGCTACAATTTGCACAAGCTCACCAAAATTGGACAGTTGAAGACTGGAAAAATGTTGCCTGGTCTGAATCTCGATTTCTGTTGCGACATTCAGATGGTAGAGTCAGAATTTGGCATAAACAGAATGAGAACATGGATACATCATGCCTTGTTACCACTGTGCAGGCTGGTGGTGGTGGTGTAATGGTGTGGGGGATGTTTTCTTGGCACACTTTAGGCCGATTAGTGCCAATTGGGCATCGTTTAAATGCCACGCCCTACCTAAGGATTGTTTCTGACCATGTCCATCCCTTTATGACCACCATGTACCCATTCTCTGATGGCTACTTCCAGCAGGATAATGCACCATGTCACAAAGCTCGAATCATTTCAAACTGGTTTCTTGAACATGACAATGAGTTCACTGTACTAAAATGGCCCCCACAGTCACCAGATCTCAACCCAATAGAGCATCTTTGGGATGTGGTGGAACGGGAGCTTCGTGCCCTGGATGTGCATCCCACAAATCTCCATCAACTGCAAGATGCTATCCTATCAATATGGGCCAACATTTCTAAAGAATGCTTTCAGCACCTTGTTGAATCAATACCACATAGAATTAAGGCAGTTCTGAAGGCGAAGGGGGTCAAACACAGTATTAGTATGGTGTTCCTAATAATACTTTAGGTGAGTGTGTGTAATATATATATATATATATACACATACTAGCTAAAATAAACATTTTAAGGTAAAAAATAAATGAATCATACAACTAATTATATTCAAAATAAACAGGCTAAATATGGTATTAGAATCCCAACTACTTCACCGATGTCCGATTCGCGAATGAATCACTTGGAGTCGGTTCTTTTTAATAAATCGGTCAAAGGAGATAGCTAAACGGTCTGAATCGATTCACGATTTGGTGTGACTCGTTTTCTGACAGTGATAGCCCACTCGTGGGTTTAATCGTTTCGAGCGGCTTCTCTCACTCATTAAAACGGTAACCAGAGACTTTAGAAGATAGAAAACACGAAGCGAAGTAGAAAATCACCTAAAAGCCATTGAAACCAAACCTGCAAAAGCGTCATTGTTTGTTGGCTATGAAGAATTAATTTACGGAGTTCAACACCAGCACGTGCAGCTTGTGAACGACTCACCTTAGGTAAACAAGTAATTAACGTTACATCAAAACGCTGTAAATGCCAGAAACTATATTGATGTTGTTGTGCCGTGGTCGTACTAATATTCTTCGATGTACCCAAGTCACATAAACAGTTCAGGAATATATTGGCAGGCCTAATTGTAGTAGAGCCTACATTTTCGTTAGTAATGTGTGTGTAAGCAAACTTTAAAGGCAACGTGTTTTATGTTACAAATTTAACTTTACCATTTATGAAATGCTTATGTTCACCTTGCATTATCTAGTCATAATCAGCTGTCATATCTGTCACAGTATATGCAAAAATATTAGGCCTATACAATTTATGTAGGCAATTATACAATCTGTTATGCTATACAATCTGTGATTCAGAGTTTGTGTGAAACTGCAAAAAACATGGTATGACAAAACATACAATTAACAAATTTGTCTGCACTGACAGGTTATGGGAAAGTTTTAAAGATAATATTCCCCAATGTTGGCCTTCACATTCAATTATATATCTTAATATTAGTGCTTTATACATACAAGTTCAAAATCAAATTATATAATCAGTGAGTCCCACGTGCTTGTGAATCCTCCAAACCATCAGCACCCATTACCAAACCAAACCATGGGAATCTTCACGCAATACCATGTAGCCTTATTGACTAAAGGCTTAACGGATTCTCCGTATCCATCATGCTTTCTTGCCCGTAAGCCGGTGTCTTAGCGATCATCTCCCCTCCATGTTTGAGATGTGCCGAAGAGATGAGCCGAATGGCCTCCCACCCCATACTTATCTGCTTGAGCCTGAGCTCCATTTCCAGCACACAAAAGAAACTATTAGAGCCTGGAACCTGCACAGGGTGCAGTGCTGAAAAGGAAGATGAATTAGCAAGTCTAAGTGTGTGCAGAAAGTGAGAGAGGATCGACTGGAGGTCTGGCTCAGGTCACCTTCATAGATTAAAGGGGATGAGAGTCACCTGGGCCCATATGCAAGAGAAATCTCAAGAGTGAGAGCGCTGATGTGGCGTCAGCTCCCCGCTGTCCATAAGATCAGCATTTCAAATTTCTGCATTTACACAAATTTCCATGCAAAGTCACTTTTATTTCGCCCAACTCTAATGCCAAAAAGTACAATAGTAAATTGGACATCTACCATGGCAATACAGGGCTTTTGGGCATGTCACATCACTTAACCTAAAGGTCACCTTAAAGAGAGTTTATTTTTTTCTTCTTTTTTTTACTAAGTAGCAAACACTGGCAACACATGGAGGATTCAGCATGGTTTGCTCTCCAATCACACATCCTCTTCATTGCAAGAATTAGCAATCAAGAGAAAATCACAGAGGAATTCATGTCATATAATCATCATTTGAGATAATTGTACCTAGGCCAGTATAAATGCAGTGACATGTACATGCAAATGCTTCATGACCTGAAAAGTGCTTAAACGGGCCGTTATGCAAGTCAAGGTTTCTTGCAGCAAAAAATGTATTTAATTTAATTTAGTTCTACTTGACCATGTGTAAGGCTACCTTTTGCTACCATCTGTAATACTTCTGTATGCAAATGCATCGGCCATGCACCTTTTTAAATACAGTTTTGTCTCTTTGTGGGCACCTGGAAGTGTCAGACTGAATGATATTCAATTATAGTCAAAAACAGAGGTGTCCAACCTCTGCACAGGCTTATCTGAACAACTGCACACAAATACATCATAAGGTTTGGTAGGCTCAGTGTTTAGTTACTTTTTATTATTTTTTGTAAAGTGATTTTATTTTTTTTAATTATCATTGCTGCTCAGTCTTTCTCATAAATATTGCCTTGGTGTTACATCAAAATGGTCATTTTTTCTTTGAGGTCCACTTATAAAGCTGAAGGTTTGTGTGGCAAGAACTGTCATAATTTAGTTTTTAATGACCATTTTCAACCTTGTTTCTGACTCTTAGGATTAAATGGACAATTTTTGCTGCTGTGCATTTGAAAAATGACACTTTGCATATGAAGTGATCAACAGAACTTTGGTCTGCTCACAGATGATCTGGGATCTTGTTCAGCCACTGGTTTCTAATGTTGGGATCCTTCAGACGGAAATGCAGAGCGGCAGGTGCTGCACACATCCAGGAACAGCTCAAGGTTTGCTCAAGCTTTCCTATGCTTTTCTCTTATATGGTTTAGTTTTTCTGGTGTTATTAGGAATAGGAGTATCTATCCTTATCTATGTTTCTGCCTCACTATGACTGAACAGAAAATCTTTCTTTTTTGAAAGTCTGTTTCATTCGGATGTATGTCACAATATGGAAGAAAAGATCTGTTGCAACTTTCATTTCATCACAACTATAAATTTGACAAAAAACCCCACAAAAAACTAAATCTTCGTGAGGGATTGTTTTTTACAAACATGTAATGTGGACTAAAAGATACATTGTCTACAGGCAATCTTTCAATAGCAAATTTTTCTTTTTGCGAATTAACAGTTTAATGATTGGCTACATATAGTAGGGAAACTGCAAAGTTAGCATTTCCCTGATCTTTCATTTGGCGCTAATTGAGTATTTTCAGTTTTCTCTTATACCAATGTTCAACGTAATCAACGTTACTTTGTTAATTCCTGAATAAGTGCGAAACCTTCGTATGTTATTTTTATACTGCCACCTACTTCGGATACCAAATAATAATACAACAGGTTAGTGAGGTACCTTTGCCCTACCTTTTATGTGTGATGTCCTGTTTATTTTCATTAAATGTTTTTTTTTTTTTAGCTGCGTTTTAATGAAGTAAAAGTGAGGCATTGAGCATCAGGGAGAGAGTGCAATGAGAAAAAATTATATACAAAAACATATGCAAAAGAGCTCAGAGCAGGGCTTGATATTAACACACCAGCCACTGTCCAAAGTTACTATCACTCAGCATTTTCTCTGGCCACTGGCGACACCATGGGGGAAAACTGCCAAATATTTATTTATTTATTTATGCGCAGCTTGTCTGTGAAGCACAGCTCTCCATCTGAAAGACGATATGCCCTACAGAAGTACGATAACGCACGTCATTCCAGGAAATCCCTATGGGCATCATACTGTAACAGAATAAACAAAAGATTGAAATGCTTTGATTCAAACATGATTAATAAACACACGACTCTGGTAATATATAGTAAATCATGGTTTCATAATCACACTAAGTGTAATCGGTTTTAGTGAGATTTTGGGTTAATTGCGATTAATCGTGCAGCCCTGCCTATATATATATATATATATATATATATATATATATATATATATATATATATATATATATATATCCTTTTAATATTATCTCATAATTTGGCGGCAGGTATATTTGGCTGCTATCACTTTAAGACCTGACTCACAGATCCATTATACTGTTACACATACATTTTCTTTCTCAACTGTTTATGTTCAATTAAAACATAACTGTGTTTACGTGAATACTTACCAAGACCGGCATTTTGACATTATTTTGTATGTATTTGACTGTTTAAGCAAAAAAAGCAGCGAAATTTTTTTTTTTGAATATTTTACCAGTGGATGTTACCTGATTGTTTTGAAGTTAATGAAACATTTAATGTAACTGGCAAAGCAGATTAAATTCCTACAATGTAGTGCACTAAATCTATTTTATCCGTATACATCCAACACATAGGGCTTGGGCTTAAACTATGAACTATGTGCCAGAGAGACAATCTTGTTTCTGAACAATGTTCTGCATGTGGCACTGTAGGGTTAGAGTTGAGCCCGCCAACCTGTAACACACAGATTGTTCTACAACTGGCTAACAAGAACATTTATTCCCAGGCTGCAGGCTACTTGAAGGTCACTGATAAGGCAAAGTTGAATCAAAAGCACATTATAAATGATTCTCTGCTCAAGCCCAATCAAGATAATGCTCATGTTTCCGGGGTGCGACGTTCTCTGCTGATGCACTTGTGTTTTTCTCACTCTTTCTGACTGTATGTGTGCCAGTGGTCCTATGGTCTAATACAGTGGAGATATACATATTGAAATATGCATATATTGAAAACAAACATGCACATTCTTGAGCAGCAAATCAGCATATTAGAATGATTTCTAGAATGGTTTTTTTTTTTTTTTTTTTTTTTTTTGCAATAAAAGGAAACCGTCAAAAAGCATTTATGTGACCTTAGACTGCGTATTAAGCTGTGGTAAATGCAAACCATGTACAAATCATCTGAAATAATTTTATTTTCACTGTGAGATATTTCTTTTTGTGGACACATTGTGACACTTATTACATGTAATCAAATCACACATCTATCTTATATAAACTGAATAAGCAGTGTCATTATTGAAGAACAGTATTTAAACATGAACGTTAGAATTAGCGTCACATAATCAGTTTATACCAAGAAGTCTGTGAAGTGTGCAGTAATTACATTTGATTATCAGTAAAACCCAGTGCAGTAACATTTAAGGTAAACCACTGCATCATCTTGGACCTTTAATTTGAACAATCACACCATCTTCACAATCACATTCAAACACAATGAGCATGTGTATTTGAGTCAACAGATCGATGAGGTAATAGATGTCTGTGACCTAAGACAGGGCTTTGCATCCTTTAAAGAGTTCAGCAGAGGTTTTGTTTATCTTTGGGAATGATTTAGATTTAGAGACGTGCAGAATATCAATTCATAATGCTTAAGTGTTTGTGGAAACTAGACCTTATCAGAATGGCTCATGGGGTGATCATTTTCTCCCATTGATCCCTGCAAATGGTGGCTGTCATGTTGAGAACTCTTCCAATAGCTCATATAATCAAATGCTCAGAATTGGTCTCGTTCTGCGAGTGTCCCGTGTTTAGGTGAGTCATCCATGTGCAAAAAAAAAAAAAAAAAACACATACTGGCTGCTTAGTTATGCTTGGCATTTTGCATGACAAAATTTGTTGGCCTTGGTCTGTCTCATAGTATGTCTTTTGAAAATGACACGTGGTTGCTGGTGAGCAAAAACCATGGAATCAAACTAATTTTTATCTCTGTCTTGTTGGTGAAATATATGAGTGGTTTTCATATTCTCTCATAGGGTCACAAACGGGAAAAAAATCCTGCAACCAATAAAATGCAAGAACACCCAAGGTTACAATAGCAAATTAAATTGGCGTACGTTTCATCTTAACTTTCTAAAAGGAGGTTCAATTTCTTCTCATTTTATTTGTTGTTGATTTCAGAGGCTGCCCAATCAGACTGTTAATTTGTTCAAATTCTTTTGTGACTTGGTTAAGCTAGTTAAATTAGACGGATGCCAACATGGACAGGTTACTTGACACTTCACAAGGAAAACAAAACTATGCAAGGTACAAAAATATATGACCCAGATTACATTAAAACAGGTTCACCTAGAGTAAACTCTCTTTTCCCAACGTAGTATTACCTATAGAGTAGTATTGCATCCTTCATATCTCCGAAGAGTCTTTAGTTTTATCATATTTATAGAATGTTGAACGCTGTACTGGCTCTTTCTGAAAACAGCCGAGCTTGTGGAGGCGTGCAGTGGGCGGAGCTAAAGAGTCACTCACACACACACACACACACAATACATCATGGCATTATCCCTGGTTAACATTTGACTCACTATACGTTTGTGTTGTTTGCATTATATGCACATATTCAGCCTTGTTTATAAAACATTTGTCACCAAAATGCCGGGAACAAACACACTTGAACAACTCTGTTTCTGCCCTGGAAAAACAAACTGCATCCACTATTACCTTAAAGCAGTGCTTCTCAAACTTTTTTGGTTCAACCTATGAAAAAATGTGGCGCCCCCCCAAATCAAATAATTTCACAAAAAACAAATTGGCTGCTAAACTTGTGCAGCTGGGTAATATTCGAGTGCGAGTTAAAATTACAATTGAAATTACAATTGTGTTGCTGTTAAAACTGATCAGGCACATAGCGCATGAAGCGCACATATGCTTTAACAGTCCTTGTTAGAGAATTTTTACTTATACTTTTATAATAGCTATTATTGATCACACATAAACTGACATTTAACAAAAAGAGACTGGGTTGTGTTTTATGTCATATTTAATTTTATTACAGTGATAATCATATATATGCACACTTATTGTCTGAACCATATATTAACGTTTAATGTTTTTTTGTTGTAAACGAAAAGAGGCAGGGTTGTGTTTTATATTTTGTTTGTTATAAATATACATGCAGTGAAGATAATATTAACCATATATTAATGTTTAAAAATGAAACATTAATATATGGTTAATATTATCTTCACTGCATATATATTTTTTTATGAAAATGAAAGTGAAAAGAGGCAGAGTGGTGTTTTGACACATTTTGTTTTATTGTAGCCTAAAATACACATACAGGAGTTTATTTTTCTCACACAAACGTGCCAATTCGCTTCAGAAGGCCTTTATTAACCCCCCGGAGCCACGTGGAGCAGTTATATGATGGATAGATGCACTTTTATGGACTTCATAAGACAATTCACTGCCACTGTAATGCTTGGATTAGCCAGGACTTTTTTTTTTATATATATAACTCCGATTTTATTCATCTGAAAGAAGAATGTCATATACACCTAGGATGACTTGAGGGTGAGTAAATCATGGGCTAATTTTCATTTTTGGGTGAACTAACCCTTTAACCCTTTTTTTTTTGGGAAGATGAACAAGGTTATCTTTCCCTCACAACCAAAAACACACTTTTTTTAGTGACATTGTTGATTTTGTGGTCTAAAAACTAAATGACAGTGCTGCCGGCACCTTCTGGTAACCTGAACGAAGCTCGTTGATGGTTGTTCATCCAGGAGAAGTGGCGATATAAGGAATTCCGCCCTTTATGACATCATACAGGGCCATACTCGAAACTTATACAAACTCTGAAGGAGTGTATTTGGCACAGAAATACTCCGTTATATATCCAACTTGTTTTTTTAAACTTTGGCCATGTTTAGCATGAGAATCTAACTCTTTAACAGTGTAAATAAGTCAGAATGCATGAAATAGCATTAGACATCCCCTTTAAAGACACTTTTTATTATTTTTTAGCATATATCAGTTAAATTAACAGCATTTATAGGTCATGTGTGAACAGGAGTTTGAGACTTTGCTGAGACACAAAACTAGCAACATTTGTTGAACCGAGAAATCAAAGAATCAAAAAGTATTTTATTTAAACATAGGCCTTCATCAGGTGTAAAAGAGTACAGCTGATTTAAATAGAGGGCTGCAGGAATGAGTCATAAAGCCTGGAAATGAGTTAGCATTTTTGAACTTCCAATGACATAGTCACTGAGTTTTTAATGGGTTTTTGGTTAAATGCCTGAAATAAGGTCTGAATTGTTAACACATTCTCAAGATATTTGCATATTTCATTCACTGAAAAAAAATACATCAGTAATACCCCTATGTATTCTGTTGCTTGGATAAAGCCGGTTACTAACAAGTGGCTAAATGGGACTACAGAGGTTGTCGATGACATTAAACACTGTCCCAGTGAAAAGGAAAACTTACCAACTTGCTATTCAGTTTTTACAGCCTGTTGTTTATACTCACACTTTTAAAAACAAATTTTCTAACTCAAACTAACTAAATCATAGATGTTAAATTCATTTATAGCCTAATAACTTATAGTTTTTACCTCTGCTATTTGTATTTAGGCTTAAGAATTTGTAAGTTTTCTTCATTGGGAAGATCTTGATGAACAAAACATTATACCACCTAATTTATTCCAACTTCTCACGGAAGCTTATTTCCACCACAGAATAAAACATTTTGGTTACACTTTATTTTGATGGTCCCTTTTGAACATTCTGCTGACTATAAGTAACATTGCACTTACATGTTTACTAACTGTCATTAGAGTGTTAGTAGAGTATTAGTAGACTGGTAGTGTTAGGGTTAGAATAAGTTGACAAGTAGTTGCAAAGTTACTTATAGTCAGTAGAATGTCTGTTGGAGGACCATCACAAAAAGAGTTAGCAGATATTAAGCAGACAGTCTACTAATACTCTAATGAGAGTTAGTTGACATGTAGTAGCAAAGTTACTTATAGTCAAAAGAATGTTCAAAAGGGACCATCAAAATAAAGTGTTACCAACATTTTAAAAGATAATTGCGATTTTTATCTCACAATTGTGTTTACATCTCGCAATTCTGACTTATTTTCTCAGAACTGTGAGATATAAACTTGCAATTGCGAGATATAAAGTCAGAATTGTGAGTTTATAATATGGAATTTTTATTTTATATATATATATATATATATATATATATATATATATATATATATATATATATGTGTATCTTCACCTGTTCACCCGTTTTACTAGCATCCTGCACCAGTCCTTCACCTGCACAGAGAGTACACAGTAATACCAGCCAGCTAAGTCACCAACAAACCATCTACTGTCTTTTGATTTACCTGTGTTGCATTCCGCTCAGCTCACTTGTACAATAAAAACTTGTTAACTAACTTACCTCATCTGTCCTCCTCTGTGTGTGACAACTGTAGCAATTTGCCAGTTTAAGAAGTCGCCAGAAACTTTCAATTTTAATGACAAGTGTGAACAAAGCTGTGAGATTAACCATTGGAGCATTTACAAGGCTAGTATGTCTGCTGTCAAAGAGTTCGAATCAATCACTTCACAAGTTCTGAAGGAGCTGACACGATTAGTCACAAGCTTAAGCATGTTTAATAGTAAGTCTGTAAAGTTGAAAATCATGATTATCTACAGTATTCTGCTGAAAGAAAAGTCATCAAATTGGACAGATGCTGAAAGGAAAGAGCTTCTCTCCCCAATCCTTTTAAATTAGTCGTCAGATTACTGGAACTGTTAGAGATTCTCTTAGCATCTTACTATATTTCCAGCTAGAGCTGTCACGATTCTGGATAAATTGAGAGTCCCAATTTTTTTTATTCTCCCACGATTTTAGTGACTTTGTTGATTTCAGTGTTTTTTTTTTGTGTTGACACAACCAAAAACACACTTTTTTTAGTGACATTGTTGATTTTGTGGTCCAAAAACTAAATGACAGTGCTGCCGGCACCTTCTGGTAACCTGAACGAAGCTCGTTGATGGTTGTTCATCCAGGAGAAGTGGCGATATAAGGAATTCCGCCCTTTATGACATCATACAGGGCCATACTCGAAACTTATACAAACTCTGAAGGAGTGTATTTGGCACAGAAATACTCCGTTATATATCCAACTTGTTTTTTTAAACTTTGGCCATGTTTAGCATGAGAATCTAACTCTTTAACAGTGTAAATAAGTCAGAATGCATGAAATAGCATTAGACATCCCCTTTAAAGACACTTTTATTATTTTTAGCATATATCAGTTAAATTAACAGCATTTATAGGTCATGTGTGAACAGGAGTTTGAGACTTTGCTGAGACACAAAACTAGCAACATTTGTTGAACCGAGAAATCAAAGAATCAAAAAAGTATTTTATTTAAACATAGGCCTTCATCAGGTGTAAAAGAGTACAGCTGATTTAAATAGAGGGCTGCAGGAATGAGTCATAAAGCCTGGAAATGAGTTAGCATTTTTGAACTTCCAATGACATAGTCACTGAGTTTTTAATGGGTTTTTGGTTAAATGCCTGAAATAAGGTCTGAATTGTTAACACATTCTCAAGATATTTGCATATTTCATTCACTGAAAAAAATACATCAGTAATACCCTATGTATTCTGTTGCTTGGATAAAGCAGGTTACTAACAAGTGGCTAAATGGGACTACAGAGGTTGTCGATGACATTAAACACTGTCCCAGTGAAAAGGAAAACTTACCAACTTGCTATTCAGTTTTTTACAGCCTGTTGTTTATACTCACACTTTTAAAAACAAATTTTCTAACTCAAACTAACTAAATCATAGATGTTAAATTCATTTATAGCCTAATAACTTATAGTTTTTTACCTCTGCTATTTGTATTTAGGCTTAAGAATTTGTAAGTTTTCTTCATTGGGAAGATCTTGATGAACAAAACATTATACCACCTAATTTATTCCAACTCTCTACGGAAGCTTATTTCCACCACAGAATAAAACATTTTGGTTACACTTTATTTTGATGGTCCTTTTGAACATTCTGCTGACTATAAGTAACATTGCACTTACATGTTTACTAACTGTCATTAGAGTGTTAGTAGAGTATTAGTAGACTGGTAGTGTTAGGGTTAGAATAAGTTGACAAGTAGTTGCAAAGTTACTTATAGTCAGTAGAATGTCTGTTGGAGGACCATCACAAAAAGAGTTAGCAGATATTAAGCAGACAGTCTACTAATACTCTAATGAGAGTTAGTTGACATGTAGTAGCAAAGTTACTTATAGTCAAAAGAATGTTCAAAAGGGACCATCAAAATAAAGTGTTACCAACATTTTAAAAGATAATTATGACTTTTTATCTCACAATTGTGTTTACATCTCGCAATTCTGACTTATTTTCTCAGAACTGTGAGATATAAACTTGCAATTGCGAGATATAAAGTCAGAATTGTGAGTTTATAATATGGAATTTTTATTTTATATATATATATATATATATATATATATATATATATATATATATATATATATATATGTGTATCTTCACCTGTTCACCCGTTTTACTAGCATCCTGCACCAGTCCTTCACCTGCACAGAGAGTACACAGTAATACCAGCCAGCTAAGTCACCAACAAACCATCTACTGTCTTTTGATTTACCTGTGTTGCATTCCCGCTCAGCTCACTTGTACAATAAAAACTTGTTAACTAACTTACCTCATCTGTCCTCCTCTGTGTGTGACAACTGTAGCAATTTGCCAGTTTAAGAAGTCGCCAGAAACTTTCAATTTTAATGACAAGTGTGAACAAAGCTGTGAGATTAACCATTGGAGCATTTACAAGGCTAGTATGTCTGCTGTCAAAGAGTTCGAATCAATCACTTCACAAGTTCTGAAGGAGCTGACACGATTAGTCACAAGCTTAAGCATGTTTAATAGTAAGTCTGTAAAGTTGAAAATCATGATTATCTACAGTATTCTGCTGAAAGAAAAGTCATCAAATTGGACAGATGCTGAAAGGAAAGAGCTTCTCTCCCCAATCCTTTTAAATTAGTCGTCAGATTACTGGAACTGTTAGAGATTCTCTTAGCATCTTACTATATTTCCAGCTAGAGCTGTACGATTCTGGATAAATTGAGAGTCCCAATTTTTTTTTATTCTCCCACGATTTTAGTGACTTTGTTGATTTCAGTGTTTTTTTTTGTGTTGACACAACCAAAAACACACTTTTTTAGTGACATTGTTGATTTTGTGGTCCAAAACTAAATGACAGTGCTGCCGGCACCTTCTGGTAACCTGAACGAAGCTCGTTGATGGTTGTTCATCCAGGAGAAGTGGCGATATAAGGAATTCCGCCCTTTATGACATCATACAGGGCCATACTCGAAACTTATACAAACTCTGAAGGAGTGTATTTGGCACAGAAATACTCCGTTATATATCCAACTTGTTTTTTTAAACTTTGGCCATGTTTAGCATGAGAATCTAACTCTTTAACAGTGTAAATAAGTCAGAATGCATGAAATAGCATTAGACATCCCCTTTAAAGACACTTTTTATTATTTTATTTTTAGCATCGTGTTAGGTTAGCCACATGATCTCTGCATAGGAAACGTAGTTTCCTGAAGTAAAACTGTTTAAAAATCACTAGAATTTTATAATGAGATTAACTTGATGTGGCTACATTAACATTACAATCAATCAATCAATCAATCAATCAGTTCATGTCTCTGGTGAGTTCGACCTCTGGTGGCCAACGGTGGAATCTTCACCGGCGTTTGTGACGCATACAAACCGAAAAAATTACGGTTCTCATGTCATGTAACGGTGTAGATCAAAACACATAATTGATAGTCTCCATTTCAGTCGCTCTTCATATTATATATTATTATGAATTTAATCTTTACCTGCAGTACATGAACACTGTTGATCCTGGATGTTATCATCTGCCATCGTGATGACCATAACATGAGGCTTCTCCTGCTTTCATTGTGATCCGTATACCCTAGCTTCCAAATGAATCTCCCACCATATTTATTATAAAATCTTTTAGAGTTGTTCTGATTCCGATATTAGTATCGGAAATATCACCGATACCACAACAAATTCTGGCATCGGTATCGGCGAGTACTTGAACCCATGTACCGATCCGATACCATTTTCTTAAACAAGATCTAGTTATTATCATAGACAGTAAAAGGTTATTATGACCGCTAGCTTTGCCTAACCGCTGCACGGTTCTTCTTCGCTGCTCAGAATGCATTGCAAACACAGGAAGTTGTGCTGTGTTGCCAAAAGCAACCACTGTTTAGCGAAGAAGAAATGAAAACGCATTAGCAATATGTCCGCTGTTTAGCAGTATTTCAGACTGGACCAACCAGCCAGTAAAACAGCGACTAGGGATGTCACAAGTACCGGTATTTCTGTACCAAGTCAACACTGGAATTTAAAAAATGCGATGATACTAGCATTTCTGTAGTACCGACTCCCAAGTATATTCGGTAAGTCTGAAACACACCATCAAATAATTCTAGCAACTCATACAGGGCTAGTAGTAGATATACAGATACACACCCAGTACTCGGTATCGGCTGATACCCTGAGCCCAGGTATTGGAATTGGTAACGGGAAGGGAAAAAGTCACCGTCACCGGTCCCGTCACTCCTTCATGAGACGAGACCGGTGTGTCGCGCAGCTGACGCTCATCACTCGCCACCGGCCCGCTCTCACCGTCCCTCACCTCGCTGCTTGCCACATATACATTTTGGATATTTCTGTGAGTTTAGATATGTTTATGGGCTACTGTCTTACTAAGGAGAGCTTTTGATGGGTATTATAGTCTAAGGGTAGTGAAAGGGAGAGCTCACAGTTTATCGGAGTTGTTTTGCAGATACAAAGTTTACAGTTTATTAGCACCCCCGAAAAGGCATAAGGTCTATATGTTTGTTTACTATTAGTTGTATGAGTGTTTTTGTGTAATTTGCTGTGTATGTTAATGATAATGCAACAGAGAGAGAGAGTTTGTAAATGAGACGTTAATGCGCACTTCTTATGCTTTGTTGTTAGTTCAGCTCTTACGGTGAATTTTTTTTTTTTTTTGGAGTGAAAAATGATGTACTAAACTTCATAAACAATCAGTAAAGTTTGGCCATCATTCGGATGTGGTCCGCTACATTCTGTGTCCAAAAACATCTTGGGATAAGGTTTTCACACTGCCAGCTGTCATTGTAAGACATAGCAACTCCGTTTGTTTTTCAGAGTTAGCAACAGTAACTAAGGGGGGCGGGGCTTACTTATTGTAAGGTTACTTATCGGGGCTATACTTACAGCTTACTGACCAGTTGACAGAATCTTTAAGTGTCAAGTTACTTTCAAAAGGTGATTCTCTCTAATTTGATCACTACTGTAGACATTAGCGTTTATATCGAAGCTATAAACTTTTATCCCAGTACTTGTGTGATAATTTCAATTATTGTAACAGAAATAATGATACTGTGTGATTAAAAAGACTATTTTTGAAGCTGATACATGCCTATACATGACAACTGCCCCCTCTCGGTCAGTGGCAGCGCAAACACAGATTTGAATGTTCCGCTGTGTCATTTAGGAATAAGATTGGTGGGTTTTCGTATCAAGATTGCAATCTTGTAACGGTTAATAATCATGCGGCTCTATTTTCATTGCAGTTGTACAAAGATCTTTTCTAGCAAGTGACATCACAGAGTTTTCACACCATTTGATGCTGATGTGAGGCTGGTAGCAATACGGATGGAAATCCTTCGCATGTGTGATAGCAGATGTGGTATAATTACAACTGAATTTCTTTGGTTTCATGTGAGAAAGAGTGGCTGCTGGTTCATACATGATGCATAACGATGCTGCTAGAGCCCCTGATTTAGTTCTGTAAGGGTTTTTTTAACCACTGCTGTCTTAGTTTTGATTGGCTGGATCTTGTGATCAGCTGCGTTATAACCATGATGGTTACACTATGGCAGGGAGGCCTGATGGGGGTCATGGCACAGACTCATGTGCTCATTTCCATGTAGATTCATAAAATCTTGTTTCTCCTCTGCTTGTCTTTCCTTTCCTCACGTTGTTCAGCCAGCCCTGGCCTTGTCAACGGGCTCTGACAGGCAGGCAAGCTGATGGACGCCCACGCACTTTCTGCAATCTAACTTAGCCTGCAGAACGAATCAGCCACATTGAATTTGCAGTACATGGGTCCCTCCTTCTCACACTCATCTTTCCTTTCCTCACTTACTCTTTCTCATTATTTATTTCTATTTATCTCTTTCCCTTGAAGGAATGGTTAAATGAAAAGACACTTTTTTTCTGTCATTTTGGAGCTAGACAGCCCCAGTCCTCATTCACATATTAAAAAAGAGCAACTGATATCCCAAATTTCTTTTTTTGTGTTCCAAGTAAGAAAATAGAGTTTGAAATGACAACAAGGTAACTGATGAGTTTTTTTATTTTGTATTTTTTTAGATTAACTATTCCTGTAACATTCAAATTCTTCCATCTTTTCTCGCACTCTGTCTCTCTTCCCCATTCAGAGGCAAAGATGACAGGGTAGCGGTTGGGTGTCACACCATCCATCAGGGACTGACAGGAGTGTGGCCAAGCCTCTGGTGAGGAATACCACTGATCTGTAAACCACCGATTGAGAGACGCACGTGGGCCCCGGGGGCGATGAGGGGCCTCCCCGCATGACTCACTCTTATGTAGACAGAGAGAAGCTTATCATTATATTCACTGTGGCGAATGACGGATCTGACACATTATAGAGGTGTTAGCCTGGTTATATGAATTAACCTAAAGCATCACTTGTGGAATTGCTTGCATTAAACTTCTGAATCTTAGAAGTTAATTTGACAGTTAGTCTGTGTTGGAGTCTGCTCTTCTCACTATCAGTTTCTGCTTTCTGTCTCACTGGTTCTCATTCGCTAACCAAGGGGGCAGATATTTGTGTGTCAAAGCTATTAAAAGTCAAACCACACATACACAAAATTTTTTTTTTAATAATAATCAGGATTGTAACGGTACACAAAAATTATGGTTTGGTATGTATCTCAGTCACAGTTCAGTATGTTTTCAGTACAGCAGGGGAAAAACGAACTGTCTTTAAATTAAAAAAAGTCTGTCAATATTGCTGCAACCGGCAGCAACATACACTGTAGTTTATGGTGCTGTTGTAATTTAGCAAAGATATTTGAAGTGCTTACACTTCTGGATGCAAAATACTGTATGCTAACAAAGTATTCACAATTATGTTAGAATTATTGTACTCCCATTTTAATCTACTTCATCTATTTGAGGCACATGTACTTGCCAGCACTTACTCATTGAAGTCTAAAGTGAAGTTAAACATAGATTTGCTTGATGTCAGGATAATCCTTTATGTGAAATGGAAATACTTGCGTGAATTTTTTTTAACACCTTGCCTACACCAGACATGACTGCTGATGTCTCATACGAAATCCATTTTATCCTTCCTATGAGAAGTATTGTGAGTGCTTGGAGCACATCATGAATAGAACGAAGCATCAGTTTACTGTCGGGATTTGTCGATATACACCGAACAGGCATAACATTATGACCACCTTCCTAATATTGTGTTGGTCCCCCTTTTGCTGCCAAAACAGCCCTGACCCATTGAGGCATGGACTCCACTAGACTCCTGAAGGTGTGCTGTGCTATCTGGCACCAAGATGTTATCAGCAGATCTTTTACGTCTTGTAAGATGTGCGGTGGGACCTCCATGGATCGGACTTGTTTGTTCAGCACATCCCACAGTTGCTCGATTGGATTGAGATCTGGGGAATTTGGGGGCCAAGTCAACACCTCAAACACATTGTTGTGCTCCTCAAACCACTCCTGAACCATTTTTGTTTTGTGGCAGGATGCATTATCCTGCTGAAAGAGGCCACAGCCACCAGGGAATACCGTTTCCATGAATGGGTGTACATGGTCTGCAGCAATGCTTAGGTAGGTGGTATGTGTCAAAGTAACATACACATGGATGGCAGGACCCAAGGTTTCCCAGCAGAACATTGCCCAAAGCATCACACTGCCTCTGCCGGCTTGCCTTCTTCCCACAGTGCATCCTGGTGCCATGTGTTCCCCATGATGCTCACATGCCCACTGTTGCCACTTTCGGCGGTGGACAGGGGTCGGCATGACCCTGACTCGTCTGTGGCTATGCAGCCCCATACAGAACAAACTGCAATGCACTGTGTATTCTGACATCTTTCTGTCAGAACCAGCATTAACTTCTTGAGCAATTTGAGCTACAGAAGCTTGTCTGTTCGATAGAACCACGCGGGCCAGCCTTCGCACTCCACGTGCATCAGTGAGCCTTGGCCGTCCATGACCCTGTCGCTGGTTCACCACTGTTCATTCCTTGGACCACTTTTGATAGATACTGACCACTGCAGACCAGGAACACCCCACAAGAGCTCCTTACGCTTGCCCATCCTTACGCTTCTAACACATCAACTTTGAGGACAAAATGTTCACTTGCTGCCTAATATATGCCACCCACTAACAGGTAGTAACTATATAATGAAGAGTTAGTGAGTGTTATTCACTTCACCTGTCAGTGAAGTCATAATGTTATGCCTGATTGGTGTGTGTGTGTATGTATATCTATGTATATGTGTGTGTGTGTGTGTGTGTGTATATATGTATATATGTATGTATGTGTATGTATGTATATGTGTATATATATGTGTGTATATATATATATATATATATATATATATATATATATATATATACAGATACATATATGAATTGAATGTTAGGAATGGACAAACTGCTGTGGTGCAGATTTTATTAGTGCTTACAGCTGAAGGCTTTGGAAACCTCAGATGTTGGAAAACAGTCCTGTGCACTTTTTATTCCCCAGCAGGCCAAGGCGCAATCTAGTGCTGCAGATGGTCGAAGTCTCTCCATTAATCTTTTATTGGTATATAATTATTTTTTGCCACTGCATAATTAATAATGTCACTTTGATTTCTATAGTCACGGTGTGCGATTACAGAGAGTGTGTGAACGCGACATTCTGCGTGGTGATGTCAGCGAGTTGTTGTATGACAGCCATCCGTGTCATTGAGACTGACATTTGACCAATGTTGGGCCAGTAATTTGATGGGAATTCTGGGGGTGAGGCCAAGTTACTGAAGCCAGCAATGGGTCAACGCTTGATACGAATCTTCTACTACCACAGGGAGATCGCCCAGGTACTTGGTGCTGTTAACATTAGGCCAACGTTAGGCTTTGGTTTGCTTGGACGGCTGGGCAGAGGCCAGGATTCTGCTGAGTGAGGGCTATTTCTGAAGGACACTGGGGAGGGTACAGCTGGTGTCCCTGCTGTTCAGAGTGTAAAGCAGCCAGCCTGCTGAAACAAAGCCAATCGGCTGCTACTGAGAAACCGTCTGTCCTCAATGGAATCAAATCCATCTCTTGTTCTTCTTTCACCTCTGCTGTGTGCTGTCATCAACAGTTACTGTTTATACAGGTTACAGTACAGAAGATGGAAAAGATCATGCTTTCTTGGACCTGGAGCAACATTCTCTAGCTATCCCTTTCCTTTCCTAACACCAACCTTAGCCATTAAACACAGTTTAAACCAGAAGGAAGTGATAGCTTTATAAGAATGTTATTACTCTAAATTCTGATTGTCCGATGATGTTCCAGGACCAACAAGGATGCTGATCCAGGATCACATTTTACAAACCCGATTCCAAAAAATTTGGGACACTGAACAAATTGTGAATAAAAAAGGAATGCAATAATTTACCAATCTCATAAATTTATATTTTATTCACAATAGAATATAGATAATATATCAAATATCAAATGTTGAAAGTGAGACATTTTGAAATGTCATGCCAAATATTGGCTCATTTTGGATTTCATGAGAGCTACACATTCCAAGTTGGGACAGGTAGCAATAAGAGGCCGGAAAAGTTAATGTACATATAAGGAACAGCTGGAGGAAATTTGCAATTTATTAGGTCAACTGGCAACATGATTGGGTATAAAAAGAGCCTCTCAGAGTGGCAGTGTCTCTCAGAAGTCAAGATGGGCAGAGGATCACCAATTCCCCCAATGCTGCGGCCAAAAATAGTGGAGCAATATCAGAAAGGAGTTTCTCAGAGAAAAATTGTTAAAAGTTTGAAGTTCTCATCATCTAGAGTGCATAATATCATCCAAAGATTCAGAAAATCTGGAACAATCTCTGTGCGTAAGGGTCAAGGCCGGAAAACCATACTGGATGCCCGTGATCTTCGGCCCTTAGACGGCACTGCATCACATACAGGAATGCTACTGTAATGGAAATCACAACATGGGCTCAGGAATACTTCCAGAAAACATTGCCGGTGAACACAATCCACCGTGCCATTTGCCGTTGCCGGCTAAAACTCTATAGGTCAAAAAAGAAGCCATATCTAAACATGATCCAGAAGCGCAGGCGTTTTCTCTGGGCCAAGGCTCATTTAAATTGGACTGTGGCAAAGTGGAAAACTGTTCTGTGGTCAGACCAATCAAAATTTGAAGTTGTTTTTGGAAAACTGGGATGCCATGTCATCCGGACTAAAGATGACAAGGACAACCCAAGTTGTTATCAGCGCTCAGTTCAGAAGCCTGCATCTCTGATGGTATATGGTTGCATATGTGGTTGCATGAGTGCGTGTGGCATGGGCAGCTTACACATCTGGAAAGGCACCATCAATGCTGAAAGGTATATCCAAGTTCTAGAACAACATATGCTCCCATCCAGACGTCAACTCTTTCAGGGAAGACCTTGTATTTTCCAACATGATAATGCCTGACCACATACTGCATCAATTACAACATCATGGCTGAGTAGGAGGAGGATCCGGGTACTGAAATGGCCAGCCTGCAGTCCAGATCTTTCACCCATAGAAAACATTTGGCTCATCATGAAGAGGAAGATGCGACAAAGAAGACCTAAGACAGTTGAGCAACTAGAAGCCTGTATTAGACAAGAATGGGACAACATTCCTATTCCTAAACTTGAGCAACTTGTCTCCTCAGTCCCCAGACGTTTGCAGACTGTTGTAAAAGAAGAGGGGATGCCACACAGTGGGAAACATGGCCTTGTCCCAACTTTTTTGAGATGTTGATGCCATGAAATTTAAAATCAATTTATTTTTCCCTTAAAATTATACATTTTCTCAGTTTAAACATTTGATATCTATGTTGTATTCTGAATAAAATATTGGAATTTGAAACTTCCACATCATTGCATTCTGTTTTTTTTCACAATTTGTACAGTGTCCCAACTTTTTTGGAATCGGGTTTGTACTTCACGGTCAATCTGGTCTATGATTGATGAATGTTGTTGTCCTACTTGACTGAATTGTTTCTGGTCTTAAGATTGATGTTATGCTCTGTGAATGTGAGTTTACAGTCTGTGTACAATGTGATGCAATAAAAAAGACCACAAAAAAATAGCAAGTATATTTCTACCACATCAATTGGTAGACATTGGTAGACAGATGACCCTTATGAAAACTTCGAAAACATACAGCACAACTAGTCGGATCTTTTCAAATCCCAAAATTAAAGAACAAATGACTCTTATGAAACTGTAATCAATTGCCAGCTTTAGATGGAAGAAATATAAAGATTAAGTAAGTGATGATATAAAGATTATCACAGACATATTGTCATTCACTTTATATGGATAGGAGCTCACTTCTTTTCTCACAAATCCTCTAATTTGCTGAAATGCATCTAACGGATCAGAACCTAAAAAGTACTGCTGACTTTGTTGCAGTGTGTACTGGCGCAGTCACAGCCACCTGCAGCACATAGAATACCAATTCAAAATAAACCATGATGACTATAATTAATATTCCAGTCAGCTTAAGTGCACATTAAATTACCTACGAACTGCATCAATAATGCATGATCTTCTGTTTCTATTGCTTTTAAAGATGCATCGTGTCTGGCCTTGAAATCCACGTGTTTTTCTTTTTAAAAAAATGCAGATTTCTGTTTGCTTTGTGGGACTAGGATTGTGTGAGTTTGAGTGTCAGGTTATCTCAAGGTAAGAGTCGGTATGCAGACACAAACAATGACTTTGTACTTTTGAGACCATTTGCAGAACAACAAACAGAGCCATCTCTCAAGAGACTGCGGCAGGTGCAGTCACAGCAGAACGCAGACAGACAAAAATATTTAACATTCAGTTGTTCATATGGGGTTGTAAGGTTACCATTAAAGGTGCAGTGTGTGATTTTTAGCGACATCTAGTGGTGAGGTTGTGAATTGCACCTCCCAATGCTCACCCCTCCCTTTCGGAGCACAAAGGGAAGCTACAGGGGCTGACACAGGACAAAAATGTCATCGTCGGAGCGAGCAGAGAGTGACTAGCGCTCTGTAGAGAAGTTTGTCCATTTAGGACTACTGTAGAAACATGGTGGTGCAAAATGGCGATTTCACTGTAAGGGAACCCATGCTGTATGAGATAGAAATGGCTCATTCTAAGGTAATAAAATCAAAATGGTACATTTAAGTAAGGTCTTTATACACCACTGAAAACATAGTTATGTATATTATATTGCATTTCTGTCAATAGAAAAGTACCCATTCAATTAATCTTCCATCCTGACCACTCCTTGACATTGAAGAGGGTTAAATTTAAGAGGGTTTCCATGGCGATTTGCCAGGATACATGGAGAATCAACATGTCATGTTACTTTGCAGCCTTTCATTTCTAGCTTCAATTTCTAAGAGAAATGAGGCACAGAATTGCAGAGGTACAAAATGACAAAAAAATCGGACTTGTTCAAATTGCTCTATTTTATATTCTTTAGATGTGAGAGTTGGACACTGTCTATTTGGACATCATGTAAAGACAAAGATCGTCAGGTAATGCATTGAGTTAGATTGATACAATAACAGCAGATCTGGGAATTGCGTTATTTATGACCAGTTGTTTGACTGAAGATAAGATTGTTTAGAAGAGCTGTCTATGAGAACGCTATGAGGCGACATTGAAACAATGGCACTTAACAACAGATTTTGCACATTCATAGATTCTGTACAACTATCGAATACAGCCCTATTAAGCTATAGTTTAATTTTTGTTGTAGTAGTTTAGAAAGCCTGTATGCCTTCAAATAAAAAAGTAAAGAGAGTTTCCTCTAAAATGGCATGTTTCTTGAAATTGAGATGTGGATTACACATCAATACATGCGGTTTACCTTTTTTATTATTAAAGTAATTAAGAAGGTTGTTAACGTGACAATTTAATAAGTCAAACGGTTATTGACAAGGCAACTTTTGGACTGTTCAGTTAACACCGATACTAGCCCTGAAGTTTCTTTCTTGTTTTATTTATGTATTTAATAGTTAGCTTGTCATTCTATGCACAGTTATATTTTAATTGCAACATTTTAAGATTTTGCATTCCACAACCACCTCTTGCAAGCATGAACAGTCTGACATTTAATTTTCAACAAAAGAGATGACTCATTTACCCTTCTTACTTTTTATATCTTTGTTCATATGCAACAAGCTGGCCTTTAGAAGTGGGAGCATTGCACTGTGAAATTGTCAAACTCTTGAGCACAGCAACAGTGAAGTCCACAAAAGAGACATCAGGCGATCCATTGGGAACCATTATTAGCTATGTCCCCCATCCAGATCCAGGCCATTTTGAAATTAATGAACATCGGACCGAATAATAGCCACTCTACAAGCATCTTTCTTCAAGATGGAAGGTCACATTACCCAGAATTCATCCCATTAATTAGCACCTGCCTTCCCTGACAGTGAGCCACCCTTGCTATTGATGGAGCTCTCTCTGGGGAAATCACAACCTCTACACCTGACGTTCTTCTGAGACTTCTTTGTCTTCATGTGTGCATGAACATCTACAAGTCACCATGCCGGGACCTGCCATGTACACCATCCAGCTTCCAACCTCCTAAAGTAGGTGAACACGCTCCCAGTAGGGTTTTGTAAACGTCCTTGTTCGTCCTTGCTCTGCCTCCAGCCTTTGCTTAGGATGTGCGAGGATGCTAATACTAGCTGAGAGGGTCATCTTAGTTGACTGCTGCCAGAACCATCGCCTGCTGACTGCATCATCATCCACGATAGCCAATCGCAGCCAAGGACTCAGTGATGCTGTGCCACTCTCACTGGAGGGATTCCGAAGGAAGTGCCTTGTGACGGTGCATGGTTAAACAGCCAAGAGTCTCTTTCTCTCTCCCTCCCTCTCTCTAATTCAGGACTGGATGCATACACATTCTGGCTTCTAACAGGGATAGCACATTGCCATGCACACTACTCCCTGCAGGCTCAGCAGAGAATAGCGACAACAGCAGCTCTCTCGCTCTCTCTCCCACTCTCTCCACCTCTACCAGACAAGACTCCTCCTCTCCATCTCTCTGTGACTCCCTCTCTCCTGCATATGATCTGTACTTCACTTCCTCCCAGCTGAAGCAGGAGATAACAGCACACTACATACAGGTAGGCATTCATATTTCCCTCTCTGAAGTTGCAGGTGTTCGGATGTTGCTGGTTTGTTTCGTATTGGATGCGATTCTGAAAGAGACCTATACTGGGACAGAGTAGAGCATGCCATCGTAATGCCCGCCCCTACAGCGTGCCGTTTGTTTTCACGCCAATGCTGGTTTTGGCACAGTTTCCTTCCTCTTTCTGGCCAGCAGGGAAAGGTGGTAGTTTACTGGTTGGATGGTTCATGTGAGAAACCCATCATCTACTGTCATGCTTAGTTGAGATCTGCTTATCCAAGTAGGGGAAAATTATTTGTTTGTAGCTGGAGATCAGAGATGTTTCTTCTTATGTGTATGTTTGTGTGTGGGAGTGTGTGTGCGGGTGGACGGCTGAGGTTGGAAGGGAGGGGAGATGGAAGCTGAGAAGCTGTATTCATCCCAGGGAAACTAATCCCACCACAGTCCTCCGTATCTGATAAACACTCTCTTCGTCTTTTTTCCCCTCTACCCTTCATGTGTGATGGGTTTATCTGTGGCAGTGGATAGTGGAGTAAATTATTCCAGAATGGCAGATAATTCCCACAGTAAAAAAGGTTCGTTCTTCCTTAGAAACCATTATTTGTTCTGCTCTGGGAGTCACAACTGCGTACGTATATATTCAGAGACAGATTCTGTCTCCTTCAACCTAGAGTGGCAGCCGAAGAGAAAGTAGCATCGTCCCTCATTCTGAATCTCTAGATTGTTATCAAACCATACTTGAGCTTCCTTCCCAACTCAAGCTCTCTTTTTTTGCAATTGTTAGATTGCATAACACACTCAAATCTCTTATAGTTATGTTGTAAAGAACTTGGACATTGTGGCTAACTGCTGCACACACCAACAAATGCGCCTGTCATTACCTCATATCAGATCAGCGGTTGCTATGCACGCCTAGTGAGAACGAGGAGCAGGGATTGCTTGGCTGTAGCCTCGGGCTTATCCAATTCAGCTGTGCAGGTCCTCCTCTGGAATACATCAGTTCTTGAGGAGCTGCGGTAAAACAGTTGCTAAGTGATAACATAGGACCAGCTTGAGAAAAAATAAATAAAATAGACCACTACTTCACATAAAGATGCAAGTGCTTTGATTATCTCTGTGATTCTTATAAACTTGCCATAACAGCAATATTTTAATTTTACTGATATTTTGGCAGTGACAAAATTATGAACAAAGTTGGCTCTGGATTTGTTGTGAGTTCTTATACTCTCAGTGATGAATATAATATGTAATATTCTGTATAATAGGTTTATAATATTTATAATGTTTCCTATTTAAACTACTATTTAAAAGTACAAAAATGTATTTTGCATATATGTATTTATTTATTTATTTACTTGTAATCAAAAATAACCATGGACCTAAATTATTATTACAACTTTTTATTTTGAGGTTTCCTTGTGACTGATGACTCATCATGTGTAATAATGCATAATTGTGAATGGGTCCACAAATTAAGTTAGCTGTGGCTATGAATCCCATCCCATCGATAATATTCTTCACCTGAGAGAATCTGTTGGCTTGAGAAGTTCCATTTTCCCGAGGATCTTAGTCGTAAAATCTCAGAGGTTTACTGACAACCACAGCAACACGGCACAAAGATTGTACCTGTTGGGGCAATCTGGGATGGCAGATGTTGGCCCAAATATGTCACGCCCCCTGCAGTTGCCAAGGGCAACGTTGTGAATTATCAGCCTTGTTAAATATCCATTAATGAGGTGAGATACAAGCCCGGTACTGCCGAAAGGTGGAGTTAACCATCCCTTGTACTGTCTCTTACGCTCAGCAGGCTATCTGTGGAAGTCTTTAATGTCAGCCTGCGAGATTAGGATCATTTTATTAATTTTTTTATTCGCCTACACAAATTTCCTTCTTGTGTTAATATTGAAGATGGAGAAATAAATGCGACCATGTGTACATATGTATGTGTATCTGCCGAGGCCAAAACGCCGTTGTTAGGAGTAATAGCAGCCGGAAGATAAAAATAGCAGCTCTATTATGATTTGACCTTGGACAGCTGGCTGCTTGGCTGCAGATACCTGGGCGAGGGAAGTGTACGGATCACTGACATGCTCTGTGAAGAGTCTGGGGCAGCCATGATAAATGTGTGCAATAAAGGAGCGGTATGTTCTCATTGCGTTACACCACAGCCAGGCACAGACACCATCTAAACCGCGCTCACTGTAGGTTTGAGTAACTGGGACAGATTTAAAACCAATAATATATTACAAACATGAAAATTGAAGGTGATCTCTTGTTTTATTTTTTTTTTTTATGCAATCAAACTTCCAGTGACAAGATCTAGGCAATAAGGATGTTGTAATTTATATCCATTAGACTACTGGATTGAGCATTACAAGCATGCTTTATCTGACCCACACCAACAGTAAGGCAGTAATTTTTCACCCAGTGACTGAGATGGATAACAAAAAACAAGCTTGTGTTTGTACAGGCAAGCAGCAGGGGTCATACATATCACAAGCAACAAGGACTTGTGGGAAATACTGGTGAATAAATATCGTTTGATGTATCAGAGAACAGGAACACTCTCAAGGTCAGTAGTCGAGAGTGATGAGATTGTACGGTTGACAAAGTGCTTTTCCCTAGTATAATATAGACTTGTTTTAAAAGTCTTGTTTGAAATCTATGTATATGCATTTCAAATTTCCATATAGACATTTTATACTTTTACATTTGTATATACACATTTATTTATTTTCAATTCAATTAATTGATTATTTTCTTTTAGGAACAAGCTTTACGCATGCATCACATACATTTTTTTAACATCAGTTACAGGCCAGCATTCTTCTATAAATAACTCTTTACAAGCACATCAAAAACTAAGCAAACTTTTTATACAATTTTAAATGGTTCTTGACCTTACATAATACAAAATATTCATTCTGTAATTGTTTTAATTTAAAAATATTATACATCACTGTATTGTACAGTGTATAAAGTGACATTATGTAAATGTGACATACATAGTTCTCCACTAATATACTGTAAATGATCTTGTAAATTCATAATATCATCCAAAATGTTATTTTTATATTGCAAAATATGGAAAATGTATCATAAATATTACTCATGTGAATGCTAAATAGCGGAGTTCTGTTTTTATCTCTGTGTATTTCTGCTAGGGAAATACAGTAGATGCAATTGCCTTATCGGGGCTGCTCACTGTTCCACATATTGCTAAGCAACGGAGGAGAGGTCCTTAGAGAATGTAGCCAGCCTTCTGACTCCATAACAGCCTTGGCACATGCACACATACACACACAGATGGTGGTGAGCAGATCTCTTTCCATAGCGTTTGCTATGCCTGTGTTACCATGGCGTTTACATATGCACATAGTTAGCGGAAGTGAGGTAATGTCCTTCTCTTTAATCAGTGCACAAGGGGACAATCAAGTGGCAAAGCCTCACCTTGAGCCCGAGTGACTACAATACACAGATATGAGTTTTCTGTGGTGCATTTAACAATGGCACACTTCCCAGCCTCTACAGCAGTTCTGTCTGTCCGTCCGTCCATCCATCCATCCATCCATCCATCCAGTCTACTTACATTAGGTGATTTTGCTGCCAAATAAGTTAAGCACACCTATTTGAGTTATGATGCCAAAACATGGTATTGTAAGTAATGACAACATTAGGGTTTATAGTGAAACCACTGAATACACATTATGTTCCATATCATTGAATATAAACCTATTACTGGCCTACAAACATCAGCAAACCATTTAGCAATCAAATTAACATCTGTGAATTATATATATTTTTTTATATATATGCATTTGTGGTATTTGTAAACATTCATTAGACAGATATATTGGAACACTGCGTCATCTTGTGCAGTTTTTTTCTGTTTTTTTTCTTCTTTTTTTTAAGACACCATGTCAAGTTTAAACTCTCGAGACTCTGTGGCCTGTTTCATTTTAATGCCATTTTGAACACAAGAACAAATTCTTTGACATCAACTCGATGCTCATTCTGTCCTGCCTAATTGCTTAAAACCAACGCATTAAATTTACAATCCCATTTTGTTGACATATATGCTTATGGTCAAGCAGCACCTTGCCTTTATCTGGTTTTAGAGGGATATGGCCTTGATCGCAGAGGACCTTCACTGATAATACTAGGATTACATGATCAATACAGACTTGATAAAAAACAAAGAGGAAAAGCATTTTGGCTTTACAGAAATCCTTCTCAAGGTATTGCTTGTATCTCTGCCACAAATGTAACAAGGAAGTAATTCATATAAGTTTTTATTTATTGTATCCAGTTGTCTGTGCACACAATGTCATGTGATTTGATGTTGTAAAATTGACCCAGCCAATAGAGATTAACCCTATAATGCTGATGATTTTGAACTGGACATATTAATCATAAGACCCCCAACCCCACATAAGTAATGGTTTGGACTATTACTCATACATTTAGAAAAATACACTTGGTTTACTCTAATTCCTTGCAAAGAATTGATACAACCAAAAAGCGGAGCAGTCACACTGTATGTACAATTAGGTCACTTCCATTAGCAAAATGTAACAAAATGATTTCAGAAAGAATGTTACTGAAGAATGTTAAAAAGTGACAGTCTGCAATTTAAGAAAGGCTTTATAAATTATCTTTCTGCATGGCTTGTCACACATCAATTTAAGCCACAACAATTCAGCATGAATTAAGAGTAATTCAGCATTTCATTTGTGTAAAAACAGGACCTGGTGTCACCACCCAGAAATGGAGGGAAAATCCACAAATCATAATGCACTATTTCTCTTTAAAGAAGTCATAACACACAGTTTCTGCCAATCTCATGTTAATCCTGAATACCTATAGAGTAGTATTGCATCCTTCATATCTCAGTGGGCAGAGCTAAAGAGTCACTCACAGGCACACACGCACCTATGACACACACACACACACACACACACACACACACACACACACACACACACACACACACACACACACACACACACACACATACAGAATACATCATGGCATTATCCCCGGATAACTTTCGATTCACTATACTTTCATGTTATTTACATTATGCACTTACGCGCCGATTGCAAAAAAAGCACAGACATTTGATGCAGTTTCAATCACCGCCTGTGGTTATGACTCGTGACTGGGAACAAACAAACACACTTGCAGAACTCTGTTGCTGCTCCCGAAAAACAAACTGCATCTACTGTTTCCTTAACGCTGGGTTATTTGGGAAGCTGAGCAAAGTTATCTTTCCCTCGCAACCATAAACACACTTCTTTAGCGACATTGTTGATTTTGTGGTCTAAATGACAGCGCTGCCGATGGCTCCTGTAACCTGAAAAAAGCTCGTTGATGGACGTGCTCTTGCTCTCGCTCTGTGGCCATACAAGGAATTCCACCCTATTTGATGTAATACATGGCCATGTTCGAAAAAACTTTCCGAAACTTGTTTGAATCCTGAAGGAGTGGGGTGCATTTTTGGAGTGCATTTTTTGACATTTTGGCCATGTTTAGCATGAGAATCCAACTCTTTAACAGTGTAAATAAGTCAGAATGCATGAAATAGCATTAGACCCCCCCTTTAATTCCAAGTCTCCATCTTAATCCATTTAATGCACAAATATAGCTCAGAATATTTCTCACCCCAACAGGGATCGACAATAAGAACTGCCCGATGGCGCGGGGCCAGTGTTCAAGACACTCGGGCCAGTAACGGAACTGTCACTTGCCCGCTTAGGCCAGTGCTGCATCTTCACAGAAGTTGATCATTTGCGTTAATCAATTTAATCAATTGAAATATTCAAGCGCACATAGACAGGAAAGTGCCTGAGTCTCTCAGTTTGGTTCAGTAACACACAGCCTAAGCATGCCCACGCGTCTCACATCGCACGAATATTCACATAAAATGATGTCAAAATGCCTGTCTTATCGAGTATCATCGTAAACCTAGTCGGTAGACATGAAATTTGCCAGTCACCGCCAGTGTTTTTGGTCATTTTCACAAGTTTTATGGCCCACAGAAAATTTTGTATGAATATCTGATATGATGCATTCTTTTTTTTAATCAACACTTGAATGTGGGTAAGTTTTATGAAAAAAGCAACATTTTGAGAAAAAGCGGAGAAAAATCGCGTTTTTGTCAAAGATTCAGAGCGATGATCAAAACACAGATGAAGTAGATCGAGTCCATCAATACCCCCAAAGCTTCACAGTCCTATAGCTCATCCTGGGGCGACATTTCATTCAGTGACACTAGGCAGTTTTACTGTTTATTGTTGATGATCACATTATTTTTCATATGCATCTGCTTCTATGAGATCACTCGTTTCTGCTGCTTCTTTACCTGTGTTTTGAGATTTTGTACTCATACAGGAAATACCCCCTACCGTATAACAGTGAAAGCACTGAAAGCCGGAAAATCTCGTCAATGGCAGCGAAGCATTTTCTCATAAAAGACGAGATATCAAAACAGAAAAAATCACTCACTGCTCTTGACTGAATAACTTTAATAAAGGTTAATCTATATTTATACAGTGAAGACTATGCAATATTTTACATTTGATTACCATTTCTGTACCTAAAAATCTAGTTTAGACCTAGGTCTACATGGAAAAACCTGAAAATAACTGTTTATTTTATTTGTATGTTTGTTCTGTTGTATTTATTTGTGCTTTTGCTTGAAATTTTATTATTTTTTCTTAGGGCAAGTAAAAATTTGAACCACTGGCCTGACTGGGCCAGTAGAAAAAATCCTTGGCATTGAGCCCTGCCCCAAGATCTCAGGTATTACATGTTTGGGAAAATTTGGGGGGTTAGTAATAGGATAATATTTTTCTTTCTCCCGCTTTCATATTCCAATATTCCTGCTACAAGAGGACATCCTTCAAACAGTAACTGATTTTAGCACTCTATATGTCACATATCAGACGTTATTACAGATATAGCCATAGCTAAATAGACGCCCATGTCATGCACTGTAGCACCCCACTGACGCCCCCTACTCCCACACCACTGCTTGAAGGTGAGTGTGTCAGAGTCAGGGGGGATTAATTATTACTAAAGGGCAGACTCTGCCACAAAGGTGGACTGGAGGACATTTTGAATGTTTTATGAATCTAATAAGGGAGGAAAGACGAGAGCAAGAAAAAATGCTGCTGTGCTACAGTTTACTCGCCGCTCGTGTGACATCCGGGGAAAATTATGAATCCCATGATGTATCAATGCATGTTCCCTGACCACAGTTGAGTCTAGAAGCAGATGTGAATATTCTGTGGTATTCAGTCTTCACAAAGCAAACTGCATGAAGCAAATTTGGATTGATATTTGGGATATTTAATAAAAAAATGTATCTTTAACTATGTTATCATACGAATAACATTTATACCAATCAATGATACTGATTTAATGAAGACATTCTTCATTTTGAGTTTGCCAAGGCTGAGAGTAAATCAATGTTAGATTTTAAATTGTTAGTTCAGTGAAAACTTCAATAAACTGAAATATTTTGCGACTCTTTTGGACTGAATCATTAAAAGAAACGGCTCATTTGTTTGTGAAATGGGCTGTACTGGTAGCACTGTATGATTGTTTTTGAGCTCAGCCAGTGAAGACAATGCAATAGAAAGACGCGTTCTCTTGATTATTTCACAGTATGCAGTCTTTTTATCTCATCACATTCAATTCAGAAGCTCACAACTCTAGTAAAATATAGAGCAAGAGATTTAGAAAAGTAGCCTAGTGCAGGAAACACTACAGTTAAACTGTAATCAGAAACATGAGTCAAACAAAAACGTGTGCGTGGGTGCGTGTTATTGAAGGAGCCGTAGTTTTCCCTCTAGTGCTGACTAGTTATTGCGTTTGCCCTTATATTGAACAGATCCCACTGTCTTTTATTACAATGGTGGAGTCCATATGGGCACACTGATTGAGTTTGAACACCTTGTGAATGGAGAGAGAGAGAGAGAAATGTATATCTGATCTCTATTTTTACTCTTTAGTCTTAAAGGAATATTTAAAAAAATAATATAACATAATATAATTAATATAATTAATATAAATTAATACAAACAATTCTGTATAACTGTATATACAGTTGTGGTCTATATATAGAAAAAGTGATAATGATTTTTCGAAAATTATACTTTTGTGGTCCACTGAAGGTATCTAATTTATAGTGACATGATGATAATTATATAATGACAATTAGGACCCCCATGAAAATGAGATGTTACATCTCAAGGGGCTATCCTCTTAATAAATTCCAATAAATATTTGAATAAAAATTTTCATTATTGGCTGAACTATTGCTTGAAGTCTTAAATAGTTCTTATCATAACAGGAGCATGGTGCACACACTGGCCGCTTCTTCCTAAATCCCTGCCATGATCCTCCTCTCATGCAAACATCCTTGCTGTCGCTATGGCGACCAAGTCTCCTGCCCGCCGTGGCTCGTCTCCATGAAGATTTACCATGCTTATTCCCTCTGTGTGCTGTTGGGCTTCTAGTGTAAAATACTGCAAATGACTGTCCACATTTAACTCAAGCTAACATTAAAAAGGGTTCGTATTCTAGATTCCTTGCCGTGCCACATGTCGCTGTCTCCTTTTTAATCTTTCATCTAAACAGTCTGGTTTTGCTTCCTGTGGTCAGTTGCGAAGTCAAGTCAGTGCTTTTTTGTCAGAAAACGAAATTGTTTGCGAGCTTGCCTCGACCCAATTGCTGGAATAATAATATGCAACAACAGGCCCATAGCCCAGCTCTCGCAGCGAAAAAGTCACATCAACCGGCCTCACGCTATGCTTCTCTCGGTTTCGTCTCCTCTTTGTTTGTCTCTTGCTTGTTTAAGCGGCTGACAAATTTGAGACTCCCCTGAAGGACGTACCGTTTGAAGTGCTCACGGTGCTATCTGCACACGCTGTGTCTCGCCAAGACTAAAATGAGGCTTTCCCTAAAACATGTCCACCCAGCCCCATGTAAAAACACTCATTATCCACTCGCCTAACGGGCTGCGCTCTCCAGCAGGGAGCCAGGCCAGTCCTATTATTGGCTAATGTAATGATTTATAAAAGAGAGGCAGGCACAAAGATTATCTAATGAAGAAAATGCAAGACTGCAAGAGATTAATGCCACGCTGAACTCCACGCTACCATTCCATGATTGAATCACACTCGACAATCTCAGATGAGTCTTCTCTATTTTCTGTAGTACAATGACAATTTTGTGAATTAACTGTCCTGATGGGGAGAGCTAAGCTTGTTTCATTACATTTTGTGTTTTTGATGTCTTATTTTCTATCAAGAAAGCAACTTGAGGGATTTAAGGAGTATTCTTTTTTTGGTTAAATGCAACTTTAGCAACTTTTGCTTTAAAAGTATTTTGACTTGTCCCTTAGTTTGTATAAATGAAAAACACATTAACAGCACTTTTGATGGAAGCTTTGCAAACCTATAGGGTTTAAATGCAGAAACGTTAAGCTTCAGTAATAACTTTTCAAGGTGAAATCACTGCATTACTTATAAAATTCTGGTGGAGTTTGTCACATGTAATGGTGCTTTAAAGATGGTTAATTTTGCATCCCTTCCATGTTCCTGGAGTGTATTTCATGGTCATGACTTGAGTTTGTGGTGATTTATGATCTCTTAAAAACCCTTTCTGTGCAAAGTAAAAATCTGTTATTTTATGTGCCACATGAACTGTTGAAACCAGTGTTACAGCTGCCTTTTTAAAATGTTTATTTGTGAGTGTGCATATTTGCCTGCTGCGGATTCATTTGTAAGAACATTACTGTGAAGCAGTGATTGTCAAAATGATTGTCTTTGGTTTTTGACTAGATTTTTAAGGCCGATACCGATACAAATATTTGGTGATTTAAAAATCCGATATTCTGATATGTCGGCTGATATACATACAAACAAATAAAAAACAAACAAACAAAAAAATGTATAAAAATACAAACTTAAGATATGAAACTTAAAGTCCTTTGGACGAAAAACACAATAACAAAAACAAAACAAAAAATCAAAGTTACCACTATTAATTACAATGTCAACTGGCTTATCCCTTTACATGCACTCTTTTAATTCTATCCATCAAGCTACAATAAACCATTTTCAATCATCATTTGCTGCCTGCCTTCTAAAATCTACTACTTAGTGATGCAGTAAATCTTGCATGACTCCTTAATGCTGCATCTGAACACAGTCAGCAATGCACTTTCGTTCACTCCTCACGTGCCTAACTTACGATTTACAATGCAGGGACTGGAGCTACAAACATACTGGCTATAAATGCAGTAATCATTACGTTATTTATGCAGAATAATTTTATCGTGATTTCCAAGCGCATTAATGTTAGTGGTCTTCCACTGATAGCCATGTTCGCGGCGCGCAGCATGACTCTGGCTGGATCAGCTGGTGTTGCCAACCGGCATGTTGTAGAATGCCCTCTGGTGGACAAACTGTGAAACGGCAACACTCATAATGTGGTTGAGCGGTGTTTCGTCCATTTTTATTATTTTTTTTAAATATTCATTTATCGACCATCTTAAATGCAGATACCGTTAGTTTGGAAAATGCCTAATATCGGCCGATAATATCGGTCCGGCTCTATTTTTGACAGCACACTGCATTGTTGAAAGAGCCTAAGTTGTATTTAAACTGAGCAAATCTTTAGAGCTGATGTTAATGCAAGAAATGGAAATTCAATTAAGTCTATTTTCTAAATGCATCTTAATGATGTTATTGTAAACAATTCATCCATGCATACTTAATCCAGTTTATTTTCCCTCCTCCTAATTATTTGAACAACAATAACTTGATTTTCCGGTGAAATGACAGACTTCTCTATTGAAACTTGTTTCTGCCACGGAATGTTGCCTGGTCTGAGTCTCGATTTCTGTTGAGACATTCAGATGATAGAGTCAGAATTTGGCATAAACAGAATGAGAATATGGATCCATCATGCCTTGTTACCACTGTGCAGGCTGGTGGTGGTGGTGTAATGGTGTGGGGGATGTTTTCTTGGCACACTTTAGGCCGATTAGTGCCAGTTGGGCATCGTTTAAATGCCACGGCCTACCTGAGCATTGTTTCTGACCATGTCCATCCCTTTATGACCACCATGTACCCATTCTCTGATGGCTACTTCCAGCAGGATAATGCACCATGTCACAAAGCTTGAATCATTTCAAATTGGTTTCTTGAACATGACAATGAGTTCACTGTACTAAAATGGCCCCCACAGTCACCAATTCTCAACCCAATAGAGCATCTTTGGGATGTGGTGGAACGGGAGCTTCGTGTCCTGGATGTGCATCCCACAAATCTCCATCAACTGCAAGATGCTATCCTATCAATATGGGCCAACATTTCTAAAGAATGCGTTCAACACCTTGTTGAATCAATGCCACGTAGAATTAAGGCAGTTCTAAAGGCGAAAGGGGGTCAAACACAGTATTAGTATGGTGTTCCTAATAATCTTTTAGGTGAGTGTGTGTGAAGGGGAAGTCAAAGTAGACACGGCAGGTAGATATGGGTTTGTTTCAAACTGTTGTATGGTGTTGTTTTTTGGATGGATGCATCATGAGGTGCCAAAATGTGAGTAGACGGTTCTGCAATTTCTCTTTCTTTACTCAAGTTTACTGAGGCATATGGCAAGAAAATTGAGAGTGGTAGAGAAAGGTTGATAGAGACAGCGAAGATGAGAGGTCAGGTTGTGATCTCAGCAGGACCGACTGCTTTCTGTTCCTTGCAGTCTTGGGTCCCAGCAGGAGGTACATAGTCACACAGACACTCAGACACATACAGAGTCTTGTTTCTCAACAAACTGGGCACAACAGTCCCTCTTACACTTTGCTTTGATGGCATCCACATGATAAAGACAATCACTTTTGGTAACCTTAATTACTTATGCAGATTAGACAGTGATATACAGTACTGGCTAACAGAGTAACTGTTGAGCTGAATTTAATGCAAAGCGTGTTAATTACACATGCATGAATCCTACACCTGAAATCATTAATGACACTTATGCTCAAATGAATGAAGCCTTGCAGCCAGGGATAATAAACATGGATCTAACAGATGTTTCATGTTCATGTAATCCACATGAGGGGTGTTTAATGGCAAGATGGATTTGATTTTGTCTGTAATGAAAGAACTTGCATACAAGACGTGACAATGTGAAGATAAATTGTGAGGATGCTGAGAGATTTGTCAGAAAGAGCAGGGTAAGTGGTTGCTTATTTAACCTTAGTGTTGTAAATGATGGGATGCCACAAACAGGCTCCTTTTGAACTTTCTCAAAGAACTCCATTAACACAAGTTGTGCAATATCATCTGTCATGGCAGCGCTTGTTCATTTAATTTCATATTGTGGAGGTTTCATTCGTGCTTTGTGCGGCAGTTCTTGCCGAATGCTTATCTACCTCAGCCGTCAACCTCTGAGAACATAAGAGATCAAGATTGATCTTCTACAGCATAAAGGATGACGGATAGACAATTCAACGAATGTGATTATACTATATCAGTTCTATTTGCCAAAACTACATCAATAACTCTGACGTGAGAACAGGTTGTCGGAATAAGGAGGAGTAATAGGTATGCGAACGTGAGAAGAGGTTAAGAGAGAGACGGCATCCATGATAAATGTAGGGCGAGACGTAAACACCAGGACATGGTGTCCCTTGGTCTCAGGCGATAAGCACTGTGTTAAAGGGCCACTCGTGTGCGGAGCAGCAATTTCAATTTGTTTCCATTTAGCCGTCTCGTCAAGGACAGCTTCAATGTCATGAGAAACCTACCACACTGAGTCCCACTTACAGATTACCAGACTCTTCAATCAATAACCTTGCATCTCCTGTCTGCACTTGCCCACTCGCCACATGTTAAGACATATAGCACCTATAAAGACTTTGAAAAGCAAAGCTGACCTCAGTGTAATGCACAATATTGGTCATTGGACATTGGTCTTCATGTACAATGCAATTGTCAATGCAGGATTTTTTCCTGCTATCAAACTGAGAAGAAATACAGTATGTAAGACTAAACATTTAGATGCAATCTAAAAATCAGTTGCCGATCACCATCCATGTTGATGTTACACTGTCAGATAAAAGAAAAACAGCATTTGTGTACATATTTTTTTTTTTTTTGTACAAATTTTTTGTATACTAACTGCTCCTCCTTCAGTTAAGCAATTATTGGAAATAGAGCCCTGCATTTCTGCCCGAGCAGAATTTTCATGTCATACCTCAAACGTGGGCTGGGCTTCGGGCCTTTTTTAGGCTTCTCCTTCGTTTTATATTTTAGACATTCATTAATTAAAATAAACAATGAGATGCTCTGCGCTGGTGGAAACAACATGAGACCATGCTACCGCGACTGTCAAGACTGACTCGCATAGTGTTTAGAGTCCGCGGCTGCGCCAGCAGCAGTAGCAAGCGTTCCTTCAGTGTAGCTGCAAAAGTTATGTCCTTTTTACAACTGGTCCCTTCATTCGGTTTCTCTGACCAGATATCTATCCGATTGTGAAAAGATCAGGAGTAAATGCCTTCTGAAATTCTTTCGAGACGGATTTAAATCCGATCACTCAAACGAACCAATTCAGAAGGTAGTCTGAGACTGGGACGCATTTCAGACGAAACCGGACAAGTGTAGCCAAGTGCATCTGGTTGTTTAAACCACATATGTAAATTTTCCTACTGGCAAATTGTTAAATAAACGTGCGAGAGCATGTTATAGGCTATATATGACATGTTGCAGATACGACGGCGTTCAGATATGAAAGCATTAAGCCAACACCCAAACGGCCGTCAAACTGAAAATAGGCTAAGTCTTATGCTCAAAAACACAATCATCTTCATTAAAACTAATGAGACTAAATGATCTCACCAGTGCTTAGCTCACTCTTAATCATGTCGTGATATTTGATCTTGAAATGAGCTGATGAATAACGCTGTTAAATGTGCATATAGCGCGGGAATTGGAGATCGGATTTATATTCATTTTGCGGAGAGATGTAATCTAAGACAACCTGCATGTTTTTTTTTTTTTTTTTTTTTTGTTTATTAGTTTAGATCATGTAGCCCGTTTCATTTGGGAGCGCCGCTGCGAGCAGCATCAGCCTGCCTCAGCTTGTCAAAAATGCCTTTTTACTGTGGTGGTGATAGTAAACGTTTAAACTAGCATTGTGATGTGAGCTTGAAGTGTTTTATATCTATGGATTTTATTATAAGCAAGACAAGTCAAGTGTTGATTTGAGAGGCTAAAGCGTTGGGTTAACACTGTCGGCCTCTGACCGCTCGGTCGTTTCTTTAAATAACAAAAACTTTAATTTAACAAACAAAAAAATGCTCAACGTTTTTCTAAATTAACTTAATAAAGAAACAAATGAAATGTAACTACTTTGACATTAAAAACAAAACTGAACTGTTTTAATGGCTGCAACAATGTGTAATAGGGAGGATAAAAAAGAAATTTAAAAAAAATCAGACTCGGGACGATATTTTTGATATGTTCTCCGACACGGGCTGGGCTAGGGCTTGAGCGTCTCAGGCCAGGGCCGGGCTAGGGCCTAGATTTGAGGCCCATTCAGGGCTCTAATTGGAAATACTCAATGTCAATGTATTGCAGTGGAGGATTGCTGCCACTAGGTACTGCTCCTACCTGACAACTGGAACTCTCCATTCTCATGACACATAGGTTGGCACCCGGCAGTCAGGCGAATCGGCATATAAGCACTGCGTTCTGAGTGGCTTAAGGAAGTCATTGTTTAGTAGGAGGTGCATGTAGCTTTGAATGAACATTGCATCTCAGCTTTAAATTGCCCAGATAATCCATGTAGAGGAAATAATGTCTTAAAGGTGACTGATCATAAAAATAAAACCTTTTTAGAGAGTGGGAGTCTTGTCTTGATGTGACTTAGGCATACTGTGATTAATGTCTCAGCATCCACATCTCAAAACCAAGATTTTCTCTCTCTCTCTATCTCTCTGATCTAGTGGATTTTAACTTTGCCCACTGACTCCAAATCGCCTCAGGTTGGGCAGCTGCTGAGATGTGTTTCTCTCTGGGTGATGTCAAAGATTCTGTCTGGTGGTGTAACACAAGGTGCTGTACAACCTTTTGCATGCTGATCATAGATGCTTGAAGCATTACTGACAAAACATCCCCCACCAGTTTCAGTAAGCCAGCCTTCATGTAGTTTTGTGAAGCTGACTTTTGAGTGGTATTGAAGTCTGGTCCATATTGCGGCTCATTATGGCCAAAGTGCCCACTTAGACAGGAAAAGATTGTTATTTTAAATTCTAATAATATTTCACAATATTACTGTTTTAATGTATTTTTGATCTGGTAAATGCAGCCTTGCTGAACATATCAGCCAATCAGATTAAAGCTCGCAAGATGAAGTACCTTCATGTTTGTGAGTAATATCAAAGGCCATTTCAAGGAAAGGTTCTCGACGACCATATTCTTTCTGTTTGGATGGGGGAATCCTGAAATCTCAAAAGCTGCTTGATGAACTTAAATAACATATTTAAAATCTGCAACAAAAATAAATAATCCAATAAATTTTGTTTCGTATGCTCGAATAGCATTAAAAAAGCTTCTTTTTCAGGCTAGACCAGCCAATGCACATGTGCAGTACTAAGCAGGAGTCTCAGGGTTTTATGGGAACCGGAGCTTCTAACGGCAGCTGCAATGACGCAAAGACTTTACCAATCTGTGATTGGCTCACTTAGAATGCGGGACATATTCCGCCATATTGCACGTATATCCAACATGTTGTGTGTTTTGAAACCGGCAAAATTGCAGGTTATAACCACTGCTATGCATAAATGTATTTTATTTTTTATATAATTAAAGTTAGTCCTGTGGCTTTATGTGTGGTCAGACACTTGTGTGTCATTTTATTATTAACATTTTACCAAAATCAAGCTCAAATGGAGTTACGAGTTTGTTTGTTTTTTCCAACCAATCTTGAAGATTTTTGCTTTGTCAGTTATCAGAATGGTCGCATTTGAAGTATTTTGTCATTTACGTTTTCATCAACTTTTCATTAAATTTTATTACAGCTATGTGGTTGCTCAGTTTTTCTTGACCGTTCTTGCCAACATCGTGTGTTATCGTGTGATGAAGTGTTTTCATTATGAATAATGAAAACACTGTGCTTATTCAAAGAACCAGTTCTTTATTTACCCTTGCACCTCAAATAAGCAGATACAATCTCCAAAATGCATGCAGGACTTTATTCACGATTGAGGCGGGTGGAGCTACTGTATGAGGTTTTGCAGATGGTTTTGAGGATCCACTCGAGTTACGAAGTTTAATCACAAGCTCTAGTATCTAATTCTATTGAAGCTCTGGTATAAAGTATAGGCAAAAAAAGTGGCTACAGAAGGACTGGTTACAGAAGGAATGCATGAACAGAAACATTAAAACATTATTCTGTTTGGAGTGAACCGACTGATTTTATTTGATTGTTTTTAAGCCCTGTGAGTGAGAGTGAGGGTATGAGCAGTAGACTATCTCTCTCTTCAGTTAGTGCTTTGTCTCTTCTTTTCCTCAGTATGACAGACAGTTAGGCTCAGGTTTGACCTCAGTGTGCTGTCTCACTATATTGCATATGTCTCAGTCCTTCCTGTCTACATTTCTCTGTATCCCACTGTCTTTAGTTGTCATATAATAAGTTTCCCTCCCATTTCTTCCTTTTTCCACCTACACCAAAATGCATCTCTGATCCCTATGTAGGCTCTCCTTGCACATAGCCATCGGCATGTTATGGAGCCTTTGTCTTTCATCTAATTTACAAGGACGCCCACAAAACAAATGGATGAGTAAAGGGAGGGGATGTTGTCAGACCAGAGACATTGTTCCACTCATTTATCATCTCTTCCTATTGCCGTTGGTTGCAATAGTACCGTGGGTAATGCCAGAATGTTTCAGCAAACATCCTTTGACGTTTATTTGATAAAGTGTGTTTGTTGCAGCTGCTGTTAGATCTGAGCCCGGGGACAGAGTGGAGACAAACGTTTGGTAACTGCCATCCATGCAGCGAATGTCTCAAGGCCTGGAGCTCTGGCTGAGACAGACGGTGTCTCAAAAACCAAATCCCATATTTTCAAAAATAGTGTAATCTGATGTTGCTGTAGTTCTAAAAACATTATAAAACTGACTCTATAATTTCTGATTTCATGAGCCACCAAGTTGTTAGATTGCTTAGCAACCATAAACAGGCAACCTTTTAATGGACTATATTACTTGTAGGTAGAGGTTTTATTTTGACTATAATAACTATGAATGTAGCTATTCATTATGAATGTAGTATTGCTTTTTCACTTTGATGCTACTGTTGTGTATTACAGTGAATTTTTTTCTTCTTTTTTTCCATTGTTTGGCTTTGTGTTGTGCCTAAGAACTCTTCTTACCCATGGTAAAATCACATGCATGGCCTTTTGCCTATTTCTTTATGTTTGGCAAGGCCTGTTGCAGAGAGATTATAGCCAAACATTTTCAATCTATCTGTATATACAGGTGGTAGACAAGAAATGTAGGGAGATGGATTTAAACTTTTAATTTATACCAGCAGAAAGAACTAAAATACTCATTTTTAGTCATTCAGATAAGTGTAAGACATTCGTAAAAAGCACATTTATAATAGCAATAAAACGTGCTTTTGTAAAATAAAGAAAACAAGAAGGGTTCGCTTTTAGTCATCTGTAAACTTCTTTTTGGAGGGCGTCAGAAAAATGAACCAAAACTCATCTTATACTTGCCACACAGACATGAGAAACATACAATAAAATACAAATATTCTCTGATTATGTAATCCACATGAAACCAAGGAAGGGTACAGAGGATTAATGGTCAGAGTATGTGCGTTAACAACTATACCACAGCTACAAAATAAATAAAGAAGCAATCAAATTATAATACAGTATATTTGTATTGGTTAATTCGAATATTCAGATTATTTCCTAATCTTCGTTTAGATTTGTATTATTAGTTTACTTGAATTTGTTTATATTTATTTTAAATATTTATATTTAAATTGAATGCAACAGACCCATAGAGCACAAAAACACTTTGTTTCTGTACCTATAAAATGGCAATAAACTTGAGCAATAGACTTGAGAACAACAGTCAAAACAAAACGTCTAAATTAAAAGGTCAAACTCAAGCTAGTCTAGAAAAGTGTATTCTCCAGAATCCATCCTAGGCACACACTAAAGCACCCTAAACTTAGACATGGGTGAAAGTTAAAACCTATAACACATTACTTTTTTCACATTTGGTCTCCGCTTCACATGTGGTAGTGTCATGCTGACGGTGTCAGAAGGTGCTGTGTGAATGGTGTCAGGGGTGGAGGTGGCACTAGGGGGTGTCTGTTCTTAATCATGGAGGTTTGACGTCAGTCTGGGGGTAATGAACACTCAGCGGTGACAGGATGGTGCTAGTTACACCATCATCCTATTCATACCCTCTAAAACACACTGACTCATGGGAGATCTGTGTGGGTCAGGCTGTGAATAAGTTTGCAGTTTGTGACCCCAAGGCCTACGTCCAACATCTGGATATTGTTTTAATTTTTAATTTCTTTTTTTGTCAATAAATACACAAGAGTGACTATATCATTTCAAATTAATTCAACTGATTAATTAGACTGATTCTAATTAGTCTGTGGGCACATTCAGTCAGCATTTTAACATTTAATTTAACATGTATTTTTATTTATTTACTAGAAATTAGCAGGAAGTTTTGCTAAGATCTGCCTAATATTTAAATTGGCTTCTAGTTGGTTACAGAATTACTAGACCTGCATGAAGGTCTGAGTTCTATCTTTTGAGAATATTCAATGGGATGTGGGATGAATTGACCTGAACTCGATGTGCATTTATTAATTCATTTTTAAAAAGAAAAACCCGACCCGAGACAGACCCGATAAAATCAGACCCGACTCAACAGCAATTCTTTCCAAACCCGACTGGACCCGAATGTAAATGGCACTGACGTGTGCACAGCCTGCAGCCACACATGCACCAGTCATGCATGCACACAGTTTCCCAAAATTCTCATCTTGGACCCAAACTCGTTTTGGGGTCGGACTTCAGGGTTTTTGGTTCCAAGTTGAGACTGTGGAGACTTCTAGTAGGAAGCTCTCACAGCTGTTTGTAGATCTACAGTATCCTTGTCATAGAGCTCACACTAAGGAAGTGCGATTCAGCACCTGCCTTGTGGACAGCTCCCTTTGGAATAGACAGGCAGTTCATGTTACAAACCAATGAGAGGGAAATTATTCAAGTCATAAACCATTCATGATGATATGAATGGCACAACAATAAAATAGAAAGTCAAACTCATTTAACAATGCAGTTTTTGGGACTAATATAGCTCAAATGGCGTATTTAGACTCATTTTCATATATAATGACACCTATTTTTCATTCAAGTGTCGTTCAAACTAAAACAACATATAAACCTAAAAAAATTGCAAATAAATTAAAAATTAGAAATGTTTCCTTGGCAAATAACTGAAATAAGCTGAAGTACTAAAATTACTAAAACTACACTCTAAAATGCTGGGGTTGTTTTAACCCAAATTTGGGTCAAATATGGACAAACCCAACCGTTGGGTTTAAACATTTCATTTAAAAATTGAAACCAATGGCTGGGTTTGTCCATATTTGACCCAAATTTGGGTTGAAACAATCCCAGCATTTTTTAGAGTGTATAATAAAAATAAAGCAAAGCTAAAAAAATTATTATACAAAAAAACATAAATAAAAACATGGAAATAAAATCTAATTTAATATGAATAACTGTAATAGTATATAATAGCATACACATAATACTTTAGCATAAGCTTGCATCTGAAGCAAAAAATATCATAGTGAAGACAACATTATTTACAATTTTGCAAAATCAAGAGTAAGCCATTAGTACGGGCAAAAAAGAAAAGCAAAACAGCTTCTTCTGTTCAAGACCATTAGCAACAGTATAATTCTGATGTCATTTCCTAATAAGATAATCTGACAGCAAAAGCATATGTTTATTTTTGTGTGTGTTTGCATCTGTGCTTTTTCCTGCGTGAATCATCACAACCCTCATTGTGGTCACGGCAAAACAGTCCTGCAAACGGCCCACACGCCAGCTTATGCGCATAGATCAAACACAGACACACCTGTTCCAACAATCTGTCAGTTTACACATGTAAACGGTTTGGGGAGGCGTCAGTGGTGTTGAATATCATGAGGCTTTTATTGATAGATTTCAGGTCATATGATCACTGCATGTTTACTGGTCATCCAAATATCTAAAACCCCTTTGTGCAGTGCATTACTGGATCAGTAACACTCAATTAGCTTTACTACAGAGTTTGTGTTCTGCTCAAACTTACGCAGTCCTCCCTGACTGTGCTAAAGTGAGTGCCAAAGGGTAGACAGTTCCATTAGAGCAGATGTCAAACCCCTCGCCTGCTCTTGTATTGCCGGCTATCTGTCTCTTATGTCACAGACACAAAGAGAGAGGCAGTAAACTGTGTAGCAACTTGATGGCTGTTCAGTCAATAATGGCTCTTTCAGCTTTTCATCCACTAAGCAAGGAAAAGCTCTCGCTTTCGCACCATCATCCTTTTTTTTTAATGACGGCAGCCGTTCAAAGCAACTGTAGCTATTCGGACTTCACTTGACTTAATGGGATTTGACCATGGATGGCGCCGTTGTGTGGTGTTGCTCGTCCTGTTCTTCCATTTAAATGAAGTGCGTGATGGATGTACAGTCTGTTTTTATTCTAATAACTTCTGAGATTTTTGCATCTCTTTGATCCTTGCCACACTGTGATTGCCGTATTCTAATAAGCATGCAGTCACACAGAAGCTAAAATCGAAAGAGGTGCATTTAAATGACAAGGTTCAAAAGGAAAGGAAACCACTCATGCCCAGTATTCACCATAGCATTGTGATTTCACTTCTGACTGAATGCTATTTTTTCCACAATTTTTGACCTTAGTAAAAGGCAGTGCCATCACTCACAGAATACAGAGCTGCCAGAAATGTCAGAATTTACATCAAAGAGACATGGAGTCAACAAATGTGACTGTGTGTGTGTATATAAAGTGATACCTCTGAGACCCCCCCCATCCCCCTTTCACTTCCTCATGTCTAAAGGCAGGATGTGCATATTTATGCAGCCACTGTCATGGCTGATGGATTTATAAAGCCGCTTGCTTTCTAAAACAATGGCTCACCAGCAAATCCAGCAATCAGCTTTAGGTTGTTCTTTGTAATTGATATTAAACACTGGCTGTGTTCCAAAACCTCATGAGCTTCCTCACTGTTTACATGGGCTTCTACCTTCAAATGAAGTCTCCAAACTGAAACAGAATCACAAGGATTGAAACGGGTAGGCATTAAAATGGCATATAAATTGGTGAGCTTGTCACAGTGCATTCTGGGATCGCAGAAACAGAAACAGGTTATGCTGCTATAGAATTTATGACCGCCTACTGTTTGTTTGGAACATCCATTGCTAAAATTGCTGTCTATGTCTGTAAATGCACGTGCAATATATTGATTGATTCTTTATATTACATTTCTTTGAGTCTTAGTTTTGGTTGCTGTTGTTGTTGTGTAATACTATACATTATTATTTTGTGATGCCTAAAATAATTTTATGAAGCCAGGGATTTCAGTAGGGCTGCAACAACTAATCGATAAAAATTGATTATTGTCAATAATGAAAATAATCGACAACAAATTTGCTTATAGATTAGTCTGTGCGCTGTGCTCAGATCTGCCAATCATGTCACTTTACAGTAGTGAATAACCCATTTGGACCAAACATATGGAAAACAGCGGAGGACACAGAGTAAGCTGCTCCAGGAAAGGTACATGATCCAAGATGATTTATATTTACCAAGAATTTATATTTATGAGCGCTTTCAAAGAAAAGCATAAGCAGTTACTGCGTTTTGCCCTCTCATGCTTTGACAGACGTGTGATGTTTAATACCTCTGACATGCGTTTTCCTCAGAGCATTACTTATATTTTATCGGTATATCCTTATCTGTAAATGTTAGAAAGCCCCGAGAGTATTTCCATTTTGCATATTCCGACAACAAGTGAGTCTTAGTAAACAGATCTCAAAAAACGAGTGCCGGTGGAGCATTCTGACTAAAATACATATTTTGCTAAAATATCTGTTATTAGAAATTAAGTGTAGCACAAGTAATCATATTTATGAGAGCAGTAATAATAAATGTACTATTGTTGGTATAGCAAGTAAATATGTGTTTTTCATACCTCGTACAAGTTAACATTTTTATTTATTGTAATTTTTATTTAGTCATTTTAATTTCTGGTATAAAATAGTAAGCAATCAGTTGTTTTTAGGTTTAGAATGTAATGTTTGTATTTTAACCCTTTTTGCTTATGTACAGGCATAGCAATCTACATACAGTGCATTTACTATATTGGTTTTCATAGGCTTTATATTACACATTGTTTGGAGGACAGCACTGGGCAGGATGTGGAATAAAAAAATATTAAAATTAAGGATTAAAATTAATTTTTAATTAAAAAAAAAAGCATTTTTAATCTGATTAATTGGTTAATCGAAAAAAAAAAAAAATCTACAGATTCATCGATTTATCAAGATAATCGTTAGTTGCAGCCCTAGATTACATTTTATAAAGTTTTAAATGTGGATATTTTTCTTACAAAAACCCATCGCTTCACTTCAGAAGGCATTTAATGATATGGAGTCGTATGGATTCGTATTGATACGATATGGAGTCGTATGGATTATGATGGATGGATGCACTTTTGGGAGCAACTCGATACAGCAACTCAAAAACAACTCGATACTCAATGTCTACTCAATGTAATGGTGCCATTCAATGCCATTACAAAGCTGGGAAGAGACAGGATATTATTTAATATAACTCTGTTCAGCTACACAAGGATAATTTGAGGGTGAGTAAATTATGGGATTTTTGGGTGAACTATTCCTTTAAGATAATAGCTTGCACATTCATTGTTGGCAGCTCATAAAGGTTTGGAACAGAACTGTGTGCTAGCATTACCAAACAGCCCAAATATGCTTTTGCAGTGTGAAAAATTGATACTTTTGTAGTATATCATTCAGCATAGCTTCACAGACACTATGGGGCAAATTGTTCAATTCTTAACTAATAGATTGTGGCACGGTGCATCAATAGGTGTCCATATTTTTGTATTGTCGGAGTGTGTTTGTGCATATCTCCTGTGTCAGGCTTATCAATTTGGAGTGAGCTTTGTCCGTTGAGCTGGAGGGAATGACCTTTCACAACCCGCTACATGCAGATTAGCGTACTTTGCTCTGCCACTGAGAATCATTTGCACATTGTAATAAACCGCAGGCTTGCCTTTGAAAATTAATTAAACCTACAAATCTGAAAGCCCTAAAGTGAACGGAGACCAAAGCTGAAACTGTCCACCTCAAATCTCTTTGTTTCCCCAAATAAAACACAGAGGTTAATTTGCATAACAGTTGCTGTTGGGGAGCTGTCAGAGAGCACTCACATTGGTCTCATCGTGCTCGTTCAAAACGCCGAGCAATGGCGTGAGCAGAGAAAAATGACAATATGCTGTGAAATGCAGACAACATATTAGTTTTGGATGGCGTTTGAGGCAAGGCTGTTGTGTAATTTTAACATGCCGTAAAATAATGTCCTAGTCTGCAGCTAGCCTTCAGGTCTGCAAGTCTGCAACATATTCATTAAACCTTAAAATATGAAGTCACAGCCATTTAATGGCACTTTGCACCTTTAGCTTTCATGATTTGAATGTGTGCTACATAAATAATTCATAATTCCTCAGTAATGGCAATGCACAAGAGTTGTAGTAACCCCTGATAGTGTAATGGACTGAGGTTTCCTTTAATACTGTGGCTTTACCGCCAACCACCTTAATGACTTATCCAAGTCTTCACAGAACACCCTAAACCTCTCATTTTCAGGGCAGGGTGGCATTTAAGTCCCAATAATGAGTCCCCTCTGAACATAAAAGAAAAGAAGCCTTTGCATTCACTCACTTAAGTGTGAAGTCCACCCCAGTGACATCTGGACTACATGTTCTGGAATACATGTAGAAAGGTAACCATTAGCATTGCCATTCATTTCAATGGCAGTTGCTCGGCTGACGCAGAACCCTTTTGAAAGATCTGCCATCTTTGCTCATGGGTGCTCAATTCTGCAGCTAGGTTTTTCTGAGCCGATCACCTGAGCTGTGAATGCCATTTGATAATTAAAATTATATGTTATGACAACACTGATTGGCTGATGGCACCGCATTATTGTGCACAAGACTTCAAGCTCGTCATTAGCAACCATCCCGAGTCTAAACATCTATGCAGTATAATGAAATATTGACAATATATGTTGCTTTTCTTTTGAATAGCATTCAATGGAGAAAGATGCTTTTTGCATCCAGATGGTGGACCATGCTAACAAGCGAAACTTTGACCCCCTCTGTCCACCCAGATGCTGGTGTCAAATTGTCCCTTTTGGCCTCTGTTTAGTCTGCACAGCAAAGAGAGATAGACTGTGAAAATGGAATGCATCCTGAAAATGACTTTAAAGTGATTGTAGAATAATTGTCTAAATTCACAAAGACAAGTGCTGCCAAATTGGAAAAGACGACGGAAAGTGCATTAGCAGCGGACAATCCTCAATTTTGTGGTGAGTCGTAGTTAAAAGCATGTTTTTGTTCCTATTTTCTATTGATGAGACAATGTCAGAGAAGCCACTGACTGTCCCATTCTGGCCTTTCATCTTCTTTCAGACAAGTCTGAGTGCACTAACAATGCTCAGAGATCACAGGACCCCAGAAACAGTGTGTAAAATATCCTGCTAATATCAAATTCTTTTGTTCTTTGTGTTAAACTTCAGAAGGTTCCACTTTGCAGCACAACAATTACAAGCTGCCTACACGGTCAAAGCAACAAAAATTAGCGAACATACTTTTGATAATCTTTTTCATTACAGTGCTCATTTTCCATTTGGGATTGCATTTAAATGCCTGTTTTAATTTGAGACGACAGATAACTCAAATATTATTTCAGCACATAATTAAACGTGGCACACCACAAACCAATTCAGATCAGCAATTGTGATCCAGTTGTGCAATTATCTTTCACTGTAAAAGAATGCATTACATTGTTGGAAGGCTCTGTTCATATTGTCATGGGAGGCTCAACAGATTCTGTATTTATGCTTCTCAAATTGTCAATAAAATATTGATTAATCGGCTACTTTCAACTACTTTCAACTCTCTCACATTGGTCTGGAGCCATCAGACCATCCTCATTGTTGATCCCTGGGCAGTTAGGGTAGATGTAGAAAGACGTGACTTAAAAAAGGAGCTGTGTGATGATAAATTGTCCAGCAGATGGGTTGATGAGCAGTTTTATGTTCTCTGAATGGCTCCAGGAAGGCTTCTAATTGATGATTTGTTTAAGGACTGGTGTGTTGTTTATGAGGACAATGTGCTCCAGTATGTGATGAGCTCATGGACAGGAGAGATTTAAGCTTGTCGTGATTTGCAGGGCTGTCTTTCTGATCTAAAATGAATCTTTTATATCTTGATGATACACTGCACCATGTCAGGTGACAAGAGGAAAGATCTGATATAAATGTACCTGTTTGGTACATTTTGCTCTTTATCTCATTTTCTTTCTCTCATTTTTATCTCTTTATTGGGTAAGGTATTATAAAAGTGCTTTGAAGTATATTGAGTACACCTCTATAGGAAGGTTAAGACATTATTGATATTGGTAAAAAAGGGCCAACATTGGATCTTGTGAATTCTATGCCCTCTGAAAGGTACAGCTACATTTTATACTATGAAGTGCCATAAGACTTTATATTCTTCTAGATGGTCTTGACAATAACACCCATCACAGATGGCTTTCATAGTAACTGATCAGTACCACACCGTCATCCATTTCCTCAACATTTATTAAAACATTAAATGTCTTTAGGATTAATGTCAAATGCCTCCCACAAAATAATCCACTGGCATATGATGAAAGGAAATTAAAGGATTAATTAAGTTGTTTAAACAGCTTATGATCTTGGCATACAACCCTTAAGCATTAAATGTGATGACATATTTATAAATGAAAAAATTAAAGGTTGCACTTAGTAAACCTCTCAGGAAATATATATATCTTGATCAGGCATAACATTATGATATATCCTAATATTGTGTTGGTCCCCTTTTTGCTGCCAAAACAGCCCTGACCTGTCAAGGCATGGACTCCACTAGACTCCTGAAGGTGTGCTGTGTTATCTGGCACCAAGATGTTAGCAGTAGATCCTTTAAGTCCTGTAAGTTGCAAGGTGGGGCCTCCATGGATAAGACTTGTTTGTTCAGCACATCCCACAGATGTTTGATTGGATTGAGATCTGGGGAATTTGGAGGCTAGGTCAACACCTCAAACTCGTTGTTGTGCTCCTCAAACCATTCCTGAACCATTTTTGCTTTGTGGCAGGGCGCATTATCCTGCTGAAAGAGGCCACAGCCACCAGGGAATACCGTTTCCATGAAAGGGTATACAACATGGTCTGCACTGTGTATTCTGACACCTTTCTATCAGAACCAGCATTAACTTTTTGCGCAATCTGAGCTACTGTAGCTCGTCTGTTTGTTCGGACCACACGGGCCAGCCTTCGATCCCCACATGCATCAATGAGCCTTGGTCGCCGGTTCTTTCTCTCATTTTTATCTCTTTATTGGGTAAGGTATTATAAAAGTGCTTTGAAGTATATTGAGTACACCTCTATAGGAAGGTTAAGACATTATTGATATTGGTAAAAAAAGGGCCAACTGAAGTGCCATAAGACTTTATATTCTTCGCCTTCGATCCCCACATGCATCAATGAGCCTTGGTCGCCGGTTCACCACTGTTCCTTCCTTGCACCACTTTTGATAGATATTGACCACTGCAGACCGGGAACACCCCACAAGAGCTGCAGTTTTGGAGATGCTCTGACCCAGTCGTCTAGCCATCACAATTTGGCCCTTGTCAAACTTGCTCAAATCTTTACGCTTGCCCATTTTTCCTGCTTCTAACACATCAACTGTGAGGACAGAATGTTCACTTGCTGCCTAATATATCCCACCCACTAACAGGTAGTAACTATATAATGAAGAGTTAGTGAGTGTTATTCACTTCACCTGTCAGTGGTCATAATGTTATGCTTGATCGGTGTATATATGACCTATAGTTTATGGGTTGCATTAGTAAAACAATATGAAAATTATAGAACTATAATAGGGGTGTAATGGTGCACAAAACTGACGGTTTGGTACGCATCTCGGTTTTGAAGTCATGGTTCGGTGCAGCAGTTTTACAAAATTTATTTTTATTTATTTTATTAAAAATTGTGTCTGTCCTTAAATGAATTCAATTATAACTAAAAGTTTCTTAAAGATAATGCTGTAAACTATATTACTTGCACATTACTATAATATTAAAGGACAGAGCCCAAACTATTAGCCTAAATTCAGTTGCTATATATTTTTAGATATAATGATCAACACTCAAATAACACATTGTATGCAAACATGTAAAGTTCACTTAAGGCAGTTTTTGCATTAACATCTAAAATCTAATTATAAACGTTTTTTTTTATATCCAATTCGTTGTTGAAATATAGGCCAATCATTTATACACAGTGGCTGCCATTATCATGACAGCTTAATTAAAGCATACATTAAATAATCAAGACATCACTAACAGGTTAAGTAGAATATAATTAATATATATAGGCTAATGTAGTGCATATATTTAGTGAAAGAGTTTGTTTCTCTAGTGAACTAACAGCTGTGGACACTGAATGACTTCTGAGGTAAACGTTTACAAGCTGTTTTATTGACGTCTTTCTGCGGTTGAAACCCAGATTGAGCGATTACACGACATGATCCGTTTCAGTAAGATGTAATGTATCCTCAACATACCTTAAGATATTAATTCATGTTTATTCTTTAGGAAGAGATGATCGCGTTCACTTGCGTGCCGTACTGCCGCCTGAACTGACTCGCCTATGCAGTGATCAGTCACGTCACTTAAAAGATGGTCAAAACGGCATTTATCGTTTGAATATCATGATAAAATGGACAGAATAGTTCATATGTTCGTATGGGAACTCAGACTGAAGTATGTTCCGCGCTTAAAACAAGCCGACTGTTAACTGTTAAAGATTGTATTCGGAACTGTTCGGCACACACGTGTACCGAACCGAAAGCCCTGTACCGAAACGGTTCGGTGTGAATACGTGTGCCGTTACACCCCTAGAATATAATATAGGAATGAAATTCAGTTAAAAAGACAATGACAGTGTAAATCAACTCAAGCCAAGTAAGAAGTAAATAGCTATAAAATTCAATTAAAACCAGGCGTTTAACAGCATTGTATATCTGTGTGCATTTATGGGTTTGTGTTTGTGTGATTTGTGGCAAAACCCATTATCATCACTTTGTTCTAAAACAAGTCTCCGTCAAAAAGCAGACACACACCAAATGCAGAGCAGAGCAACATTAGGGGTGCTAATATGTCTCAGTGATTCCAATAAAGCAACTCATTCTTCTGTGGAGTCTGCTGACCTTTGGCTAATAGGTCCTGATGAAAGTCAATGTACCAAGTGTCTCTCCCTGCACCACTCAGAGGACAAAATAAAGTTTTATGCAAGTAAGGCAGATATTGACTAATGAAACCAGGCCCCGTGTGGGGATATCTGGTGGGGATATCTGATGGGGAAGTATTAATGTCTGACTCCTTCCATAGGAGGCTATTTGTAGCGTAGGAATCTATTTGTAGTTTGCTGAAAGAAATCAATCCAAGTTGTATAGAATCAGAGCTGGTGCTTCATGTTAGTGTCTTTGATTCATTGGACCTGTTTGTTTGTACTTTGGAGATAGATCTTCAACCGCACAAGAAAGCCACAAACCTTGCTTTAGAACATGTATATGAGATTTTAGCTTATTTTATTTTTCCAGTGACATTTTCAAGGTTACTGTGAGGTTTTATTGGGATAGGTAAAAGGCAAGGCTCATATCAGGATTGGGTTGTAGTGACTGCTCCCCAGTAAAAATCAGAATCTGTAAGTTGGCACATTTATTTTCAGCCAGTTTTACGATGAAGCCAGTTTAATGTGGATTTGTGAAGCTCCAAAATGGTTCATGTTAGCTCAGGTCCATTAAATAATACATTTACAACTTTTGATTTTAATAATGTGTTAATTAACAAAAATGTACTAAAATGAATAAATGCTTAATTAACTAATGCTAACTAATGGAGCCCTAATGTAAAGTGTTACTTAACAATACAAAATCAAAACCTATTCAAACAATATCTATGTATATAAAAATATAATATAAAAATGTTTAAGTCAAATAGCCTTAAGTATTTAAGTATTTGGTGCTGTGATGAACAAATATGTCATTATACAAAAATCTGAACATTTAAATGTTTAAATACTGTTCAGAAACAGAAAGTAGCACAGCTGCTTTGTTTACGGGGTTACCGGGGTAACGACTGCATTTCTGCTGTTCCATCAGCGCCATCTGCTGTCAGAGTAAATGCATTTTCATATAGCACTCGTATATTTTCATATATTCACTCGTTCCGCCATGCACTTCTCATGCGTGTTGGACTCGTTTACATCAAAGTGTGCGCATAACTCTTTGATGCAGCATACAGCGATGTTGTGCATTTTAAATGGTTGATGGAAAAAGTAAAAAAGTAAAAATGCATTAAAAAAATCGGAGTAATTCATAATAAATAATCATTTGCGGTATTTTGAAGTGCCCACAATAACAATACCGTCCATACTCATTAACGTGATAATGCGTTACCATATACCGGCACGTCTACAAGTTACTTTTCTCTGGTCCAGCTTGCTAACATTTTTAGGCACAATGTTAACATGTCTTCATCTGTTTTAAAGTCATGATGAAAAGATGTGTTCTATTGTACTGTTACATTCATCAGAGTGTGGATTATTGAAAAAAAAAGTAAGACAGTGACTTGGTTCTGTGCATTGGTGTTGTTGTTGTTGTGTTGATTTTGATATTTGGGTGTTGCACCCAAAAATGAATGATTAAATGTCCGACATACTTCACCAGAGACTGTTTTTTTTTGTTGTTGTTGTTGTTGTTGTTCTTGTTCTTGTTTTTTTCACCAGAAGATCAAGTTGATTAAAAAGTTGATAGAAAGTTGATCTTGATTGAAAATTATGAACCCCCCTCAAAAAACAAACAACAACAAAAAAAAAACATATATGGTTGAGTCGTGCATTTACAAAATAGGTGTAGGGGGATTTCATGCTGACTTTAAGTTCTTTCATCCAGCTCTTTGTAGCTCTTAACAGTTTGTTGTTGTTCTAAGCAATGCTTTCTTTTGTTGATTTAATTGGGGACTGAGGATTATTGTTTTATTACAGTCAGCAGCCATAGTAACCATTTTATGTCACAAGATGGGGCCAATTAGCTATTCCAACCTGCACTGTTAGGAAGAGAGAGAGGATATGGAGTGATGTGAGAGAGATTTAAGTAGCCATGGGTATGTTGCCATGGTCAACAGTGAAATATCCAGTTTAGCGGTCATTATACAGAAATATCTGACCACTGAATGTCACAAACGGCCAGTAAGAATTAAGCATTTACAGAGATTTTATCTTAATGTGCACTGTGTGCATCTAAAGTACTCATCCAGGCTCCTGACTGGACACATCTTGCTGACTGCTTCATCACGCCTTCTGTTCCCTCTCAGAGGACACAATCGCTGGAAACACCATCTGACCAACTGCAGGTGTTCAGGACTGTCCATTTACATCTTAGCAGGGTTAGGTGACATCCCCACCTGCCCTGAACAATTGCACTCTGATACCCAAATAATCATGCTGAGTAAATGAACAATGTTGCCTGGACCCTGACAACAATCTCTACTGGTAACTGAATCAGTGGACTGCAGTTGTGCACCACTGTAATGGCTCATTACATCAAGGTGGCCAGTTTGTGTCTGACTAGGCACAAAGCAGGGCACCTTGTTTGTTTGTACACTGTAATGGGACTGTGGTTTTGAATCTTAAGACGCTTTAAAGAGTGCAGGCCTCGTACTTGACGTTTTACAGGTAAATCATTTGGCTCAGAATAGTGCTTGTAACAGTAACTGTGCTCTGGGTCATGTTCGGATCTGCCCTTTTCTGTTCTCTATGGTGACATAAACAGAAAATGACACTGCTCTGCGAAGGTGAGGGAGAAAGTGGCCAGTGTGCGCACACACACACACACACACACACACACACACTCACACTCACACTCACACACACACACGTCAACACAAAAACAAACCCATATGCTCATCATCTGTGAAACTGCTGTATACACACGGCTGACTGTTTGATTTCCCCTGGTAGATGGAACATTTTGGAGTTTTGAACCAAACTCCAAATTGCTTAATTAAAAGAATGACGTGAAGTCAGTAATAGAGGTTTATGAAATACACCTAAGACACTAATTTCAGAACAAATATAGCACAGCTGCAAGACATAAAGTGCTTTTATGCTAATACATTTTCACAAACCACTTCCTTTAGCAAGAAATTAACGCCACCTTGTGTATATAATGTGATACCTTAAGTAAACATTGTGTATACATCTTACTGATTCTTTAGAATATTTACACGTCCGTCTATCCATCCGTCCGTCCGTCCGTCCGTCCGTCCGTCCGTCCGTCCGTCCGTCCGTCCGTCCGTCCGTCCGTCCGTCCGTCCGTCCGTCCATCGGCGCATAAATCTAATCATGGGCTGACCACCCATGAGACCAGCACTTCTGATTCTAAACTATCAAGTCTTACTTTCTGTGAATATGGTACTGGCTGTGTTGTGAGCCGAGAAAGGTCAAAGAATCCTCCTTTCAGACCTCCCCCAAGTATGCTGCTGTAATCTCTGTCCTTGTGCCAAACCTCCCACTGCCCTCCAGTCTGTCCCCACAACACACACACATCTTACCCTCTGTTAGGCCCCTCGTCTGTCCCTTGCCTTCTGTTTCATCTCAATTCTTTCCACCTTTCTATCACATTCAGTTTGCCCTTTATTAATTTCACACTTTAAACTAATCCTAACGGCCCCTCAAATTACAATGGAGCGTGACTGGCCGCATTGGACCAAATCAAGTTGATTATTTATTCCCTGGGCGGTGCTTGAGAAATGACCCTCTAGTCTTTTTTTTTCCCCATCATACTCGTCAATTATTTTTCTCTGTCTCTCCTTCGCTGATGTATGGTGATTTATCACCATTTAAACAAGCAAATCCTTTGTAGGAAAATCGAACTAAAATCAGCGTCTGATTGTAGTTGATTAACAGATTTTCTAGCAGGTTTGAATTAATTACCAGTAATACCAGGTTTTCACTTGTCCATTCACCGACCATCTAATTCATGTGTATCTCAAAATAGAAAGCACCTGCCAAAATCATAAGCTCCAGTCACATAAAGGTGAGGGTCAGAATAAGGCGCAAAGTGGACCAGAAACTGTCACTGAGTACGTTTACATGCACACCAGTACATTGATAACTCAGATTCAGATTATTGAAATAACCTCCTGTCTGGGTTTACATGTCAACCAATAACCTGTCAACGCAAGTAAACCATCTTACAAGACTTTATTATGTCAGTTTATTTATGTCAGTTGTGATGTTAAATAAAGCATTAAAAACCGAAGAAGAGTATTGCAACATGTCAGCGGGCAACTTACGGCAGTGTTATAATATACACTATATTGCCAGAAGTTTTGGGACGCCTGCCTTTACATGCACAACTTTAAAGGGGTGGCAAAACACGATTTGACTTTTCTGACTTTAGCTAGTGTGTAATGTTGCTGTTTGAGCATAAACAACATCTGCAAAGTTACAACGTTCAAAGTTTAAAGCAAAGGGAGATATTTGCTTTTAAAGAAATCAATTTCTAAGGACTACAGCAAACGGCCGGTAGGGACTACAGACATTCCTCCAGGGTTGCTGACATCACCAACCTCAATATTTACATAAACCCCTCCTCCGAGAATATTAAATAAGATTAAATCATCCGGATTGCAGGTCCACTTTATTCATCCTTCCTAGGGATGGGGAGTTAGGGATCAATGGTTAAAATGTATTTTTAACTCGGTCCCTCATAATTATTACCCAAATCTCGCTCTCTGTGCTGCACATTTTACGAAGGAAAGCATCCACAATCTTCGGATTCGCACAACAGCTTGTCCTGAAAGATGGAGCAGTTCCAACTTTAAAAACAGAAGCTGTTTACTGGCCACAACCTGTAAGTATGATTTATTTTTCGTCGATGTGTTTTCCTGTAATAGTTTGTATTGTTAATTGTACGTTGTAGCAAGGAAATAAACAATGACAACGCTGTTTGGCTCTGCAAACCAGTTTGCTAAAGGCTCATTCATACTTAACGTTATCCGACAAACACCTAACGTTACAAACTTTTTAAAATCTCAACAATGAACTTGGAATTAGTATACATTATTCTTTGATTAGAGCTTTTATGTATTGTTTATCTACAGGCATGCTACACATGGTTCTGTGTTTGATTTGGCTACTATAGTAAAGCCAATGTTTAGTGTTCGTTTTGGGTTAATAATTCTTGCGACAGATATTTGCCTATAATTGCTAGAATCAACATTGTTTCTAATACTACCAAAGCACAGACTACCGGTAAAGGTAAGGGGCGTGACGTTTCCGAAAAACGTGCACTAGGCGGTTAGCGAATCACAACACACTGGGCCAGCTAACCAATCTGAGCCCATTGCGTATTTTTGAGGGACCGGCTTCATAGACCCAGAAACCATCAGACCGTTTTTACAAGGAGGGACAGAGCAGTGTAGAATAAAGGTAAAATATATGAAAAAGAATGCAATTTTTTAAAAACGAGGCATGAACACGTTACAGTGCACCCCACAAACACAATCAAGCCTTCGAAAGAATGTGTTTAACTACCCCTTTACACATGACATCCCATTCTCAATCCGTAGGGTTTAATATGGAGTTGGCCCACCCTTTGCAGCTATAACAGCTTCAACTCTTCTGGGAAGGCTTTCCACAAGGTTTAGGAGTGTGTTTATGGGAATGTTTCACTATTCTTGTAGAAGCTCATTTATGAGGTCAAGCACTGATGTTGGATGAGAAGGCCTGGCTCGCAGTCTCGTTCAGGTTAAGGTCAGGACTCTGTGCAGGCCAGCCAAATTCATTCATACCAAACTCGCTCATCCATGTCTTTATGGACCTTGCTTTGTGCACTGGTGCTTAGTCATGTTGAAACAGGAAGGGGCCATCCCCAAACTGTTCCCAAAAGTTGGGAGCATGAAATTGTCCAAAATGTCTTGGTATGCTGAAGCATTAAGAGTTCCTTTCAGTGGAACTAAGCGGCCAAGACCAACCCCTGAAAAACAACCCCACAAACTTTACTCTAGGCACAATGCAGTCAGGCAAGTACCACTCTCCTGGCAACCACCAAACCCAGACTCATCCATCGGATTGCCAGACAGAGAAGTGTGATTGGTCACTCAGAGAACATGTCTCCACTGCTCTAGAGTCCAGTAGCGGCATGCTTTACACCACTGCATCCGACGCTTTGCATTTGCATGCAGGGCGAAATTGGCATAAGGGACACAAATCTAGCTGTGGCGATTGGTTTATGGAAGCCGTTTATGACCTTACTCCAGTAAAGAAAAACGGGTTAACGCGTTTACATGATCACGTGCATTGTCGGCTTATTAAGCATAAACTGGATAAGAATGTGCATGTAAACACAATTGACTACTCAAGAATAAGTGTGGACCACCTTGGTCCAAAACTTGTTTTAAAACCTGCTTGACTATCATAGGCTGTATAATCTGGTGTTTCCAAAATATATCAGTTGTTTTGTGACAGTTTTGTAGCATTTAAAAAAAAAAATAAAAAGTCTAACTCTTCAAAAGTTAATATAAAAGCAGAAAATTCACTGCAGTCATTCCAAACCAACTCTGAACTAACAGGCTTCGACCCGTTACATTAGACATGTAAGTGGCACAAAGTTATTTATATTTAGGTGTGTCTGCACTCCTGTATTTCGTTGTCGTGCCGGGGCTGTTTTTCTGGGTCAGAGAGAGACTGTGAAAGTGAGAGACGCAGGCAGGCAGATCTTACAGGATGCATCTCCTGCACAGAGGGGAAGCGGGCTTATTCAGTTGGCACCTCTTCCTCCTCCTCTTCCTCTCTGGCTAAATATAAATGTGACTGGCTGTCAGCAGGGGCTGTGGCTGTCGCTGTTGGTGGAGATGTTGGTCGACCTTGGGGAGTTACCAGTTCAAATAGCTCACTAAAACAGTATAGGGCATGGGTAGTGCTGGCAATGAGAGCGAGAGCAAGTGTGAGAGAGACAGAAAAAAACCCAATGTGCAGCATAACACAATGTGATTTTTTTCTTGCTTTCTCCTGTCACTCACAGGTGCATAATTGCTGTGGGCTTTGAATAATGCAGACAGAAGCTTGTAGGTAACATTGCGACTTTAGAACGAGTTATATTATGGATTGTTATAGACTGTGTATTGTCTCTCCCACATTTACAGCTTACTTTTAATATTTTAATAAGACTTTTAAGCATTTGTTTTATAATTTATGATGTTTCCTTATTTTTAAGGAATGTGTTATATGTTTTTGTTTTATTTTGTTTGATTTGGCTTCCACATTTATAGCTGTATTCTATGTTTTTAAATTTTGTAATAAATGGTTTCCTAAAAATAGTAATTATGTATTTTTAAACTTTTAATGTACATTTTTTCCCCTTAATCTTTTTTGTTTCGTTTCATTTTGTTTTTGTGAACACTTAAAGGATTAGTTCACCCAAAAATTAACATTTTGTCATCATTTACTCACTCTCGTATTGTTCCAAACCTGTATGAGTTTCTTTCTTCTGTTGAAACCAAAAGAAGATATTTTAAAGAATGTTGGTAACCAGACAGTTGACAGTAGCCATTGACTTCCATAGTATTTTTTTCCTACTAAAAAAAGGAATATGTGGGGTGCTGCGTTACCCCACATATGCAACGAAAAGAGCGGAGACATAATCAAAGCTCAGAGACCGGTGTTTCGTGCAGGTCTCTCTCATTAGCATTCGCTCCCACGGCTCTTTGTTTTGAATAAGCGACCTCTAGCAGCGAAACTTACATATTGTGCCTTTAATCTCTAACGTACATTCATAAAACAATGCCTGCTCTCATGTCAACACAACACGCATGCATCGTGCTTGTGAACGCGCGTTGGAGATTAATATTTTGTAAATAAAGTGGTAAAAAAAGATTTTTGCACTAATAAAGCACTTGCGTCACTGCATAAAAAGGAGTTTACACTAGGGCTGCAACTAACTATTATTTTGATAATCGATTATTTGGCCGATTATTTTTCCGATTAATCGGATAATAAGACCACTTTTTTTTTTTTACTGACAAAGCACACTATTTCCCATCCTGCCCAATTCTGTCCTTCAAACAAACGTGTCAGCTGAGTGCTATGAAAACATACATAGTGAATGTACCTTACAAAAATTAACCATATATATAAAATAAATAAATAAAACAGGGTTATTGTAGTTATTCCACGGTAACTACAAATTAACCATATTTTGCTTCAATCCATAGTTTAACTATGATATTTGTGTGGTTATACAAAAGGTAATCAATACACCAAAAACATGGTTTTACTATCTAATAGAACCATGGATAATTTTCGTAAGGGTGTATCTGTGCTATAGCCTACATTAAAATTATATTAAAGAAAAAAAAAACACCAGATAAGAGGAATGTTCTGCAGGAACACACACACATTCGCTATGGACAAAGTAACCTGTTACTGTCATTTCTTAATCCTGTAGAAACGTCTTACTTTTATATTCAATTACACGCTGTTATCTCTTTACAGTTAGTACTCTCATAAAATAAGTGAATGACATGTTGACTTTTAAACCTAAATTTAGCGTCCAACAACGGATATTTTAGTTTAATTAATGTTTTTGCGCTGAAAATGAATTGTCTCCCTTTCATTTGCGTTCTGTCTGACAGAATTTTGGGTAAATTAACCCTTTAAGCCCATGCTAGGGGAGCAACACTGAACCTTAAGCTGACTTGCGGGGAAAAAAACAAACAACTTAACAGCTGTATCCAATGAAAAGTAGAACTGACAACATTAGAGACCACTCCTCACCACTCATTTTCACCAGCCTTGCAGTGCCGTATGAGGTCCAAGACAGAATCCCTGTCTTTCCTGGATGATCAGATGGAGTAGACGTAGAATACTGAAGCCTCATCTGGGCGCGAATGCTGGTGGCTCTGCTGCAGCCTGGGGTCTTCGCTTTGTCACCCATATCAATCATTCTAGCTCCTCTGCCGATGCCTCATTGGTCATTGTTTCAACCTTGAGCATTTTTTTCCACATTGTCTTCATCGCTGCTATCAATCACGCACTGCACTTTCTCACTTTTTGACGTATTCAGGCAAACAAAAGAGGAAAATCTTTTTTGATTTTTTTCCTTTTTTTTTTACCCGTTACCCTCTAGTTGTCATTTCATTACATACTCACTTTAAATAATTTCTGTGTTTGAGCATTTGGCCACCGCTGCTGAAATTGTGCTCCAGTTGAGAGGAAGGTAGTGTACTAAACACACTGTGTTTAAAACACTTTGTAATTATTGTTCCAAATTTGAGGAAATGACTTTCAAGAGTTCCGTGAACAGAGCTGCGGGAGACAGAGGCGGGCGGCTGCAAACATCATGGTGCAACATTTCTTCGTTTTGTTCCTGCCCTCTGCTGTGCCTGGGTTACATCCTGTCCCAGTGAAAAAGACAGATCCCCAAAGGGGACGTAAAGGTCAGGGGAAGATGAACCCAGCAGCGGTGACCCTCTGTCACTCCCTATTTTCCTGAGAAGTGCAGCAGTGGGCAGCATTAGTGCTTAAAGATGGAAACCCTCAGGACAGCACTTCAATGAGGTATTGATCTCAAGACTTGAAAACAAAACTTTCCATTAGACTGAAAAATTACGAAGGAGACTTCAGCTACAAAATGTGTTTTTTTAGATTAAAAAACAGTGAATCAACCCAAACTATGACAACCTGCTGACCTTGATATTTCAAGTTATTTTTCTTCTGATCTACTGGTGCAATCAGTATGAGTATCTTCGGCAGTTGACCGTTTGTTTGTCTACAACTACAAAGCCTTGACCTGGATTAAATGAGAACATCAAGCAGTGGCCAATCGGATAGCATGATGGTAATGATGCAAGATGACAGACTTTCAAGGCTTTCATCCATGAATGCTGCAAACCCTTTACCATTTAGGCTTGATGAGGCAATCACGACTTCTTATTGGCCTTGCTATTGAGTGTTCGTCTCAAGGGGCAAACTGTCAGACAGTTGTCTCCAGGCCTTTTTAAGGAGCATTTGCCGCTTGGACTGCTACTAGCCGAATACGCCTCAAAAGAACACTTCAATTGACCATCCAGGTTAAGACTTAACTAATCAAACTGAAGCTTGATTATTAAGCTAAAGTCATTTTAAAATGAATGGGGGTGTGTGAGACTAGGTAAATGCTCATGAAATAGTGATGTTTTTCATGAATAATTAATAAAGAGGTTTATCTGGGATTCAGACGTGAAGGTTTACTTAACGCCTTGCTGAGCAGTTGAGCTTGAGGTACAGGAACTCAATACGCTTTCCAGTTGCTTTGTTTTCTATGCACTGCAGACTTCAAATCCAATTGTTGTGCTGCGTCAATCAAACAATGGAGATAAACATGAAAAAGCAACATGTGCTAACAAAGTACTTTGTAACTTAGACAAATACATGTTTTTGTGTAACTATATACACCTGAATGCAGAAAAACATGTTTGTTTGTATTGTTTTTAATAACTCACTGCTCTCTTTTGTTTTATAACTGTGTTGTTTGTGACATTTTAAGATTATATCTTAAATCGTGAATCGTATTTTTAGCATTCTAGAATTGTTAGAGCAAAAAAAAAAAAAAAGAATTATACATGATGCCTTCATCTTTCAATTTCATATGTGCTATTAAAAATTTACATATCATGTTTGCACTTAACTTTGGAAAAATAAAAATAAAATGTGTATGTAAACAAGCTCTTTTGAATCATTTATTTTCTCATATGGAATGGACTGAGTAATTTGATTGAAGATTAATCTTTGTTTTGTCTGGATCCGTTTAACTTTCATATTGAAGGGGACGCCTGCTGTGGCATCTTGTTTCATAACCTGTCTGTGTCAGTGGATACACAAACACGCACTTTAACACACACATATTCCCATCACAGGAGTGAGCCATACTGACATGGAAGGCACAGACTAGTTTACACAACACAAAGAGAAGGTTTACATAACCAACATCCCTGTTGCGACTAGAGCACCGATCCATGAGAAAGAGAAATTGAGAGAGCCTTAATGCGCAGTGGACTAGATTCTAAGTGCGCAATATTCACACAATCTAAATGTCATAATGAAATCAGTCTTCTAGACATACAGAGATGGTGCTGCCTATAGAGTGTGAAATTCTCTAGCAGCTGGGAAACCGATCTAATCACACAAATATGTTTGATACCTTCCGCTCAAAAGATTAGACATAACTTTACAGTAAAAAACCCGTGCCGGCTCACGGACAGTGATAAAAATATCGAAATGCTTTTCATTTATGGCTGATTACATTTTCATTAGGCTGTAATGAGCAATCAGTATGTGATTTTCCTGAAGAGGGCTCCATCGCACAACACTAATTACAGCATCCAAACTCCAGACGTGCAAATAAGACACGATTGGTTCAGACTCACTTGGATTTGCCTGAGCTCAGTAGAAACCTAGGATCTTTTGTTTACCAAGCATTTATAATGAATGTAATGTGGCATTCAGAAATTACAGTGTTCATTTTGCCTTTGCCAATAGACATTAAATCCAAATTACTGCTGGAAATTGAGCGTCGTCAAATGAAAGGATTGTTTGACATTAGTTTCATGCACAGGATACAGCCAATCAAACTCGGCGGAATCACATGATTGTGTATTTTATAAAATGGTAAATATATAAAGGGTAGCTTCCTGCGACCTGGCCCCGGATAAGCGGAAGATAATGGATAATATAAAGGGTAGAAATAACTATGGTTGTACTTTTACAGAAATGAAGAATCATCATCTAATAATTTGTCGGTGCTTTGTCACTTTTGATCAGTAATGTCACTTTTGATAAACTTAATGCATCCTTGCTGAATAAAAGCATTAACTGACCCCTTAAAACTGACCCCAAATGTCTGAACGGGATATAAAGTAATTGTACTGCCTTAAAATAATTATAAAAAAAATGTATTGCTGTAATTTTTACTAATATGACTATGGTAAATAGTCTTCCGGTTTCCTTCCGGTAGTCTTTTCAGAATCTGACTTTAAATCCAAGTTAAAAACGTATTATATTTTTTTTTTTTGTACCCAGGCTTATAACTATCTATAGAGTATAAGAATCTGTCACTGTGTTTTGATACTCTGTCGTCTCCTCCTTATTGCATTGTGGTTTTGTACAGCATAGTGGTCAACTACTGTTGTTTTTATTGTGCTTTAATAATAATAATAATAATAATAATAATAATAATAATTTGTTACATTTACATAGCGCTTTTCAAGGCACTCAAAGCACTTTACATGGAAGGGGGGGAATCTCCTCAACCAACAGCAATGTGCAGCATCCACCTGGATGATACAACTGCAGCCATATTGCGTCAGAACGCCCACCACACACAGCTGATTTTGATTTTGTTTGATTTGAACATTCTAACGAAACACTCGGGTGCATTAAAGTAATGAGAATTTGGTGAGGAAATGTGCTTAGTTGTCATAAAAATGTCACAATCCAAAAATAATGGTCCTAATGTTGCTATCTTTTTTGTTATGATTTTGGTGTGAAATATGACTTAGACATGTTTTAATGAGACTTCGTGATCTTCAGTAGCGGTCCATTTTCATTTGATCTCAAACTCTGCATCAACAATGGTTATTTTAACAGTTTAATGACAGTATAGGCATCTTAAAGTATATCTATTACTATAGTATTATGTGCATGTTATTTCAGACCAGACATCAATCAGTTTTATGCAGTATGTAACAGTGTTTCTGCTCTGACTCTTTTGACCAAGGGGTGCTTGGTTTTAGTAGGACTAGACGAATGTCCCAGTAATCAGAGGACTGAAATAAATGCTTGCTTGTGTTCCTGTGATTCATTGAAACATGATCCCTTTTGAATCGGTTAAACACAAGCTTATATACAACAGATGTGAGGAAACCAATTAAATGCCGCCCCTTCGCTTTATTACATAAAAATGAGGTCTGACCGGGAGCACTCCATTACCCGAGGTATCTTTGTAAACATACTGTCAACCCCCAGCTGGGAGGCAGCAAGCACTTCCATTAAAACCACTATCTCACGAAAGCAGTGACGGTTGGGACCTGGGGATGAAGAATGGAGATCTACTTCCTCTTCTCCTCAAACACCACTTGTTTTGGGGGTCTCAAAAGACAGGAAACGCATATCCTCGCCTCCTTTTGCTTGGTTGCTCCACTCTCTGGAGAAATTCTGTCTGAACGGCCAAGGATGACGATAACAAATGCTCTTGCTGAGGCACAACAATATAATGTGTTCTGGGTATTTATCTCATTAGTCAACTCACACAAGGGCGGCTACAAGGCCAAATGAAATGGCCAAACGGTGGGCAACGGTGTGATATTGAGTTAGCATGCTAATGCTAATTTCTTCATGGTGTTTGCGCTGGTGAGGACTGTAGTGTGAGCCGAGTAAGTGCTGGAGGGTAATGAGGAGATAATTATCCGCGGGGCCCTTGGGACCCCTGTAGTACAGACCCTGCTGAGGACCGTCTGCGTTATGAAAAGCATCCGTGTGCTAAGGTCAACCTGGTGTGATGAGTGTATACGTGCCCTTTAAGGTGTTCATGTTTCCCTGTACAGCTAATATTCACTAAGTGAAAAGAAAAAAAAATCATCACTTAAAAGAGTATAAACTGACATTTACACATTACACAGACTTACATTGCAAATACATTTCTTTGACCTCGAAGGTGGGCTACATAAACCTGTCATTATCTAGGCATAAGCAGCAATAATGTAGTTTCAGTGATGTAAAGCATTGACTATAGTTCAATTGAAGAGTGAAGAAGGCCATTGAAGAGTGTCATTTGAAATTCAATTGGGAGACTGGGGCTAGTTGTCACGGTGAATGTAATTTTAAGTCAAATAACAAAAAGGCTTGTTTTCTCATGCAGTGGTTTTGAATGTGTGTTAATTAAATTGACATCAGTTAATTTTTAGGGATGGAATGATGCGTCAATGTAATTGATTACGTTGATTACACAGTTTATATTCGTACCCTGTCATGTTTCACACAAAACAAAACTCTAGAATGGATGGTAATGGCTAGTATGGCAGCACCGCTTAATGCGGCTTCGTTCATACAGTAAGGTGACCAGACGTCCCCGTTTTCCAGGGACAGTCACGGTTTTTGGTGTTCTGTCCCCGACTGGAGCTGTGCCCGTAAATGTCCCCAGTTTACAGCTCGTTCAAAACAACCTGCAAATACATTGCAAAAAAGCCTGACCGACATACAACAGCCTGCTGGTTAAAGGAGCAATCGTGTAGTGATTATTTTCACCAACAGATGGTGCTGCGAGCTATGTGGACTCTACTTGGTCGTGCGGCTACTTCATGAATAACGTAAACTGGATAAGAGCAGAATGCCTTTATCGTCAAATATCAAAAGAAACATTATCGCTTTCAAGGTAGTAACATACTAACTATTCATGTTAAATGAAAGTAATATGTTTGTATGTGCTTTATAATGGCCTCAACAGGGTGCAGATCGTTTTGTACAATTTTAAACATCCCCAAAAGTTCCACAGTCACAACTCAGTAATTAAAAAAAAATATGGATGAACTCGCCTTGATTGGACTCGTTTATTTAATAACACTCTATCAATTGTGATAACATTTCCTGATGTATTTTGTTTTATGATCATATAGGCCTACATGCATTTTTAAGCCTTGCAAACTTAGTTTGATTTGATAAAACTTACTGACATTTACAAGCAGAATTTGTAAACATTAATTATTATTGTTGTTGTCGTTTTAAATCTATCTAACATCTAGCATTAGAATAGGATAAAAATTACAAATCAAACAGTAATGTTTTACCATATGCTATATACCGTAACTTTTCAAGCTTATTTTTATTTTTACAGGGTCGGCTTTGCTGAGGCTCATGCCTGTCACATTGCGCTTCTCTTATAACTCAATCAAACTTAAATATCAAAAGTCAGCTCTCCAGAGCATATCCTCCTCAGCCACGAGTCCTCAGCTGGTCTCGCTCTCTCCCTCCCGGGTTTTGGCACCAATGTAATACAGTTCGTAGATATGGGAAGGAGGAGGCGGGAACCGGCAAACGTTTAATCAATAAATAAACTCAAAATGAAAGTAAAAACGCAGGCAGCCCCTCACGGACGACTGCCGCACACACACATAATAAACGTAAATTTGATGTGCCATGACAGATCACTGTATAGGCTCCTCGGTTCAAGCGGCAGCACGGAGCACGAGTGAACGCGATCATCTCTTCCTCTTTAATACTAGTCACAGAATAAACATGAATGAACATTTGAAGGTATGTTGAAAGATATAACTTACAAGATACAACAGTACAATCAGTGTTTCAACTGCGGAAAGACGTCAATAAAACAGCTTGTAAACAATATGTCAGGTAGCATTACATTTACATTACATTCAAGTCATTCAGTATCCACAGTTGGTTAGTTCATTAGAGAAATTAACTCTTGCTAAATATATGCACTATATTAGCCTATATATTCATTATATTTTACTTAACCTGTCTTGATTATTATTATTTAATGTATATGGTTATGGTATGTTTAAATGAAAATAAAAAAGGTATGACAGCCACTGTGTAAATGAATATATTTTAACAACGAATTGGAGTAGAAACATAATTTTATATTTATATTTAGAAGTTAATGCAAAAACTGCCTTATATGCAATTTACATGTTTGCATACAAAGTGTTGATTATTACATCTAAAATGAAATAGGCCTAGTAACTGAATTTAATAGTTTGGGCTTGGTTGTTAATTGTAACCTTTATTGTTATAGTAATGTGCAAGTAAGGGCTCCCTATATATAGTTTAGGATATGCAGAGATACATTGTTTATATTTAAGAAAATTTGGATTATAATTGAATTTATTTAAAGACAGAGACACAATTGTTCAGTAAACCACTGTTTAATAAAAAAAGAAAAAGAAAAATGCGATTTTGTTTAGTTTTCTTTCCCCTGCTGTTCCAAACCCGTACCGAACCATGACTTCAAAACCGAGGTACATACCGAACCGTCATTTTTGTGTACCGTTATACCCCTCACATTTAATATTTTTTACTACTAGCCCGACCAGGAAAGCAGAATGAAATCCTTACTGTTCATATAATGTGCCTCACTTGGTCTATGGATTCTGTACCCAAGATGCCCATACAGAAATTGATTTTCAGAAGTAAATAGCAAAACCTAGCAAACATTCACTTGAGTAAAAAGTAATCCAGTCGTCTCTTCAAATTGACTTATTTCATATTGTTTGACGACACAATGTTTCATAGGAGACGAGACGTCTGCAAATAATATGAAATTAGTCCAACTGAATTGACAATATTTCACATTCTGAACATAGCTTTTCTTTTATTTTACAGTAATCAGATACCTAAGTTTTTGAAACTATTAACTTCACCCAAGGTTAGCAAGGCTTCAAATTGTTCCATCTCACATTTGCACCACACCATATTGTAGATTTGATTACAGGAAAATGGGGGTTGGAGGGAAATCATTATTTCTTTTCTCGCCATTCAAAATGCAGCTTTTTTGACTGCTTCCAAAGTGGTCTCCAAAACCATAGCCATGTTGTACTTCTGAATAGATGCTTGATTAAAATGTCAAAAGTAATAACCAGGAATGAGAGACAACACTTATATAAGTGGGTGATCATTAGACCACCTTTAAGGGGTTGATTGCCTTTATTATTGTAAGGAAATAGGAAATTAAGCTTTGCACCCAGATACATGCAGTTCAGTGTTACTGAGAATATCCTAATCAGCCAGAAACTCAATTTGAGCTGTATTTTACTGAAAATGATCACAGATTTTTTCTTGTAATGAAATTGGCTTTGCATTTCTAAACCTTTGATTAGAAACTAGGCTCTGCGAAAGGAAATTGAGAGAAGCTTTGTTATATTTTCAGGTGAACTGCAGAGTAGCTATCAAACAGTAGACCACGAGAGGAAGGTGAAACGTCTTTCTCTGAGTCAGGAAGAGTGTGGACCATGTCAGTACCATAGTATTTGATTAGGGCTGCCTCTAATAGTCAACTAAACATTAGTCGACAAGAAGAGCCTTAGCTGACCACAATTTTATTAGTCGGTTAGTTGCAGAAAAAAAAAAACACTCCACTGGAATTGGTGAAGTCATGGAGTTGTGAGAGACAGATTGTTAACGGCGGGTCCTTATGGTAATCACAGTGTGTTGGGCAGGAAATCCAAATGTTCAACGATCATCCATCCATACTAACCACTTTAAATGGTCGCTCACTCTAACGTTACCCTAGATTAATGTGTGCTTATTATAAGGCCATAACCAGGAGTTTGTAATACATAATTTGAAATTGTAGTGGGTCTACTTTTATTTGTGTAAACGCACAATAACATCAAAACAGTGCTTTTGTAAAATAAAGAAAACAAACAGAATGCTCTTTTTTGCCGTCTCTGTGTCACAAAAATGAAATTCAGCATATAGGCTACTTGCCTCACGTGAGAAAAAATATCTATAGAAAGCTTGAAGTGTCTACTTTTAAACAAACCAATTCAAATCGAAAACAAATTCTCTCTGATTATGTAATTCGTATGAAAGGTTAATTTCTCTCTAAAGGCACGCCCACTATACTGCAGAGTTGAGAGTCAGCAACTTCATCTTTGCAACTCAGAAAACACAATTTTTTTAATATATAATTCAAATGTCTCCTTGTTTTTTTTTTTTTTTCTCCCTGATACAATCTTGAGTGCGAAATAGGCTATACATTACCCATATACACTATATTGCCAAAAGTTTTGGGACACCTGCCTACACGTGTACATGAACTTTAATGACATCTCTTTCTTAGTCCATAGGGTTTAATATGGAGTTGGCCCACCTTTGCAGCTATAACAGCTTCAACTCCTCTGGGAAGGCTTTCCACAAGGTTTAGGAGTGTGTTTATGGGAATTTCTGACCATTCTTCTTGAAGCGCATTTGTGAGGTCACATAGATGTTGGACGAGAAGGCCTGGCTCGCAGTCTCTGCTCTAATTCATCCCAAAGGTGTTCTATCAGGTTGAGGTCAGGACTCTGTTGTGGAGGAACTTGACTGGCCGGCACAAACTCGCTCATCCATGTCTTTATGGACATTGCTTTGTGCACTGGTGCACAGTCATGTTAGAACAGCAGGGGGCCATCCCCAAACTGTCCCCACAAAGTTGGGAGCAGGAAATTGTCCAAAATGTCTTGGTATGCTGAAGCATTAAGAGTTCCTTTCAGTGGAACTAAGGCGCCAAGCCCAACCCCTAAAAAACAACCCCACAAACTTTACTCTAGGCACAATGCAGTCAGGCAAGTACCACTCTCCTGGCAACCGCCAAACCCAGACTCGTCCATCGGATTGCCAGACAGAGAAGTGTGATTGGTCACTCAGAGAACATGTCTCCACTGCTCTAGAGTCCAGTGGCGGCATGCTTTACACCACTGCATCCGACGCTTTGCATTGCACTTGGTGATGTAAGGCTTGAATGCAGCTGCTCTGCCATGGAAACCCATTCCATGAAGCTCGCTACACACTGCTCTTGAGCTAATCTGAAAGCCACACGAAGTTTGGAGGTCTGTATTGACTCTGCAGAAAGTTGGCGACTTCTGCGCACTGTGTGCCTCAGCATGCGCTGACCCCGCTCTGTGATTTTTACATGTCCTACCACTTAGTGGCTGAGTTGCTGTTGTTCCCAATTGCTTCCACTTTGTTGTAATACCACTAACAGTTGAACGTGGAATATTTAGTACTGAGGAAATTTCACGAATGGACTTATTGCACAGATGGCAACCTATCACGGTACCACGCTTGAATTCACTGAGCGACTGAGAGTGACCCATTCTTTCACAAATGTTTGTAGAAGCAGTTTGTATGCCTAGGTGCTTGAATTTATACTTCTGTGGCCATGGAACTGATTGGGACACCTGAATTCAATGATTTGGAGTGGCGTCCCAATACTTTTGGCAATATAGTGTATATTATAAAGGCTCATTAGGGTTTAGTATAATCCCCTATGACTACTAGTCCACTAAAAAAATCTTTAGTCAGGGGCAGCCCTATATATCATGGTATCAGATGACAAAACTGTAATCCTTTGAATGATTATCATATTTATATCTCATGGTATTTACATGGTTTTCTATGCTACATGTTTTTATGTTGCTTGTCCAAACAGCATGTTACCATAGTACCATATCCCCCAAATTAAATAAATAAAAACTTGGTAGTAACATGTTCATGTTTGTCAGATTATTTATATTTATGTCAGATCTGAACTGAGACTTGTCAGTCAGTCATAGGTGATTTATCCACCTTTTTGTTATGTTGTGTGCATTTTGTGCTTCGCCATGTGAAAATGCTTTCTAAATGTGTTCTTATGAATACAAAGTCCATTACCATCCACTTGTATGAACAATTTGTTTCTATGAAAAATTTTGTTTGCACTTCTTTGAACCATGTAGTATTCAACTTCGTAATTGCGTTTCATCATTTTTTTTTTTTTTTTTTTTTTTTTTTTTTTTTTTTTTTTTTTTTAATGAAAAGGATAATAGCCCCTCTCAGATGTTGCTCTGGAAAGACGTTGTTATCCTACCCAGTATTTTGAAGGAAATTGAATATAATCTAATTTCACCTGCAAGCAAATAACCACTCTGAAATAAAATTGTAATGGCTATAATTACTTTATTTGCAGTAGGCCTTTGGTGGGAATGTCTTCTGTGGTACTTTCATCTTCAGATGTTGACTCTGTGGACTATTTTGGGATAGATAAATCTAGATCTTCGCCTTGGCCCTTTGTGGAATCTTGTTTGACTGATGTTTTCCTGTATTTGACCTCATTCTTCATCTTATGTCTTGGATTATCGGTCACTCTCTCACCAAAAATGGTGTGCCCTTCAAAATATCTCATCGTCAACAGAGGTGGTTTTGTACTTGCATCAATAATTCCTGTAATGCATTAAGTCTAACAATTGAATCAGTCTACAATTATATGACTTCAAACTCTGATTTACTTTTAAAAATGGTTGATTTTAACTTTGTCATCTTTTGAGAAATGTTTGTTAGTCATGACTCAAAGTCATTGCCTATTCTTTAGTTAGCTTTTTTTTAAATTAAAGGCACAATATGTAAGATTTTTAGATTAAAATATCCAAAAACCACTAGAACAGTGTTATATATTTTGTTGACTTGTGTACTTGCATTATCCCAAATGTTTCCAGGAATGTTTAACTCCAGAGAAATAAGCAATTTTAACCAGGACACGGACCATGCCCGTGCGTCGCCTATCAATGACATCATACCCTCGATTTCTGATTTTTTTATTTTATAGAAACCATGGAAACACCAGATACACTTTAATATATTATGTGTTTTATTAGACAGGTGAGAAACTGTTTGGTTATATTCATCGACAGAAAACTGTAATCATTGTTATTTAACTCAACACACAAATTTGGTTTTCTTGATTTTTCCGTGAGTACTGTGTTTTACCATGTCTAATATCGATCTAACTTACTGCAGTGTGCAACAAGTAGCATGATAACAAAACCTTTTTAACAAATGTATCTAATATGATAAAACAGTGCTGCATTACCCCACATACGCATGACCAGAAGAAGCGGAGACGGTCGTCTGCGGCATAATAAATGCTCCACTGCTCTCAAGCCGAGTGTCGCACTCATCTCTCATTAACAATAGCTCCAGCGGCCTCGTTCCGCTCCAACACCTTTCAGCCCCACCCTGCTTCATACTACGATAACATCAATAAATCTTTAAAACATTAGCTCATCCATGAACATGATTTCTGCCTGAATCCCATTTGATTCTTTTCCACCGGCTGTAAATGTGAAGACAACAACTCCCATGATTCCATGAAATCAAGGCGTCATCAAACTACGCCTTTGTTTTGAATAAGTGACCTCTAGTGGCGGAAATTACATATTGTGCCTTTTAATGGAGCTTGGGCCATACAGTATTTGCCAAACACACACAAATCATTTAATAAAACAGGTAATAACTTCAAAATTATGCTAGCAAATGATAATAATGAACTTCCAGTCAAACGTTTTGACACACTTAAATTTGTACCTCATAATCTTAAACCTCAAGATAAGAAGGCTTATAATTAAATACCTTACATTTGTTTTAAAGACAAATACACAACTCTATACTAAACTTTTTTTTTTTTGCATGGGATTTTATATTTGTCTACAAAACAAATGTTAAATATTTAATTATAAGCCTGTCAATCAAAAGGTTTAATCCAGCATACATGTGAACTCCTTTAATTCGGTTTAAAAACCATCCCAAAATGCACCTCAGGAAGTTGAGAGAGTGTGCATAGTGTCTTTCTTTGGAAGAAGCTCAAATTTAAGAAGTTTTGATTTAAGATTTAAATCACTCCTTAATTCCCACATTTCCAATCATGCCAGTTCATAGTTTTGATGGACAGTAAAGAAGTAAGGGATGAATAAGGAAGTTCAGATGGAAGAAGAGCGCAGATAAACACATCTCCACCCAGTCCCTCCTGCCTGCTGGCTCTAATTTAATCCCCCAGACCTCTGGTGCCAGCTGCAATCCTGAGTCTAGCCAGACCACTGTCACCCAAACCAGATTAACAGCTCTAATCTACATGGCTTTCAGATGCTGCTGTCGCCATTCTCCTCACTAAACCCACGTACGCATGAAACATCCAGCTAATCATGCGGCCCAGGCCAAAGATAGATTTATAAATTAATAAGATTGAGAGCTAATCCAGTGATGGATGTTTTGATCTGGCTGGTGTAAATCAAATCGCATTTGATGGAAAATCTTGTGTAAGTGCACGGAGCAGGGAAGTATTTTGGATTCTGAAGCTATAGTTGCGGGCTGACAACTTAGAATCAACATGAAATTGTTGAAATGATTGTGAATGATTTATCATACATGGTATCAAAATGTAGTAACTTGCTTTGCCTGTGAAACGACTTTCATTTTCAACAACATTGTGCAAGAAACAAAGTTATCTTTACAATTATGAAATCCTAGACCCTTCCTATTGCAAATGGTCCCACTACTAGCTAATCTGTTTACCTTGCTATCTGATTTTTCAACCTACCCCTTCCAAACGTGTCCAAAACCAATCAAATGGGTTGCAGTTTCATGTTGACTTTCAACGTTATCCTGCATGTGTCTTCCATGCTGTTGGACTCATTGGAGTCATTTTGTGTAGAGAGATGTGTGACTCTGACTGGGTTTAAGTCAGCAGGAGACATAAACACAGAAAGATTCAGAGAAACAGATGGACAAACACTTTGAAGAGCACAAACAAAGAATCCGACGAGTATTCTCAAATGCTGCAAGAGTGAAATTTCAAGGGATCTCATTAAAGGGATAATTCGCCCAGAAGTGACAAATCTGTCAACATTTACTTACCCCCATGTCATTTCAAACCCTTATAACTTCCTTTTTTATGTGAAACATAAAAAGTACGTTTTGAAATATCTTGTCTATTCTTTTAAATAAATTTGAGAAGCTTATATATTTATTTAAAAATCTTACAAGTTCTTCTCGAGTGAGATCTTTTCAATAAATCGGTTAATCACGAAACCAGTTTGAATGATTAGTTCACAAATAGGACTGATGCAGTTCTGAATTTGAATGGTTAACAACACATTGGAGGGAGCATTATCATTGAATAATAACTTAAATTTAGTCTGTTCCTCACACAACGCTATGGAGCGGTCACATTTACTGTTGTTCCACAAATTTTTGCCAGTGAAATAGTCATTTCAGTAGGCATCCATGCAATCTGCAATTTCACGTGACAGTGAAAGATTTCCCCATGCAGATTCAACACATTGACCAACAGAACGCTGCTTGGTTTAAAAGCATACATCGTTACACTATTAGATCTTTTTTGACAGCTAAATTTCTCCATATTTTTGGTGTCACCAGAAATCATATGGGTTTGAAATGGTAGTATTTTCATTTTTGAGTCAATTTTCCTTTTAGAAATGCCACCTAATGCTTTAAATAGTAGAATTTTTGAATAACTACCAGCCTCGTGCAAATATCAGAATGATTTTCTACACCCCCCAACAATACCAGGCAGTTTCGCACCGATATTAACACTTTATGCCTATTCACAATTTTTGTTTTTAAGATCTAATTTTGGTAAAGAACGACTTCAGAGCTTATGGCACTCCTCTAGACTACTTGTTCTGCAACTCTCTGATATCTCTCTGTATTCATGAGCGCACACTGGGTAAAGCACATGCTAAATAGCAGGGTTGGGTGCGTATTACAGAAATTTCATGCGCTTCAGTGGGGGGCAGCCTTTCGCATTGAAAGCAACGTGCTTCTCCATTTCAAGCGCATTGTAGGTCTTTCACAATAGCTTCTGCTAAGCTTACCTCTCATTCCCTTTACATCTATCAGGCCATCTCTAATATGTCTCACCCTCTCGCTTTAGGGACAGGCAATCAGGTATAGATCATCTGTAAAAATGCTTTTCTTTCCATGCTGAAATGACAGGAACTGTGCGGACTACCAAACAGTGCCAGATCAAATCACAGTGCAGAAGTGTTTCATAAATTACAATAGAAAATCTAACAATAATAATGTAATCCATTTTTTTTGTTTTGTCACGAGTTTCCTTGTGGTGTTCAACTGGGCACTCGAAGCAAGACAGCCACACAGTGAGAGTATGCTTATCCTCTCTTATCCATTTCAGTTTCTATGTTGTAGAGAGTAACAGTGTAGAGACCGTATAACAACAATGTGGATAAAACCCACAAAATCCTCATTAGATTGCATATAGATGTTGCATTAGATGTCTAAGGGTGGATCACCTACAGTGGTTCAGGCTGCAGGGTTGCCGAAAGACTAAAGAAATGATATCAGCATGATGGTAGAAAACCTTTTCTCATCTATTACCACCCACTGCAACCTAAACCACTGACGGAAATAAGCACAGTTACAATAGCAAAATATGTGGGAGAGCGTTGCTATAATGTGACTATATTGTGTTGCAATAGGTAGCACTTCAAAGTCAATACCGAATCAACACTAGTTAGCAAATCATTTGTAATTGATTAACTGGTTATGGTTACACTTAAAATAGTTACAAACTAGATGTATGAGATGATAAAAACGTATACCATTAATCATACCCAGCATGAATGTTACCTGAGGGATAGAAAGTGAGAGAGAGGGAGAGAGAGGCTTTAGAAAAGAGAAGAGAGAAAGAGCCAGAACAAAGAAGCCCCAGCGAAAGGAAGAGCAGGCCCCAAGAAGAGAGAGAGAGAGACAGAGAATAAAAGAGACAGAGCAACAGTTACAATCTTCTTTTTATCTCTTCCTTGACCATGTGATTGAAACCATAATGTGAGACATTCAAACTGACCAATCAGACCAAACTTCCCCCACTGTACTAAAGGTGTGACACACATTAGGCCTACAGGCCTTCAGCATCTCTTTGTCTTTAGGAATTCCAAATGGCCCTTCTGGTAAGAAAGATGAAAACAGTAAGCAAATGTCTTTGCATCTAGGAAGATATATTTGGTTCATTAGTAGCTCAGATTGTATTTTCAGTTGAAATGATGCAAAAAATTGTTCCTCACATGCCACACTGAATTAGACATTGGCTTTAATGAGGGTTTCCTAGCAACCGCTGAAGCATCTTTTTTATACAAAGTTAGCTTCTCGAGGCTTTTTAAAAATTAGTGCCCAGTATATTTTCTTCTCTTCCCTCTTACCTTTTCATCTGCCATCTGTCACCATTCAGAAATAATCATCTCTCACCATCCAAAAGGCAGCTATCACTCCGTAAACACGAGCGCAGTGCATTTTTAATCATCATTTGCATGTTAACTGTAATCACACGTTGCACTCAACTCTAGGAATCTTTCCAGTTTGCTTCTCATTCATTTTACATATCAAGTCACATGATTATATCTAGCTTCAGCTTAAGTGTAATTTACTTAATGTAACATTTTTGTGTTGGGTGCAGAAATAGTCTCTTATGTTGATGTCTTCAGAACAGACAGCGTTTCTAAATTAGCATGATCTAAGGCAGGGTTCTTACTTAAATCCACAACATTTCCAGTCTCGATTACATTTTAGCCATTGTCCTACTGCACGTCACATTGATTGATTGATTGTCTCCATCCGTCCTTCTGTCCCCAATGACCCCAATGCTGTATGCATAAAAAGAATAGGGCTGGGTGATGTATAGAAAGAATAGGCCTGGACGATATATAGCCAAAATAATGATCTCACTTTTTTTTCATATCAGTCGATATCAATAATTATCACGATAAATGTCAAACCTTTATTTCTTTCAAGTTTAAAGGCAGTCTTTTGCTCCTGAGTGAAAGTAGAAACCAGACAGTAAATTGTGGTTTTATCATCAGAATGTGACAAACACTCAAATAGGTGAACATTACACAAATTACATGCTTTGTCTCTTAGAACTGCACATTTAACAGTAGCTTGAATGGAGTGACTGTAGCAGTAGCTTGATTTGGGATGCAGATGTAAATTTATGTTCGTTTACAAAAAGAGTAGCATCTGTAAAAAATGTAACAACCTCATTTTTATTGGGTCAAATTTTATAGGGCATAAGTTGGTCTTCCATAGTATTTGGACCATGCATTACACCTCATCACCATGGCAAAAAGTAACTATATTGTTTCTATGTTATTTGTTGTGAAAAACAGTAGCCTAAAGACATTTAGTATACAAATGCACAAAAACTGCAAAAACCGATTATATTCCATTACTCCTTTAATACATTTAATGTCTACATTAATAATATAATAAAATTCTGTATAAATATCCCACATTTCAGCCAAATCCTATTGTTTCAGTTAGTGTTACTACTGTAAATCTTGACAAATGTTGGCGACTTTTGGATTGAAAGCCATCTAACTCTATCGTTGTGGCTTCTTTTGTTTTCCACATCAGTGATATTGAGAAGTGCAGTTTCATCTGGCTTTAAACTAGTTTAAATCATGAAACTTCGCTCTTTATGGGCGAACTCTACTCCGAACTCGGATGCATTTCACTGGATCTCACAGCGTACTGTAAATGTTTAGTGGTGGTGTGATTTGAGGCAGTCAGCGAGTAAACTCATTTGCTCTAAGCTCATGCTGCAGTGTGTTTTGAGCTGAACTGATAATTGTTCTGTGTGGTATGAGGAGCTCTGTTTTATTTTGCTTTTGGCGCATTTGCCTTTTAATGTTTCTCATATGTAACATAACTGGCAGCACTTATTGATAAGATGGTCTGCAACATGCATGCACAGCATTATTTTCATTGTGCATAAACGCAATATACAAATTATTGTATAATAACCGATATAACCTGTTTTTATCCATTAAAAGGGCAGCTACACTAATTATACTGATTGAAATGAGCAAACAAAGCTTTAGTATCTGAATTCACTGGGTAAAAAAAAAGGATTTTCACAAGTGTTATTATAGACTTTCCTGTTTTATCCCTTCATTCTGCTCTTATGATAATGTCCATCTGAATGATGATTTCCACAGAGAGACACAAGGACAGAATGAGCCCAATTGGTCTCAATTTAGTACAGTGCGATGGGGACGTTCTCATTGCCGTGCACCTGAAGAAGCCAAATAATGCATTTTGATTGCGTGATTATAGCGACGGCTGATTCTGAGTGCTGTCATTCTGTCTTAATGGGTTTGCCAAGAGGACTGTGTTCAAATTCATATCTATAAAGGGCATAGAGCTCATCAGGGAGATGGCAGCTGTAGTGTTAATGGGACTCCAGGAGAGAGAGGCAGGGGGGTGGATATCAGGGGCCCTTGGACAAACAGCAGAAGAACTGGAGCTAGCGTTGGCACTACTTTGTTGATGAGGCTCAAGCAAAGCTCTTACAAGAGCTCGAAAGCAGATTACGCATAGTAGATTAGCGAGTGCCACTAGTTTGGGATTAGGAGCACCGGTTTAACCAGATTAGGAGAAGTAAGGATGGATGCTGAAGAGTTAAACTAGAACTATATGGAAAGTAGGTTACGAGGTAATAAATAATGTGCAAATGCAAATGAGTTTGCATAACAAACCAGGGCACTAGAAGGAAAAGCTGTATTACTCTCTGTGCATTTAACCAAAGGATCAGCAATGTGTGGGTTTTTTTCTAGTTACTCTAATACAGCGTTTATGAACGTTCAACAGTCTTATGAGTTACACCCCAAGGCTTTTACAATACCGATCTACTCCTCCTAGCCAGGTAGCTAACATATTTCCACACAGATGTTTTCCCTCCTTAATTATAGTGATCTATATTTATTTTCAGCCATTGGATGACAGCAGTCTGGACTATAAAGTAATGCATGGTTTGTAATTGCAGGTGGGTACTGTGATTTTTCTGTGCTGTGGACTGTGCACTATCTTCTATGATTGCTACCTGCAGGAAGAACAGCTGTGCTTCTGCTGCTTCACTGCTAGTTTGTCACCCAGGCTTAGAATGAGCTGATCAATCAGACTAAACCCAAATCCTCAGGTCTTGCAGTCTAAAAAGCAGTGAGATCCGTTGAGACCAACCATGCCACACAAGTCCTAAAAAGTGAAGCCAAAGCGTCTTCATCACCCCCAGGAGGTTGGTCCCAGTATAATATAGTATCAGTATCATAAACCCCGCCCTCTCGGTGTAATGTCATGGAACGAACTAAACAATCAAATTACACTTCAAAGAATTTTTGTCCTAAAGATGGTTTATGTCATTTTAGGCAGTTTTTATCACGCTGATGTAATTTCAAGTGTTAGTATAAAAACGGGGGGTGGGGGGTGTGATGTCATGATTGGCAGCTATGATTGACTAATGTCTTTTTTTTCTTTCTTTTTTAATGAATATAATTCATTTATTTACTTAAGTCCTTACCAACCAATAGCCTTTTTACATCAAAGCCATGAACCATGATTTGGTACTTACCTTTGATGGTTAGAGACAGGTCAAATTTAATGGAAGAGACATTTTGATTTGTGGGACAACGATGTCATCAATATGGTGGTCCATTTTCCTGTGGACACCAGTACACAAACATATAGCCTAACCTTGAAGCTAGTAGATGATAAAGGCCTTCTGAAGCAAATCGATGCGTTTAAGAAAAAATATCCATATTAAAACTTTATAAAGTAAAGTTCTAGCCGATCGCCTTCCATGAAAAAGTGTTGAAAGTGCCTCTGCAGTTCAAAATGCTTGCGCTACGTCTGACGAGCGTACCTGGTAACGTAAGCCTTTTGAACTGCAGAGGCACTTTCAACACTTTTTCCATAAATTGAATATGGACGACGGTCAGCTGAAAATTTACTTTATGAAGTTTTAAATGTGGATATTTTTCTTACAAAAAACTCATCTATTCGCTTCAGAAGGCCTTTATTAACCCCCCGGAGTCGTGTGGAGCAGTTTTATGATGGATAGATGCATTTTTATGGACTTCAAAAACAGAACAACAATTACTGCCATTATAAAGCTTGGATTAGCCAGGACTTTTTTAATATAACTCTGATTGTATTCGTCTGAAAGAAGAAAGTCATATACACCTATGACTTGAGGGTAAGTAAATCATGGGCTAATTTACTATCCCTTTAAATCAGCCTAGAAAGTTACTGCTGGTAAACGACAGACGCTTTTTCAGGGTGATTTGCATGTATTCACTGGTGCTAGAATCTGCAGGTAGGCGTCTGAGCCAGGCGTTTTTTGCTGTGAAATGTCACGCAATTGATATGTATGACAAAGCGAGCGTTCCAGACGGCATGCCTTGCCATCAGAGCAGACCGCTGGCTTGTTTTTCTCCTTCATCTGTAGCTGCATGATTATCACTGCATTTTGATAATGTGCAAAAGCGATACTGAGTGACAGCTATGGCTTCTCATCCACAACCGGATCAAAACTGACAGCTAGCTTCTGTGGGACGGCCCCTTCCTCCTTCATGTATCTGAGGACACCCAGCCTGGGGAAAAAGCAAGAAGGGCGACACGGAAAAGTGTCTGCATTTAATTATGCCACCGGCTTCAATAGACTGTAAACCAGAATTGATGTGTTGAATTTAATCTCCGCCAAAGCGTCCGTGCCTTACTGTGGTATTTAATAAAAGTGACTTTTCATGTTAGAGCCTTTCAGATTTTTCCTTGCCTGGCAAACAAACAAAAGGACGTTTAAAGGGCTGAATTAATTGTGGTGTTTATGTACTGACCAATAATTAGTGAAGGAACCATTTTAGCAAACTGAGAATGATTGATGATTAAATGCATAATTGGACAGGATTATTAAGTGCAGTTTAAAGCAGATTACCTTAATTTGAAATTTTGCTTAATTTGAAATTATAACATTTCACTAAAAGATCTCAAAGACTTTTAAATCTAACCATTCATTTAACCATTAATTGTCATGCAATATTATTGTGTTTGCTATGGGGCATATACAGAATTGTATGAATATGCTGTGGCTCAAAAAATGACCCAAAAATACACCACAAACACACTATAAAATGATCATAACATTTTATTTGTGCAAAGTTATTGAAATCTGTGGAATCCATGTGACTGCTTTGTTTGAGAAACAGACTCAAATGTATTCAGCGATCTTCGTTTCCATTTTCATAGTGATCATAACAGTCAAATCCCACATTCGTTCAATATTCAAAATTCGACCATAGACTGTAAAAAAAAAATATGGACGTAGTGTCCGTGACGTCACCCATAGGATTCTGAAGAGCATTTCTGAAGCCCAAAGTGGGCAGAGCTATATAACAGAAAATGGGCAAAGAGGCGAGATGTGGCTGGAGCTGAGGTGACGTGATGACTAACAGACAGCAGACAGACAGCAATCCATCTGTCACTCAAAGTGGCCACACCCTTAATTATGCAGAACTTTAAGGCTTTATATGATGTAAACAAATGAGTTATGAAAAAAATTCACCCCCCTCACAGTTGTCATGAAGGGCAAAATTAGCCGTATAGACCAAAACCACAATTTGTACCAGGCTGTAAACATGTTTTTATCTGCTGTAAATTTGGGCATTTTAACATGGGGCTCAATGAGATTCTGCTCCCTTCTGGAGCCTGTCTCTAGAGGCCAGTTGATGGAAGTGCAGTTTAAGTCACTTCCGTATTGGCTTCAAGAGAAGCTGGGGGAGGTTGCCGCTTGGTTACAACAAAGGTTTAATGTCAGTGGCTTAATCCGAAATCGCCCCCCCCCCTAAACCCTCATTCACTATTCCATACGTTAGTCCACTAACACAGCTCAATTGAAGGAGTGAATTAAAACGAGTGCATGAATTCGGACAGCCGTTGTGTGTACATCGGCTGTACACTCGTTATTGCACTGCAATGTGGGATTGAATGAGTGCACTCAACGTCCATTATGGTTTCGGACACCACTACAAATGACTGTCCCTTCAAATAATGCCCTATTAGAGGGTATAGGGGGCGATTTCGGATTCAGCCAATGATATCAATTGCTCTCACGTGCTTTGTCAGTAATTGCGATATGCCGTGTTTTGATTGGTCGTGCGTTTAAATGAAATGCGCATGTTCACTGAGTGGCTAAGGATACAATTTTCAGCGATTTAACAATTTCATTTCTACTGTGTACCTCACAGAAAACTATTGTATACCACCAGAGAGTGCTTCGAATGCAACACATCATCATTTGGACTATTTTGGTACTGCTTTATAACATGTTTGGAATAAATAATTGTTGATAACACTTGTTGTTATATTGATTACACTATTATGTTTGTCTTTAGATTTTATGCATATATGGTTAGAGTATGCTTTAGCATCTAAACATACCATTTTTGTACCTGTAAATGTTACGTATGAATACTTAAGCATGAAGTCAGTCAGAGATGGGCATAAATACATGGAAATGTATTTAAAATACAAATACAAAATACCGTGTGGAAAAATTTATTTAAATACAAATACAAAATACTGTCTGGCAACATTTATTTAAATACAAATACAGTATTTTGTATTTTTTAAATACACAAAATGTGATTCAGTGCAGGTATCCCTATTAGGCTGAATTCTGTCTGGGCCTATTCTGAATGCCAAAAAGCATTTAGATGTGTGCAACTGCTTAGAAAGTTTCGTTTTCATTTTATATACCTCTTCCTTTCCCCTGCTCTGTAGGAAATAAAAAAACACTAGTGGCCTCTAGAGACAGGCTCCAGAAGGGAGCAGAATCTCATTGAGCCCCATGTTAAAATGCCCCAAAAAAAAAAAAAGTTTACAGCCTGGTACAAATTGTGGTTTTGGTCTATACGGCTAATTTTGCCCTTCATGACAAATGTGAGGGGGGTGAATTTTTATTTTTATAACTCATTTGTTTTCATTATATAAAGCCTTAAAGTTCTGCATAATTAAGGGAGTGGCCTCTTTGAGCGACAGGTGGATAGCCATTTATCCGCTGTCTGTTAGTCATCGCATCACCTCAACTCCGCCCACGTCCCGCCTCTTTGCCAATTTTCTGTTATCCAGGCTTGATGCGCGATGATGCGCTGCAGAGAGATGGCAACAGCCAGCTTGTCTCTACTTTATTCTTCAAAACTGCTCTTCAGAATCCTATGGGTGACGTCACGGACACTACGTCCATATTTTTTTTTTTTTACAGTCTATGACTCCAACATTCCAATTATTCCTGCCCACTAAAAGCTGCACAGATATATTTGCTTATATAGGCCTATCTTTGAAAAACGATTTAGAAAAAGTTCATGCGTGCGTGTCTGGTCTGAACTAGTTGATGCATGGAAACAGCACCCTGATAAAGAGGTTGACTGGCTCAAAGTATTTTAAGTATTTTGAAATCTTATCTTAAATGTATTTAAATACAAATTACATTTTATTTTTTCCAAAGGCTTTAAAATACAAAATAGTATTTTGTATTTCAAATACGTATTTTAAATGCATGTATCTGAAATACTGCCCATTCCTGAGGTCAGTCTTCATTTATATAGAAAAATAAATATTTAGATTTAGATTTTTAAAAATATATATTCTACAGGTATATGATTTGTGGATTTTTATTTTGGCTGATTTTTAAATGTTGTACTAAATTGTCATGATTGTTTACATACAGTATTGCCAAAACATTATTACACAAAATGAATAATGGCAAATAAAAGAAATATACAATATAACAATACCAAATATTAATATTCTGTGTTGTAAATTGCATATTGGGCTAGATAAGGCTCAGGTGGGACTCAGTTTTGGGGTCTGGTTAAAAACCTTGTGTTGATATGGTTTATTTAAGGCTGTGAGTCAGTACCAATATTAAAACTTGTTCTGGCCCAGTGCAGGTCCAGTTATGGGTTAGTAATTGGCTGAGACTTGGACCAGTTATGGCCCATGTGTGGCCCTTGTCTATAATCCAGATCTTGTCCACCCGAGGGCCGTAATTCATTGCTGTATGTGGGCCGAGTGAAAGCTGGTTGCGTGGACCGGAGTTGGGCCAGAGAAAAATATTGGTGTCAGACATTGTAATCTAATCAAACTTTGCTTCATTTATTTCTAAACGAAGGGATGCCAATATCCACTTCCTAACAAATTCCCCCTTTAAACTCAGATTGAATAGTCCCAAGCTCAAGCATCATAATTGGATGTTAACTTTCAGGGTGGTGGTGTGAACATAATGCAAGATGAAATTCAGAAGATGAGGCCTGAGATTACCATATTAATAAAAGTCACACAGGCTGTTTTCTAGGTTTTCATCTAAGCGCCGGATATTATGCCAGTGTTCCTGCTGCCATCCGCTCCAGCAATCTATTGTCCAGCCCATTACTTCTATTTCCACTTTTATTGAATAGATTGTGATCACATCTTTTTTAGAAATGCATTTAGGGTTTGCCCATTTACCTTCTGTTTGTGTTGCATAACATGCATAGCAAAGTGGCTTTTAATGGAAATGAGGCTGGCTATCTCCAAAATAACGGGTTGCTTGAGAGATGGGAGATTATGTTGGCCTCCATTTTGTTTTAGGTAGACTTTCCTGAGCAATATAATATACAAGATGTGGGCACTAAGTACTTGCATAATTAACTCATTCAACTAATATATTTCAATGGATGATTCATTTGCCGTCCATGTTCCAGTTTAGAGAGCAGCTTTCTTTGTAAGATGCATGTTAATATAGGCAATTTTATCCAAGAAGCTGTGAGCTTTGAGCATCTCAATGCCCTCTCAACTGCACTGCCCCTTGTTGTGCTTTCTTTAACCAAATGAAGTCAGACCAGTCAGGTCTCCCACTGTGGCTCCGTCTCCTCCCAGCCTGTGCCACTTTGAAGTCTGGAGTAATTAGCCGCTGCCTGTGAAGTAGCATCGCTAACTGTGATGTGCAGACTCCATTTTCACTGATAATGATCTAGGAAATGTTCCAGCACATTTGTTATCAAATGCATTGAAACTCATGACCGGAGTCTTTGCGGAAAGGCATCCCAACTGGCATCAGAAGGTCACTTCAGTGAATTCCATTTTGACAGTTTACACTTGCAACGTTTTTTTTTTTTTAGTTTTTTTAAAGAAATTAATACTTTTATTCGGCAAGGACACATTCAATTCATCAAAGCTGAAAGTAAAGACTTGTACATTTTGTTTAGAAATAAATGCTTTTGAATTAATAAAACTATTTTATTTATTTTTTTGTATTCCACAAATATATTTAGCAGCAAAACATTGATTGTAATAATAAAACATGTTTCTTGAGCAGCAAATCCTCATATTAGAATGATTTCTGAAGGATCATGTGACACTGAAGACTGGAGTAATGATGCTGAAAATTCAGCTTTGATCACAGGAATAAATTACATTTTAAAACATATTCAAATTGAAAACATTAAACTTATTTAATGTATTTTTAAATTGTAAAAATGTTTCACAATATTACTGTTTTACTGCATTTTCTATCAAATAAATGCAGCTTTGGTGAGACTTTTTTTCAAAAACATTAACAATAAAGTCTCACCGACCACAAACTTGGTAGTGTGTATAGGGTAAGGGTAGACTTTTTAATAAATGTAAGGTGTAATGTAAGCACTTTGTGGGTATAATTATAATGCTAATAATTATAATGCTTGGTTTGAAATGGCGACCAAATCTTTGATTAAAACAATTATTTAAAGTGTTTATTATGAATTAACATTTAAATAAACAAACAATTAGTTTTTAGCTGAAATATTTGAATACAATATTATTGTAGTATTGTAATATTAATGTAATCTATACATTTATATAAAATATACAGATTCAAAACTTCACTTTGCTTACTTGTAGGGTTTCCTATGTTAAGCACCATTGAAATTAATGGTAGAGCCACCAGTATTCTATTCTGTGGGTGTGGCCTTAATTTTCTTAGCCAATCAAATAATGGGTTTGCTCACATTTGGTTGGCTGACATGCCTTTGCAGGTTGGCGGTTTAGGGCAGAGGAAATGTGGTTGTAGTCTCAAAATCACTTAAAATTCCTTGACATCTAAATTGCTCGGCACTAAACACTCACCTCTACGTTTCTTCTTTGCTCACTGCCAGTATGTCATTCACGAAGGTCATAATTCTATTGATTTCTGAGAGGTGGGTGGCAGCATGCCAGAAAAACAGTGCATTTCCACTCTTTTTTTTGTTATGTAGGTTTTTTTGGAACTCTAGACTTGTCCAAATTACTTCATCGCGAAGTGTCAATTGATGACTAAATCTCTAACTGTACAGCCCTACAGCAATGTTCCCTAAGAAGATTCAAGACAATCTCAACTCCAGTACTATTGAAACAATGAACTTGATGATATTCACTGATCATTGATCAGTAGGTTAAATATGGCTTTTGAAGTCTAATAAAGAAAGGCCATGTTTACTCTCTCAAGAAACTCTGGATCATTAATCAGGGTCCCCAATTGAGCCTTTTTCAACAATCTTGAAATTAAGCCTTGATTATTAGAGCACACAAGGCAGGACATCTCAGTTGAACAGTCCTTGGCTTTCTGGCTCATCTCAGTGCTTAATGAGAGCCATGGATAGACATAGACCATTGGTATTCTAGTGATTGTCTGAATTATATTATATCCTTTAGTGAAACCCCAGTTCAATGAAACATAAAGCACGTTCAAAAAAATAGATTTGTGGTTGTCAAAGAAGTAGAAATATAGGTATGGTCATTTATAAAGAGCTTCAAGGATCCTTCGCTGACATTTAATTAGGATCATGAAAAGTGGAACAGCATTTTGAAAGAGGCATGTGAAGGATATGTGCTGTACTTTATATTGCTCAAATGAATCTAAATGCAGGAGACTACAATAACCCACAGTACTGACAGTACTAGATAATTTCTGATCATTAGCATAGCTGCATGTCCAAAAACAACAAGAGTAACTAGCAAAAAGATGATGGGAGTTTTTAGACTGCTTGCTAAAGGTATGTTCACTGGTTTGTTCACTTTAATAAGGGTGAATCTCACAAACCGTCATACGGTATATCTAAAAAAACTAAAAAAAAAACTAAAAAAAGATAATGAAGTTTATTCTAAGACCAATTTTAAACTTGATTCTTGTTATTGTAATGTAAAATAAATAAATGCATGCATAAAATATTATCTTCTATACTGTAAGTAAGAGTTCAATATCTCATAGTATATCTCACAATTGTGACTCGTACAATGATAAAAATGATTATGTGGTAAATACTACAGAAAAAAAAGTTAGTACTCAATTCAAGCTTGTAGAAATCAGTGTTAATATCAGCGTTATAAAATGAAGTAAAACTACTCAACTTTTCTGATACTGGTGTTCCCATCATGCACTGGCGTATAATGAATGAATATTTAATGAGGTTGGTTTTTCGCTGTTTTCCAGCTTTATCATTGCTTTTGTTGTTAGGTTTATTAACTTGTCTTTTTGTGACATTTGGAGTTCATTTTCTACTCAAAATGATACTCAAAAACGATCCATCAAACGTTACTGTTATTGAGTACCAAATATTGAGGTCTCTGTGTTCGGTTTACTGTTATGTAGATATGGTGTCTACACAGTATCTACTGTATTATTTACTTAGATGTTTCTAAGTAAAGAATACACTTTAAAAGCGTGGTCTAATCCAGTGTTTTGTGTATTGTTTGAGTAAAAAGTATTGCAAAGGAAAATCAAAGTAGTAATGACTTAACCTTTTACTGGCCAAGTTAAAGTTACTTATTTTCTTTGTTAATTTTACTTAACTTAGTTAAAGGGGTACTCCACCGTTTCTTCGGCTCGGCGCAGTAAAAAGTCACTCCTGAAAAATCCTTTGGTTCTATTGACGGAAATGAGAGGGTGAGGGGGAGAGGACTTTTCAGGTCGTGACTTTTTACTGCGCCGAGTCGAAGTACTCACAAAAGTGCTATTCCACCATACATTATAGTAATCCTTTTTAACCCGCTTAGAAAAGTGCCACATTTTATTTTGTGTCACCATACTTGGTCGTTCAGCTATTCGCGTAACTGTATTTAAATAGGGAAAACGTGGAGGTGTTTGGTCGCTTCTAACTTGATCTCTGTTTGGTACCTAATGAATGAACTGGGCTTAGTGGGCTAAGCTAAGTGCTATCAAAATGTCACAGGGCGTCAGAGCGATTAAGTGCACGCACTGAGACGAGAGAGGTATGTATCAACTCGTCTTAGTTAAGGGAATAACATTAACAGTGGAGTATCCCTTTAAGTAGAGTTTACGTAATTCGATATGTGAAATTTACTTAAAATATCTGCGTGCAAAAACGTACAAAAGTTCATGTTACTTGTTTTTTTGTTTTTTTTTTTGTTTTCAGTGTAATTGATTGATCTTAATCTCACAGTTGTGACTATATATCTTGCAATGTGGATATTTTTTATTTCGGGTAAATCGGAATTCTTCATATCTAAGAATCCTCATATTCTTACAAAATGTTTGAGCAAGAGCTAAAATGTTTGTCCCACACAGATGAAAATCTGTTTCTTCAGCAATACCTTGTGTCAAGTGCTCTCTTAGTATGATTTATGAAGAGTAAACAACTCCTGCTGTCTTTATAAGGTACGTGTTGTTGTCTCAGTTTCTCAAATGAGCCTAAAGCCTGTGAATCCACCTCTCTCTCAGACAGCACCTGATTGTGTTGGCCCATCTAACCGTCCGACCAGCTCCCCTGATACTTATTTCAAAATCATGTTGAAGCCAGACTCATTTTAGCCATTTTCCAGGGAGACTCGAGCGTGCAAGCTCAAATTGCAGCTTGTTACATTTAGGCAATGTTGACTCTTCTAATTGCCGTCTGTCTGGCTCTCCTCTCTCTGTTGGCCTGTACCAGAAAGTTCTCTCCAGCCGGCAATGCCCCTCTGAGTCATGTGCATTATCAGAGATGCAATTGCACCCGTGTTTAACATTAACGCGCATTGGAGGCCGTTGCAATCAGTGGGTTCTGCTGCATCGCTACAATGATGTACATCACACCTCTGCCCAGATTATGTTGTAGTTTTTGGCCTCAGCAGTCAGCTGGGAGGTACCGGCCAGTGGGACCACAATTATATTGCTATATTTGGTGTTCACACTCTCTCTGTTTCTCTCCACAGCTCTTTGCGTGACAACTGAGCACTTTGGGGAATTTAATTAGACTTTGTGCAAAAGCTGTGCAGTTGCTCGGCATGCCATGAAGAGTTGTTTCTTAATGAACAGTTTGCTTTGAATGTCGAAAACTGAATTATTTGCATTGCATTTGAGGTAATATGTGATCTCGAGAAGTGTATGTTGCTGTCACATTGTTGCTCCCATGGGATTTCTATTGAACCGTAGTAGGTTTTTGAAGAATCGGGGCAGAGTATTAGTGGTTTTAGTGAACTCTCTAATACTACCATGAAGCTTGCTACTTTCCTGATTTAGATTTATTAATTTATTGATTGTAAAAATAAATCATTTTTATTTTTCCCACGGAAAATGGGTCCCACAGAGGAGCTCTGGAAAGATAAAAGGAGGAGTAATGACAGTGGAACACGAGAGAGGACCAAGCCTGTTTTGTTTTCGTTTAGGCGGCAATTGTCCGTGAGGGGTCACTTTGTTGTCAAAGTGTGTGATTTTAAAGTTTACGTTAATCATTTTCCGGTTCCCGTCTCCTCCCCTAATCAACAAACCTTGTTACAGTATATACCAAGTTCTGTCATGAAACTCTAAAGCTGCATCCGAAAACTTGAAGGCACGAAGGCACCTCACGAAACTGATTTCAGACAGACTTCTGAGGTAGAGTAACAGTTTAATGATCTACAGAAAAATAGAGCAAGCTTTGGTAAGAACTAAACAAATATTTATCACTACAGTAGTAATTTCTTGCTAGAAAATACATCAGAAGTGGAAAGCGTTGGTTGAAAACATACATTTACACACAAACTGACCTGCTATTAGGATGTGCCTTGATACCTTCCTACCTTGGAATACGTCCTCCAAATGCAGCATTTATCAGTTTTTGGATGCAGCCTAGATGGAGCAGGTTGATGGGTCCTTAACACAACCTGCTGACAATTACATCGCTAACTACATGGCACAAGCAGATTGGTTCCGGTTTAGGGTTGCAAAGGGGCAGAATATTTTCAGTAAATTTCCCAAAAAATTCTGGAACATTTTTGGAAACTTTGCAACCCTATTCCTGTTGCATCTGCAGCCAATGAGCTTGCTGCTCAACATTTAAATAGTTGGCCAGTGTTTGCTGTAGAAGTTTGCAGCATGCTTTGAGAGTTCCTCTGAAACCCTCCACCTTCTCCAGCTCCAGATCTGCTATATGGGTAATTTTATATATGCTATTTGTGCAGCAGTAGTATATTTTACTTGCTCACAGCAGCATGTCTGTGCATATATTGGCAGTAGCAAGTCTCTGTACTTGCTTTGTAGCAGCAGTTTAGCAGATACACAGATTTATTGAAAGTATTTTGGATGTGCTGGAGGAGACTTTACAGAGTGCTGGACTCTTGCATTTATCAATACAAGATCTGGACCAAACATTTTTGCACCTCTTGATGGAAATAACATCACAGCATTTATTTTCATCAAGAGGTGCATTGTTTTTTGGTCAAGATCTTGTATTGACAATGCAAAAGTCAAGCACTCTGTCAAGTCTCCTCCAGCACATCAAAAAGACTTTCAGTGAATTTAAGTTCTGGACTCAGAGGTGCCAATTCATGTGTGAAAATGATTCTTCATGCTCCCTCCCACCCAACCATTATTTCATAGTTTGAGGCTGATGAATCTTGACATTGTCATCCTGGAATATGGCCATGAAGTGTCTTCCTAAATGGTTGTTTAAGAAATGAAAAGCTACACACTCCATCAAACAGGGTTGGAAGAACTGTTGCCAAACATATAACATGCTAGGAACATAATAGTCACTGCAATAATGATCCAATCATTGACTCTTAAGCATTTGCCAATTTAAATCCAAACAGCGACTTTTTTTTTTTTTTTTTGGCAGTGTTTATACATTAACCTTTTCATAGCCATTACCATGCTAAACTTTTCAGAGAATTTTATTTCAGTTGAAAACAGTTGTGATGCTTAATATTTTTTGTGAAAACCATGTAAATTTTCTTGGGTCTCTTTGATTAATAGGAAATTATATATATATAAGAATAAATGTTAACCATGTAAAAGTCTTTACTGCCACTTTTGCTCAATTTAATGCATCTTTGCTGAAAAAAGTATTAATTTCTGAGTGCAAACTTTTGACTGGTACACCAATAATTAGGTTTTAACACTGGAATCATTTTGTCATTTGTGATTTTTATCCTTGTTAAAAGTTGCATGCGACAACTCATGAACCGTCACAGTTTTGCAATATATGTCATATCCCTTCTATGCTTGGCTGTGTAATTGATGCTTGCTATATTTATGGTTATTGTTAAGAAACTTCTTCCACACACACTTCTTCCAAGTAAACTGGCACAATTAAGAACATTTAAAATGGGTATTGCATAAGGGTGCATAAGGGTGATTTTCTTTTCCCCTCAATCTTATATCTTCTGTTCTGCCTTTCATGTTCCCGCTGGACTATTTCTTCCATTTTTAAAAGGGTCCAATTACACGGCCTCAGTAGCTGCCCTGTGCTGTCAGTGTTGCAGGAAGCAGAGGTATATGGCCTATCAAAACCTGCAATTAGCTCTGTGGCCTTTTACTGAAGACCACTCTTATTGGAGGAAAAGACATGATAGGAAATAAATCCCAAAGCCAATAACTGCATTAACCTTCATCTCCAACCTTTGTACGAGTCAAAATGATGCCCTTTTAAGTTTGCTTATGTCATTTTACAACATTTAACCTCACTGAAGTTACTGGTATGTTTATGACAATGGGAACTTTTAGTGACTTTAAGTGTAAAAGTTGTTGAAAACTTTTGGGCCTATATTTTGGGTCACCCTGTGTTGTTTTCAGAGAGAGCTTTTAGAGAATGTGGTGTACTTTTCTTCCAGCCTTTCAGAAATAACATCTAACAATAGTTCAGCATCTAATGCAGTGCTTTTTCTGTGTAGAACATAGAACACCACATCTAAAATACACAACCCTTCTAATTATTCATGATCATTATTCTCTCATAAATTTCCCACAACCACCCCAGTCCCAAACCAGCTTGTCTGTGTAGCTATGAGCAGACATGGCTGCTGGGTTATTATGAGGCTTTAAGGCAAAGATGAGAAGAGTTTATGGATTATGCATGGAGCACAATCTGTGTTTAAGCAAAAAGCAATTGGCAGCGAGAGTCACACAGAGCTTTGATCAGTTCTTAAAACCTTTTTAATTGCACTGCTGTCTTTTTGTTTGCTCAGTTTTATTTATTTTATTTTTGTCTATGGGTCAGTGATGTGATGCTCATATATATATATATATATATATATATATATATATATATATATATATATATATATATATATATATATATATATATATATATATATATATATATATATATATATATATATATATATTTTTTTTTTTTTTTTTTTGTCCTGTCTGTTAATGTATTATAATAAATAAATAAAAACAGAAACATTATTTCTGAATACAAATGTATAAGTCAAAAATATCAGGGTGGTACAACTGTGCAAAAATAAAAATACATTGAAGTCAAGCCAGCTCTAGTGGCATTATGAATGCTATAAAGCAGCTCTTCGATTCAGCTATTGAATGCAAGTCATAAATCATTTCTAAACTAATTTTGTTATTTTGGTTTTAGGAGAGTCAAAAATGTCAGGGTGATATAACCTGAAAAAAATTCTTGAAAAGAAAACATTAAGCAAGTTTGCATCGTATTCTTTTATTATTTCTTATAGAGAGAATAAAACTGCTTCACAGCTTTTTCATATTTGAACTTTTGCCTGCAAAATCTAATTCATGGGGTCTAATATGCACAAGAGAAACAAAACAGAAATTAAAGCTGCGAGCAGCGATGACGGGCCCAAGCCGGTGGCACCGCCACCCCGGTGGCTTCGGGGAAACTGTGCACGACAGGCAATATGCATTTAAACAGGAGAATATTTTTTTAAAAATATTTTAAATATGCCACATTTACCGCAGCAGCTGGTGCCACTATGACCACAAGCCACACCCATGATGTCATTTAAATATAGATTAATTTTATTGTCATAGGATATAATAGGTCACTTTAAAATATTTGCTAAATTATCTTTTGCAGCCCAGAGCAAGTCCAGAAGGCCAGTATTTAATTCAAGGTATTTGTATACTTTTTTTTTTGTTTTTTTTTCACACTAAAGTGATAGTTCTTTGTGATAGCCTATGATATGAAACGCATCTAAACTCTGTTGTTGCGTACGTGTAAACATGGGTACGCACAACACATATTATACGTTAAAATATCTTAAGATCAATCATCATTACGTAAAGTACATTAGGCAAGCTGTTTATTTAGTCATTTGAATTCACCTCATTAACTGCAGCAGTCGGTGCTGCTATGACCACAAACCACAACATCTATGAGATCAAATCAATTTAGATGAATTTCATGTCAGATGATGTCAAAGGTCAATTTCAAATGAGTGCAGAATACCGTCCGAATGCTGATGTTGTATTATCCTAACATTGCTCTTCATGTGTTTTTGACCTACCTTAGCTACTGTTAGTTCACCAATCTCATGCACCAAAAAGCGTGCTTTCATTTAAATATGGGAGGTATCCAATAAAAAGTGTTAATTACAAAATTAATGAATTGAGACAAATCACAGAAACCGCAACGATGATTTTAATATCAGTGTCAGGTAAGAGTAAGATGCGTGTCTAAATTTTATGGAAGTTTATTATAAACAGCCACTTTTATAAAATCATGTGAAATTTACTTTTTTAATAAATTTGAATTCTGTCAGTAAATAATTCATTTAAAGACATGCATCATATGTGATCTTTGAAAACACAGCACATGTCCTTCTGTAAAGCCCATGTATCTTGTATAGAAAACACACACACACAAACACACACACACACACAGAAAGAGAATGCAGAGACAGAGAGGAATGCTTTAGCATTTTTACATTTTTTAAATTCCTTAAGTCCAGTATTTATCTAAAGGTCTTTTTATATTTTTATTAACATAATTATTAAGCCAATCATATAAAACTCTATTGCAGTGCTCTACAAATTGAGTTCAGTATGACATTCAGAATACTGCAGGTGCACCCATCCCCCGTACACACACACACACACACACACACACACACACACACACACACACACACACACACACACAGAAAGAGAATGCAAAGACAGAGAGGCATGCTTTAGCTGTCAGCCACCCATCCCCTCCACACACACACACACACACACACACACACACACACAGAGCCAGAGACAAAGAGGCAAACAGGGATTTTTGCTTCATTACTAAGTCAACAGTGACATCTTTTGGACAATGAAGCGAGGGCAGACAAAATAAGATTCAGATGAAATATATTAAATAAAATAAATATATTGATCTGAAAAATAGTACATCCATTTTAAATTCACCCAGGTTCAATTACCGATATTTAGCATCCTCAATGCCTTGACTTCATGCTGATCGGGTTAATCGCCTAGGAGGAGTATATCAAATTCCACAGTTTGCGTTTTAAAACGACCCATAATAGCTCACTTCCTGTTGGGCTTTCAGGGCCCTTTCAGGGCTTGGGCCCTAAATAGTATCATACAAGGAGACCCCGGTGTGTCAAGGTCAGTCTCCTAAAATATCAGATAATTTGAAATTCATTTATATAAATGACGCCTGCCTTTCCATGCACATAAACTTTAATGACAGGCCATTCTTAATCTGTAGGGTTTAATATGGAGTTGGCCCACCCTTTGCAGCTCTAACAGCTTCAACTCCTCTGGGAAGGCTTTCCACAAGGTTTAGGAGTGTGTTTATGGGAATTTCTGACCATTCTTCTTGAAGCGCATTTGTGAGGTCACATAGATGTTGGACGAGAAGGCCTGGCTCGCAGTCTCTGCTCTAATTCATCCCAAAGGTGTTCTATCAGGTTGAGGTCAGGACTCTGTTGTGGAGGAACTTGACTGGCCGGCACAAACTTGCTCATCCATGTCTTTATGGACATTGCTTTGTGCACTGGTGCACAGTCATGTTGGAACAGCAGGGGGCCATCCCCAAACTGTTCCCACAAAGTTGGGAGCAGGAAATTGTCCAAAATGTCTTGGTATGCTGAAGCATTAAGAGTTCCTTTCAGTGGAACTAAGGGGCCAAGCCCAACCCCTAAAAAACAACCCCACAAACTTTACTCTTGGCACAATGCAGTCAGGCAAGTACCGCTCTCCTGGCAACCACCAAACCCAGACTCATCCATCGGATTGCCAGACAGAGAAGTGTGATTGGTCACTCAGAGAACATGTCTCCACTGCTCTAGAGTCCAGTGGCGGCATGCTTTACACCACTGCATCCGACGCTTTGCATTGCACTTGGTGATGGAAACCCATTTCATGAAGTTCTCTATGCACAGTTTTTGAGCTAATCTGAAGGCCACATGAAGTTTGGAGGTCTGTAGCTATTGAAAGTCTGTGACTTCTGCGCACTGTGTGCCTCAGCATGCGCTGACCCCGCTCTGTGATTTTACGTGATCACTTTGTGGCTGAGTTGCTGTTGTTCCCAATTGCTTCCACTTTGTTATAATACCACTAACAGTTGAATTTTAATCTATATATCTTTAAGAAATGTGTCTTTTTGTTTCTAAATGAAACCACAGTGTTAATTTGAGTAATTTTTTGTTGCATTCAAAACTATGCCATGTTTTTGTTATGATAAAAGGGGTTTCACATTGTGTAATTATCATTAGTTTGAAAAGTGGGCCTCTTATGTTGGAGAACCATTTTGAAAAGCCTGAACTTTTAGAGAGCGAACTTGTATTTAAATGATGTGGTGGGCTGAAAGTAATGCAGAATAAAATTGTGGTCATGAAACTGCTTTTTAACAGGTGGCCTCCCATCTGTTCAATGTGCTTTTTACCGCTCTCTCTAATGAGCACTAGGTCACCTTGGCGCACTGATCCTACATAAATTAAAGGCTGTCTCTCAGACAAAAAGTGGAATATTTGGCTATTCAATCTAAGCCTCCACAATATGGCCATTGTTTAGTTTTCTAGTTCTTCCGTTTAAAACGCTAGGTTTGGGTAAAATCAACAGGGGCTTCAATGCTAAATGTTGTGGCTGAGTCATTACCCTTTACTTACTGTAGCTGCCTTCACCATGCAGGATGAGCTTTAAAAGCTTTGGCTTTTGGCCTTTGTGAGGCAAATTTGAAGTTGAGTCATGAGAGCGGATCACGCAGTGTATCAGCGAGGGGTGGTGAATATGAAATGTCAAAGAAAGAAAGTCCTTGACACAGAAAGTGTGGTATTGTCGCCACTCTCTAAAGCAAATTAGACACTTCATCACAATGATAAGGTTTCTTTCAGTGGGAAATCATGACTTAAGCCTAAAAAATAAGCCTAAGAAGGTGTTATTAAAACTCATTTATTTCAGCAGGGGAAAAAAAGAAAAGAAAACAATGCATGAAACTTTTTTGTGATTATGCTTGCAAATCTGAGTCACACGTTTTTGCTGAAAAGTGGCATTCTATTTTTTTTTCCTCTCCTGAAAGAAAAGCTGTGAAGAAAAGCTGTGAAAAATATCGCAGCTTAATAAATAAATTATAATATATTGAAATTGATATTTTACGTAGATGGGTTTTGATGCTTTGATTTACGTTCAGTGGCAGCTTCTGGTAATGTTTTTAATTTGTACTTTAGAGACATTAAGTTTTACAGGTTTAAATTGATTTAAAACTTTTGAAATGGTAAATTAACAATTTTTGAAGGTAAATACATCCCAGGCAGTATATTCATCACTATTAAGCTTTTTATTTATTTTTATTATATGTGACCCTGCACCACAAAACCAGTCATAAGGGTCTTTTATTTTTGATTGAGATTTATGCACCATCTGAAAAAATAAGATTTCCATTGATGTATGATTTATTAGGATAGGACAATATTTGGCCGAGATACAACTATTTGAAAATCTGGAATCTGAGGGTACAAAAAATCGAAATATTGAGAAAATCGCTTTTAAAGTTGTTCATGGAACATGATCTTTACTTAATAACCTAATGATTTTGGCATAAAGAAAAATCGATAATTGTGACACATACAATGTATTGTTGACTATTGCCACAAATATACCTGTGCGTCTTATGACTAGTTTTGTGGTCCAGGGTCACATATAGTATATTGTTACATATTCGGGCCATAAGACATCTTTTTCACCTCTTCACATCATCAAAACAAAAGATGCATGTGAGATAAGAATGTTTATATGCCTGACCTTACACCAATTGTGCTTAATAACCTATCAATGTGCAGCTCTCATTAAGGAGTAGAGACCATACTGTTAAAGAAAAACCTGATCGACACACAGAAATAGTGTATTCAGAGTGATTAATAAGGTTTTATGTGATTGTCCATTTATCTCATTAGTAATTATGTGTTTTCTTGACCATTAGAGCAACTGTATTTTCCTGGCAACTGAGTGGTACACTTTTATGGTTAACTGTTGGGATTTAATAATATATATATATATATATATATATATATATATATATATATATATATATATATATATATAATATACATGAAGAGTTCAGATGCAAAACCCTCTAAAAGCCACTTTGGTCAAAAATGAGATAACGATTCTAAGTGAATGCTCTCCGCATATAGTATAAGTTTATAAAATACTTTCACTTCAAGCCCACTAAATCCCAACCTCAGCTCATTCAAGTTCCAGTACGTAGGTAGAAACCTATACATAGAAGCCTGACAAAAATTCTTATTTTAAAGAAAAACGTCAGATGGATTTAGAGGCTTTTGCATCTGAACTCTTCATATATATATAGATATAAAGAAGAAGAAGAAAATAATACAAGTATATGAAAAGAGGAAAAGTCTATATATCTAAGTCTATAAGTCTTTTATATATCGCTTTCTACATCAGACACATAACAGTAATTGATATGATTAGCCTTTGGCTTGACTACATTATCAAACAGCTAATAATGTGTTGCTAATATAACACAAACCATATTCCCGTTCACCGTCTAAAAATCAGCATCCTTAGAAATGCTTTGAATATCATAGAAAGTGAGTGGAGGAAAGCCCCGCCCTGCACGCTGATGAGACTGGCTACTTGTTTTTGGTACACTGCATTTTTAAGGAGAAAATACTCGTCAGTGATGTTGACTGATGAATTTGCACATGGTTTTCTTCAAGCATATTAAAAACACCACATAGACGTATAAACAAACTTGATTTTTACCACAGGTGAAATCTGTATGTATAAAAGATGTCTCTTGTTTGTACAGTTTCTTTAACAGCACATATATGCACAAACTTGCCTGATTTAAATGAGCGAGAATGTGGAATTTCTTACACAATACTACAATAATTGCATAATTTACAAGGCTGCAATGCTCGCAGTGCATTAAACCCCTGGATTTCCCTACTCTCTCTCACACACTCAACATTCATTCTCTTTTCCTTTCTCTCTCTTTCTCTAATATGATTACATTTTATTTGCCCCCAGTTGCAGTTTATGCCACTCTTCATTATTTAACTTCCAGAAAGCATTTTGAGACTCGAGTGATAAACACGCAGACTCTAATTCTAGACAATTTATCCCCATTTAGTATGATTTATTATACACAGCTGACCACCTACTGGAGTATTCAATTAATAAAGCAGAGCTGCACGCTTGCCAAGTCTATCAATGCCATTCTCGAACATACAATTTTCACCTTGTGCAAATTCTGTATAATACTTTACATTTGAGGATTAAATCCCAACAGTTAACCATAAAAGTGTACCACTCAGTTGCCAGGAAAATACAGTTGCTCTAATAGTCAAGAAAACACATAATTACTAATGAGATAAATGGACAATCACATAAAAACCTTATTAATCACTCTGAATACACTATTTCTGTGTGTCGATCAGGTTTTTCTTTAACAGTATGGTCTCTACTCCTTAATGAGAGCTGCACATTGATAGGTTATTAAGCACAATTGGTGTAAGGTCAGGCATATAAACATTCTTATCTCACATGCATCTTTTGTTTTGATGATGTGAAGAGGTGAAAAAGATGTCTTATGGCCCGAATATGTAACAATATACTATATGTGACCCTGGACCACAAAACTAGTCATAAGACGCACAGGTATATTTGTGGCAATAGTCAACAATACATTGTATGTGTCACAATTATCGATTTTTCTTTTATGCCAAAATCATTAGGTTATTAAGTAAAGATCATGTTCCATGAAGATATTTTGTAAATTTCCTACCATAAATATATATAAAAAACATTATTATTAGCAATATGCATTGCTAAGGACTTCATTTGGACAACTTTAAAAGCGATTTTCTCAATATTTTGATTTTTTTGTACCCTCAGATTCCAGATTTTCAAATAGTTGTATCTCGGCCAAATATTGTCCTATCCTAATAAATCATACATCAATGGAAATCTTATTTTTTCAGATGGTGCATAAATCTCAATCAAAAATAAAAGACCCTTATGACTGGTTTTGTGGTCCAGGGTTACATATAATAAAAATAAATAAAAAGCTTAATAGTGATGAATATACTACCTGGGATGTATTTACCTTCAAAAATTGTTAATTTACCATTTCAAAAGTTTTAAATCAATTTTAAATCAATCTGGTGACTGTGGTGGCCATTTTAATACAGTGAACTCATTGTCATGTTCAAGAAACCAATTTGAAATGATTCGAGCTTTGTGACATGGTGCATTATCCTGCTGGAAGTAGCCATCAGAGAATGGGTACATGGTGGTCATAAAGGGATGGACATGGTCAGAAACAATGCTCAGTTAGGCCGTGGCATTTAAACGATGCCCAATTGGCACTAAGGGGCCTAAAGTGTGCCAAGAAAACATCCCCCACACCATTACACCACCACCACCAGCCTGCACAGTGGTAACAAGGCATGATGGATCCATGTTCTCATTCTGTTTACGCCAAATTCTGACTCTACCATCTGAATGTCTCGACAGAAATCGAGACTCATCAGACCAGGCAACATTTTTCCAGTCTTCAACTGTCCAATTTTGGTGAGCTTGTGCAAATTGTAGCCTCTTTTTCCTATTTGTAGTGGAGATGAGTGGTACCCGGTGGGGTCTTCTGCTGTTGTAGCCCATCCGCGTCAAGGTTGTGCGTGTTGTGGCTTCACAAATGCTTTGCTGCATACCTCAGTTGTAACGAGTGGTTATTTCAAGTTGCTCTTCTATCAGCTTGAATCAGTCGGCCCATTCTCCTCTGACCTCTAGCATCAACAAGGCATTTTCGCCCACAGGACTGCCGCATACTGGATGTTTTTCCCTTTTCACATCATTCTTTGTAAACCCTAGAAATGGTTGTGTGTGAAAATCCCAGTAACTGAGCATACTGTGAAATACTCAAACCGGCCCGTCTGGCACCAACAACCATGCCATGCTCAAAATTGCTTAAATCACCTTTCTTTCCCATTCTGACATTCAGTTTGGAGTTCAGGAGATTGTCTTGACCAGGACCACACCCCTAAATGCATTGAAGCAACTGCCATGTGATTGGTTGATTAGATAATTGCATTAATGAGAAATTGAACAGGTGTTCCTAATAATGCTTTAGGTGAGTGTACATATATGTATGTAATATTTCGGGCTTGACTGAAATATGTGTTTTTAAGTAATTTTTTTTTAGAACTATACATTTAGACTTAATATGCCCTTATTAGAGGCCACCTAGTTAAAATCTTTTGTTAAGCTTTGGCACAATTTGCCCAAAGCCCCACATCTAAATAAATAGATTCATAAAGTTTAAGATCTATAGCATTTCACATATATTTACCTGCAGTCAGAACCACTGTAGGCGATCCACCCTTACAATAAAATGAATAATGCATTTAAGTTTGATATCTGTGTATGTGGCCTGTGTTATAGGTTGGTTTTATCAAAGCTTTTCTTTTACCTTTCCTTGAATACTTTTAATTTTGGACCACAAGACTGTTCACTTTATAATTAACAGAATATTAAATTGCCATTAACTCTCCAGAGCTCAAACCTACTTCTCCTTCATATTTAATTTAGGTTGACCTCCTCGGCACAGGTCTTCACATGGACATTCAGACATTGTAATTCAATTCTACAATGAGTTCTGTTTTATTTAGAGCTGTGCTAATTAATGAACATCAGACCGGCACACTGTACGGCTCTGCCTTCAGGCTACTTTAAAGCTGTTACTCAAAACATCTTTAATTGAATAGTCAAAGTAAAGTGTGTGATATTGTTTTCTATTGGGAATAATTTTAGAGAGTCGAACTTGTAACCCAAAAGTTGCAGGTTTGAGTCTCAGTACCGGCTGGAAATGTAAGTGGGCAAATTAACAGCGCTCATTTCAACCCTCATTACCTACAACTGAGGTGCCCTTGAGCAAGGCACCTAACCCCCAATTGCTCCCCGGGCACCACAATAAAAATGGCTTCCCACTGAACGGGTGTGTGTTCACATTGTGTGTGTGTAATATACTCACTGCTGTGTGTGTGCACTTGGATGGGTGAAATGCTGACTACAAATTCTGAGTGTGAGACTCCATAATTGGCTTCACGTCACTTTCTTTATTCTGCCTTACGTCATGAATATGGATTATTGGATATACTAATACTAATGTGCCTGCTGATAGTTTGAGTCAATTGAGATGAATGTCAAAATTAGCCCAGTTTACCAGAATTCCCCCTGTATAGTTTAATAAACGTCTAGGTCCGTAGTTGCGCCTTGGCCTGCTTTGCAACCTGTTTTTCTATACACTTTAAAGCAAATGGCAGCATCTTTTGGGTCCACTGCTAGACACCCTCAAGACTTTATGCGCTGCCCTGAGGCTGAGCTGATAATATGGTGGAGATGGTCATCTCTGAGCCACTGTTGTGCTAATGTGATATTTTCCCCTCTCCTTCCAGTGAACACAAAGGAAAAGACGGAGAAGAAAAGGAAGAGACGGCTGTGGTTTCTGTAGGTACTGTGCTTTTTATTCTCAAGAATCTTATCAACATTAGTATAGTGTTGTTCATGTCGCACTACAACTTTGAAGATACACAGTGCAATTGTATGGTAGATCTTTCAAAAACTGCAAAGAACAACAGTTTTTTTCTGGGAATTTAAGATAAAGCTATACCTTGAATTCAGTTTATAATATTTCAACTGATATCATCAGTCCATCAATCACAGAGCAGAACTCAAAGTGCTCATAGCATGGTATCTCTCTGTCTTTTTTCTCAATAATGTAATGAATTTACAGCATATTACTTGCTACAAGTTGCCGTACTAAGTAGATTTATTTTATAGTAGTAGTTTTTATACTTTTGATTTAGTACTGTGCCCAATTGTGCCAACAGTATTTTTATTATTTTTGCCTAAAAGTATGATCATAATGGATGGCTCATCACCATTGTTGACTCCTATTTGCTCATATTTTGTTCTCGTTGTTTTTAAATTTAAATAGTTTCTTACAAACTAGTAGAAGACTATAGTACAAAGAAAACTCATATCTCCAAAAATGCTACTTTTCAAGAAATTAGATTTTTTTTTATTTTTTTTTTTTTTTTTTATAATTAAACACTGTTATTTATGGAAGCCCGTTTCCGCCACTAAATAAAAAAATAAAAGAAGCAATTTTGACTTTTATATCAGAATTCTGACTTTTTTGGACAATTGCGAGTTATAAAGTCAGAATTCTGAGATATAAACTCGCAATTGTGTGATATAAAGTCACAACTGTGTGATATAAAGTCAGAATTCTGAGATATTGTGACTTTATATCACACAATTGTGACTATATCACATAATTATGACTTTATATCACACAGTTGTGACTTTATATCACGCAATTGTGACTATATCACGCAATTATGACTTTATATCACACAGTTGTGACTTTATATCACACAGTTGTGACTTTATATCACGCAGTTATGCCTTTATATCACGCAATTGTGACTTTATATCACGCAGTTGTGACTTTATATCACGCAATTTGTGACTTTATATCACGCAATTGTGACTTTATATCACTTTATAATTGTGACTTTATATCACACAGTTGTGACTTTATATCACGCAATTGTGACTTTATATCACGCAATTATGACTTTATATCACGCAATTGTGACTTTATATCACGCAGTTGTGACTTTATATCACGCAATTATGACTTTATATCACGCAGTTGTGACTATATCACGCAGTTATGCCTTTATATCACGCAATTATGACTTTATATCACGCTTTATATCACGCAGTTGTGACTTTATATCACGCAATTGTGACTTTATATCACGCAATTGTGACTTTATATCACGCAATTGTGACTTTATATCACGCAGTTGTGACTTTATATCACACAGTTGTGACTTTATATCACGCAATTATGCCTTTATATCACGCAATTATGCCTTTATATCACGCAATTATGACTTTATATCACGCAATTGTGACTTTATATCACGCAATTGTGACTTTATATCACGCAATTATGACTTTATATCACACAATTGTGACTTTATATCACGCAGTTGTGACTATATCACACAATTATGACTTTATATCACACAGTTGTGACTATATCACACAATTGTGACTTTATATCACGCAGTTGTGACTTTATATCACGCAATTGTGACTATCACGCAATTGTGACTTTATATCACGCAATTATGACTTTATATCACACAGTTGTGACTATCACGCAATTGTGACTATCACGCAATTGTGACTTTATATCACGTGACTTTATATCACACAGCTAGTTGTGACTTTATATCACATAATTGTGACTTTATATCACGCAATTATGACTTTATATCACACAATTGTGACTTTATATCACATAATTGTGACTTTATATCACACAGTTGTGACTTTATATCACACAATTATGACTTTATATCACGCAATTATGACTTTATATCACTTTATAATTGTGACTATATCACGCAGTTGTGACTTTATATCACGCAGTTGTGACTTTATATCACGTAATTGTGACTTTATATCACACAGTTGTGACTTTATATCATCACACAATTTGTGACTTTATATCACGCTTTATATCAATTGTGACTTTATATCACAATTAATTGTGACTTTATATCACGCAATTGTGACTTTATATCACACAGTTGTGACTTTATATCACGACAATTATGACTTTATATCACGCGGTTGTGACTTTATATCACGCAGTTATGACTATATATCATAATTATGACTTTATATCATCACGCAATTGTGACTTTATATCACGCAATTGTGACTTTATATCACGCAATTGTGACTTTATATCACGCAATTGTGACTTTATATCACAGTTGTGACTTTATATCACACAATTGTGACTTTATATCACAATTGTGACTTTATATCACACAATTGTGACTATATCACACAATTGTGACTTTATATCACGCAATTGTGACTTTATATCACACAGTTGTGACTTTATATCATATCACACAATTGTGACTTTATATCAATTAATTATGACTTTATATCACACAATTGTGACTTTATATCACGCAGTTGTGACTTTATATCACGTAATTATGACTTTATATCACTGTAATTGTGACTTTATATCACGCAATTGTGACTTTATATCACACAATTGTGACTTTATATCAATTGTGACTTTAGTTGTGACTTTATATCATCACGCAATTGTGACTTTATATCACACAATTGTGACTTTATATCACGCAATTATGACTTTATATCACACAATTATGACTTTATATCACATAATTATGACTTTATATCACGCAATTGTGACTTTATATCACACAATTGTGACTTTATATCACGCAGTTGTGACTTTATATCACGAGTTGTGACTTTATATCACATCACGCAATTGTGACTTTATATCACACAATTGTGACTTTATATCACACAATTGTGACTTTATATCATTGTGACTGACTTATTGTGACTTTATATCACACAATTGTGACTTTATATCACACAATTGTGACTTTATATCACGCAATTGTGACTTTATATCACGCAATTGTGACTTTATATCACACAATTGTGACTTTATATCACGCAGTTGTGACTTTATATCAATTGTGACTTTATATCACACAATTGTGACTTTATATCACGCAATTGTGACTTTATATCACGCAATTGTGACTTTATATATCTTTATATCACGCAATTGTGACTTTATATCACGCAATTGTGACTTTATATCACGCAATTGTGACTTTATATCACGCAATTGTGACTTTATATCACGTAATTGTGACTTTATATCACATAATTGTGACTTTATATCACGCAATTGTGACTTTATATCACGCAGTTGTGACTTTATTATATCACACAATTATGACTTTATATCACACAGTTGTGACTTTATATCACACAATTGTGACTTTATATCACGCAGTTGTGACTTTATATCACGCAATTGTGACTTTATATCACGCAATTGTGACTTTATATCATTGTGACAGTTATGACTTTATATCACGCAATTTGTGACTTTTTATATCACGCATTGTGACTTTATATCACGCAGTTGTGACTTTATATCACGCAGTTGTGACTTTATATCACACAATTATGACTTTATATCACACACAATTATGACTTTATATCACGCAATTGTGACTTTATATCACGCAATTGTGACTTTATATCACACAATTGTGACTTTATATCACACAATTGTGACTTTATATCACACAATTGTGACTTTATATCACAATTGTGACTTTATATCACGCAAGTTGTGACTTTATATCACGCAGTTGTGACTTTATATCACACAATTATGACTTTATATCACGCAATTGTGACTTTATATCACGCAATTGTGACTTTATATCATATTTAATTGTGACTTTATATCACGCAGTTGTGACTTTATATCACGCAGTTGTGACTTTATATATCACACGCAATTGTGACTTTATATCACGCAGTTGTGACTTTATATCACACAATTGTGACTTTATATCACGCAATTGTGACTTTATATCACGCAGTTATGCCTTTATATCACGCAAGTGTGACTTTATATCACGCAGTTGTGACTTTATATCACACAATTATGACTTTATATCACACAATTGTGACTTTATATCACACAATTGTGACTTTATATCACACAATTGTGACTTTATATCACACATTGTGATTATCACGCAATTGTGACTTTATATCAATTGTGACTTTATATCACGCATATTATGACTTTATATCAGTTGTGTGACTTTATATCACGCAATTATGACTTTATATCACGAGTTTGTGTGACTTTATATCACGCAATTGTGACTTTATATCACGCAGTTGTGACTTTATATCACGCAATTGTGACTTTATATCACGCAATTGTGACTTTATATCACGCAATTGTGACTTTATATCACGCAATTGTGACTTTATATCACGTAATTGTGACTTTATATCACGCAGTTGTGACTTTATATCACACAATTGTGACTTGTGACTTTATATCACGCAATTGTGACTTTATATCACGCAATTGTGACTTTATATCACGCAATTGTGACTTTATATCACACAATTGTGACTTTATATCACACAATTGTGACTTTATATCACGCAATTGTGACTTTATATCACGCAATTGTGACTTTATATCACGCAATTGTGACTTTATATCATCACAATTGTGACTTTATATCACACAATTGTGACTTTATATCACACAATTGTGACTTTATATCACACAATTGTGACTTTATATCACACAATTATGACTTTATATCACACAATTATGACTTTATATCACGCACATGACTTTATATCACATAATTGTGACTTTATATCACGCAATTGTGACTTTATATCACGCAATTGTGACTTTATATCACGCAATTGTGACACTATATCACGCAATTATGACTTTATATCACAGTTGTGACTATTGTGACTTTATATCACACAATTATGACTTTATATCACGCAGTTATGCCTTTATATCACGCAAGTGTGACTTTATATCACACAATTGTGACTTTATATCACGCAATTGTGACTTTATATCACACAATTGTGACTTTATATCACGCAATTGTGACTTTATATCACGCAATTGTGACTTTATATCACGCAATTGTGACTTTATATCACACAATTATGACTTTATATCACACAATTGTGACTTTATATCACACAATTATGACTTTATATCACACAATTGTGACTTTATATCACACAATTATGACTTTATATCACGCAATTGTGACTTTATTTATATCACGCAATTGTGACTTTATATCACGCAATTGTGACTTTATATCACGCAATTGTGACTTTATATCACAATTGTGACTTTATATTGTGACTTTATATCACACAGTTGTGACTTTATATCACAATTGTGACTTTATATCACGCAATTGTGACTTTATATCACGCAATTGTGACTTTATATCACGCAGTTGTGACTTTATATCATATCACGCAATTATGACTTTATATCTATACACACAATTGTGACTTTATATCACGCAATTGTGACTTTATATCACGCAATTGTGACTTTATATCACGCAATTGTGACTTTATATCACGCAATTGTGACTTTATATCACGCAATTGTGACTTTATATCACGCAATTGTGACTTTATATCACACAATTGTGACTTTATATCACGCAATTGTGACTTTATATCACGCAATTGTGACTTTATATCACGCAGTTGTGACTTTATATCACACAATTATGACTTTATATCACACAATTGTGACTTTATATCACACAATTGTGACTTTATATCACGCAATTGTGACTTTATATCACGCAATTGTGACTTTATATCACGCAGTTGTGACTTTATATCACGCAATTGTGACTTTATATCACACAATTATGACTTTATATCACACAATTGTGACTTTATATCACATCAATTGTGACTTTATATCACACAATTGTGACTTTATATCACAATTGTGATTATGACTTTATATCACGCAATTGTGACTTTATATCACGCAATTGTGACTTTATATCACGCAATTGTGACTTTATATCAATTGTGACTTTATATCACGCAATTGTATGACTTTATATCACACAATTGTGACTTTATATCACGCAATTGTGACTTTATATCACGCAGTTGTGACTTTATATCACGCAATTGTGACTTTATATCACGCAGTTGTGACTTTATATCACGCAGTTGTGACTTTATATCACACAATTATGACTTTATATCACACAATTGTGACTTTATATCACACAATTGTGACTTTATATCACGCAATTGTGACTTTATATCACGCAATTGTGACTTTATATCACGCAATTATGACTTTATATCACGCAATTGTGACTTTATATCACACAATTATGACTTTATATCACACAATTATGATTGTGACTTTATATCACACATATGACACACAATTGTGACTTTATATATTATGACTTTATATCACGCAATTGTGACTTTATATCACACAATTGTGACTTTATTGTGACTTTATATCACGCAATTGTGACTTTATATCACGCAATTGTGACTTTATATCACGCAATTATGACTTTATTTATATCACGCAATTGTGACTTTATATCACGCAATTGTGACTTTATATCACACAATTGTGACTTTATATCACGCAATTATGCCTTTATATCACGCAATTATGACTTTATATCACGCAATTGTGACTTTATATCACGCAATTGTGACTTTATATCATATCACACAATTGTGACTTTATATCACGCAATTGTGACTTTATATCACGCAATTGTGACTTTATATCACACAATTGTGACTTTATATCACGCAATTGTGACTTTATATCACGCAATTGTGACTTTATATCACGCAATTGTGACTTTATATCACGCAATTGTGACTTTATATCACACAATTGTGACTTTATATCACGCAATTGTGACTTTATATCACAGTTGTGACTTTATATCACGCAATTGTGACTTTATATCATCACAATTATGACTTTATATCATTGTGACAATTGTGACTTTATATCACACAATTGTGACTTTATATCACACAATTATGACTTTATATCACACAATTGATGACTTTATATCACAATTATGACTTTATATCACGCAATTGTGACTTTATATATCATTGTGACATATCACGCAATTGACTTTATATCACACAATTATGACTTTATATCACACAATTATGACTTTATATCACACAATTATGACTTTATATCACACAGTTGTGACTTTATATCACGCAATTGTGACTTTATATCACGCAATTGTGACTTTATATCACACGTGACTTTATATCACGCAATTGTGACTTTATATCACGCAATTTGACTTTATATCACGCGTAATTTGACTTTATATCACGCAATTGTGACTTTATATCACGCAATTGTGACTTTATATCACGCAATTGTGACTTTATATCACGCAATTGTGACTTTATAGTTGTGACTTTATATCACAATTGTGACTTTATATCACAATTGTGACTTTATATCACGCAATTGTGACTTTATATCACGCAATTGTGACTTTATATCATATCATTAATTGTGACTTTATATCACGCAATTGTGACTTTATATCACGCAATTGTGACTTTATATCACACAATTGTGACTTTATATCACGCAATTATGACTTTATATCAATTGTGACTTTATATCACGCAGTTATGACTTTATATCACGCAATTGTGACTTTATATCATTTAATTGTGACTTTATATCACGCAATTGTGACTTTATATCACGCAATTGTGATTGTGACTTTATATCACACAATTGTGACTTTATATCACACAATTGTGACTTTATATCACACAATTGTGACTTTATATCACACAATTGTGACTTTATATCACGCAATTGTGACTTTATATCAATTGTGACTTTATATCACACAATTGTGACTTTATATCACGCAATTGTGACTTTATATCACGCAATTGTGACTTTATATCACAATTGTGACTTTATATCACACAATTGTGACTTTATATCACGCAATTGTGACTTTATATCATTTAATTGTGACTTTATATCACACAATTGTGACTTTATATCACACAATTGTGACTTTTATATACACACAATTGTGACTTTATATCACACAATTATGACTTTATATCACACAATTATGACTTTATATCACACAATTGTGACTTTATATCACATAGTTGTGACTTTATATCACGCAATTATGACTTTATATCACGCAATTGTGACTTTATATCACTTTATAATTGTGACTTTATATTTATATCACGCAGTTGTGACTTTATATCACGCAGTTGTGACTTTATATCAGACTTTATCACATAATTGTGACTTTATATCACGCAATTGTGACTTTATATCACACAGTTGTGACTTTATATCACGCAATTGTGACTTTATATCACGCAATTGTGACTTTTTTATATCACGCAATTGTGACTTTATATCACACAATTATGACTTTATATCATCACAATTGTGACTTTATATCACAATTGTGACTTTATAGTTGTGACTTTATATCACGCAATTGTGACTTTATATCACGCGCCAATTGTGACTTTATATCACACAATTGTGACTTTATATCACACAGTTGTGACATATTGTGACTTTATATCACACAATTATGACTTTATATCACACACAGTTGTGACTTTATATCACACAGTTGTGACTTTATATCACAATTGTGACTTTATATCACTTTATATTGTGACTTTATATCATGACTTTATATCACACAATTGTGACTTTTTATATCACGCAATTGTGACTTTATATCACACAATTGTGACTTTATATCACACAATTGTGACTTTATATCACACAATTGTGACTTTATATCACACAATTATATTATATCACACAATTATGACTTTATATCATTGTGACTTTATATCACGCAATTGTGACTTTATATGACTTTATATCACACAATTTATGACTTTATATCACACAATTATGACTTTATATCACACATTATGTTGTGACTTTATATCACACAATTATGACTTTATATATCACACAATTGTGACTTTATATCACACACAGTTGTGACTTTATATCACAATTATGACTTTATATTAATTGTGACTTTATATCACGCAATTGTGACTTTATATCACACAATTGTGACTTTATATATCACGCAATTGTGACTTTATATCACGCAGTTGTGACTTTATATCACACAATTGTGACTTTATATCACACACGCATTGTGACTTTATATCACACAATTATGACTTTATATCACGCATGTTGTGACATCAATTGTGACTTTATATCACACAATTGTGACTTTATATCACACAGTTGTGACTTTATATCACGCAATTGTGACTTTATATCACGCAATTGTGACTTTATATCACGCAGTTGTGACTATATCACGCAATTGTGACTTTATATCACGCAATTGTGACTTTATATCACGCAATTGTGACTTTATATCACACAATTGTGACTTTATATCACACAGTTGTGACTATATCACACAATTATGACTTTATATCACACAATTATGACTTTATATCACACAGTTGTGACTATATCACACAATTATGACTTTATATCACGCAATTGTGACTTTATATCATATCACGCAATTGTGACTTTATATCATATCACACAATTGTGACTTTATATCACGCAATTGTATCACACAATTATGACTTTATATCACACAATTGTGACTTTATATCACACAATTGTGACTTTATATCACACAATTGTGACTTTTATATCATATCACACAATTATGACTTTATATCACTTAATTGTGACTTTATATCATATCACACAATTGTTACTTTATATCACACAATTATGACTTTATATCACACAGTTGTGACTATATCACACAATTATGACTTTATATCACGCAATTGTGACTTTATATCATATCACGCAATTGTGACTTTATATCATATCACACAATTGTGACTTTATATCACACAATTGTGACTTTATATCACACAATTGTGACTTTATATCACACTTTAATTATGACTTTATATCACACAGTTGTGACTATATCACACAATTATGACTTTATATCACGCAATTGTGACTTATATATCATATCACACAATTGTGACTTTATTGTGACTTTATATCACACAATTGTGACTTTATATCACACAATTGTGACTTTATATCACACAGTTGTGACTATATCACACAATTGTGACTATCACACAATTGTGACTATATCACGCAATTATGACTTTGTCACACAATTATGACTTTATATCACACAGTTGTGACTATATCACACAATTATGACTTTATATCACACAATAGTGACTTTATATCATATCACGCAATTGTGACTTTATATCACGCAATTGTGACTTTATATCACGCAATTGTAACTTTATATCACACAATTGTGACTTTATATCAGGCAAATGTGACTTTATATCACACAGTTGTGACTTTATATCACACAGTTGTGACTTTATATCACACAGTTGTGACTTTATATCACACAGTTGTGACTTTATATCACACAGTTGTGACTTTATATCACACAATTGTGACTTTATATCACTCTTTAGACACAGTTGTGACTTTATATCACACAGTTGTGACAGTTTCTCAGAATTCTGACTTTATTTCTCAGAATTGTGACTTTATATCACACAATTGTGACTTTATATCATGCAATTGCGAGTTTATATCTCAGAATTCTGACTTTATATCACACAATTGTGAGAAAAAAAGTCAGAATTCTAAGATAAAAAGTCGCAATTACTTTTTTTATTTAGTGGCGGAAACGGCTTCCATAGTTATCAATGTTGATATTGTGGCTTTATATATAGTCAGACACTTGCATGTGTCATTATATTATTAACATATTGCCAAAATCATGAATCACGTTTTTGACCAGCGAATTTACATTGGAATTACAATTAGAATAGTTTATTGGACATACATGTTTTGTCTGCCAGTGGAACGGCCACATTGAGGCAGTGAGTGCATCAGTTTACTGTAGGTTTATGTCAGTCAAAATCTCATGTTATTAAAGACGAAGTTGCTATGCACAGGCTATTTAAGACCGTATGACTCGATGACAGTTAGACTAAGACTCTTTTCCGCTCCTCAAATACATAAAACATTAGTATTTTTATATATAGTGTTTCTTGAGTAAAGAAAGCACTGTACTTATTCAAACAAACAGTTCTTTATTTACCTATGCACTAAAAACAAGCAGAGACTGTCCAAACTGAGTGTGGCACTTCATTCACGATAGAGGCGGGTGGAGTTAAAGGGTTAGTTCACTTCAAAATGAAAATTTCCTGATATTTTACTCACTCCCATCTCATCCAAGATGTTCGTGTCTTTCTTTCTTCAGTCGAAAATAAGTTTTTTGAGGAAAACATTCCAGGATTTTTCTCCTCACTATAGACTTCCATGACAACCAAAATGTTGAAGGTCTTCGAAGGGCTTCAGAGGCTCTGCCAGACGAGGAATAGGGTCTTATCTAGCGAAACGATCGGCCATTTAAAAAATAAAAATAAAAATGAATATACTTTTTAACCTAAATTGCTCATCTTGCGCTGTTCTGCGACATGCCAAGGACTGTGTAATCACGTCGGAGAGGTCCCGCTAGACATAGGCAGGAGTACCACCCCAAGCAAACATGCGAGGACTAATACAAACGCCCTTTACCAAAAAACACTCCATCTTCAACTTCAAAATCATCCGACATCGTTGGTTTACCTTCTTTTTTTGCTAAAAGGAGTTTATATTAGTCTTCGCATGTGCGCTTTGTAAACACGGGGGCGGTACTTTCGCCTACGTCTAGTGTGAAGTTTTTGACGTGATTGCGCAATCACTGGCGCGCTGCAGAGCAAGATGAGCAATTTAGGTTAAAAAGTATATTCTTTTTTTTGAAAATGACAGATCGTTTCACTAGATAAGACCCTATTCCTCGTCTGGTAGCCTCTGAAGCCCTTCAAAACGCTTTGAAACTGCATTGATTTGGACCTTCAACTTTTTGGTTGTCATGGAAGTCAATGGTGTGGAGAAAAATCCTGGAATGTTTTTCTCAAGAAACGTAATTTCTTTTCGACTGAAGAAAGAAGAGATGAACATCTTGGATGAGATGGGGGTAAATATCAGGAAATTTTCATTTTGAAGTGAACTAATCCTTTAAGAGGTTTGACCGACAGTTTGAGGATCCAATGGAGTTATAAGGTTTAGCCACTAGCTCTTTTTAATACTTTTCATTTGTTACATTTTTTCAAAACCCCACAGGGAGACGTGAAGGATGACCAATAGTAGTGATTTATGAAAATGAATAAAAATGATGAAAAATGGAGATACAAGGTTTTTGCCTGACAGCGATATATACTGGAACCTATAGGAAATGTAATGGACTGATTGAACAATAATTGTTTTTTTGTTTTTGTTTTTCTCATTAGATTTCTTAATGACAGTCATAAAATTACCTATGCATTGATTTACTGTAAAAGTCTGAACACAGCATTTTGTTATGAGAATTTCTGTTAAATCCAATCCACCCATCTCTTTAATGCCATCATTTTGATTCCCAACTGATTCATCTAAGTTAAGTGCCCAACTCCACTTTACAATCAGAGGTGTCAGGGATGACTGAAGCAACCAGTAATTAATGCTTCCACTGCTACTTTGCTGAGTTGTGTGTGTCCCTCGCTCTCTCATGATGAATGGAGCTCCTGGACCCTGTCCTAACTGTCATCTGTGATTGATGCACTGTGCTTGTCTTCGTCCAGGTTTCTTGCGCTTGGTACCTCCCTTCCCCCATCCGATCTTCAGCCTCATCCTATTAGCCACAGTATTAATCACCGCCAGTGCTGCTAATTGCTTTATAATCCCACCCCTGAGCCGTACAATGTGTTGAGAGAAGTCACCTCTGAATCCCATCACTTTCCCTGTCGTTTCCGTATCTCTGTCTCTGCCATGCTTGTTTTTGATAGCAGTGTATTACCCACGAATTCCATCCTACCCTAATCCTCTCCCGATTCCTCGAAAGATAATCTAACTGAGTCACTCGCTGTAAAAACTTCAACGCTGCACCCATGCTGATGTACGAGACAAAGGGTCTGGCTGGATTTGTCAGAAAGGCCATTCGGAGGACAGGAGGCAAGCTGAGGTTGACCTGAAGTACTAAGCCCTTTTGCTCTTTCCTAATGCTGAAATCTCAATCAGCTTTCAGTTTACTCCGTACTGCTGATTAGTCTGGGATAGGATTTTTCAGTACGTTCCTAAGGGTCCACCCACACTGCACCTTTTAGGGGTCTGATTAATCTAACACACCTGATTTAGTTCATAGAATCAAGAGGACCACCATAGAGTGACTAATGAGCTGAATCAGGTGTGCTGAATATCAACGATGTCCGAAATGTGTCGGTTGGAGCTTGAGAAACCCTGGTCTAGGTCATTCAAGCATTTTTATAGAACCTGAGGGGGTATTTGAAGTTCACGCTTCATTCCAGATGTGGCTTCGGGTAACTGTACCGTCATGAGAGAAGACACAGTGCATTGAGCATGGAAATGGAGGATTATGGCGAATAAACTCAAGCTTGAGCGATTGGCTCAACCAGGCAACCCCTCGGTCACGCTTTGATATTTTTATTTATTGCCTCCCTCAGCGATAGATGACATCTTTTCTCTTTCTGAGAGTCAGCAAGCATAAATTCTCTACAAAGCGAAGGCACCTCTTTGGCCGCTCCTTGACGTCGGGAGAGATTGACAATCCACTCAAGCGGCCCTCACTAATCAGAACTCCCATGCGGAGAGCAAAGCCCCAGGAAACTCATTTAAAGTTGTCGGACATATTGTTATGCAAAGCACATCAACGTCAATAGAGAACAATCAAGAGAAATATGAGAAAAATCTATCCATCTGTGAAAATAATCAACACACCGGCTTCCTCAGCCTGTCTTTCATCAGTCTATAGCCAGACATCCGATTACGGATCAAAATAATTGGGTGATGTGAGGTCCAATAATGGAGGGGAAGACCATTCTGGGGATATTTGGATATTTGGAGCTTTTACAGTGCTGTTAGCACGCTACGTCTCGCCCCTCAGTGCTATAACAAGGTGTACATCATCCCTCTCTGGAGTGCATTAGGGGCACTTTGTGCAGGCTTTTAGTACCCCCATTCCGCAAGCAACTCTCTTCCCTCTCTTTACTCGTGCTCCCTCTCTTTTGCCACACTTATAACAGCATATTACCATCGCTAGCCCGTCTCCCTCATTTTCTCGACAGATAAGGCTGCTTTTTTCAGGCCTGTTCCTAACAGCACAGGCTATGCCCAATGTTCCTCTTTTAATCCATCACATTATACTATTTCATTTCTTCTCTAATTCGTTAATCAGCGAAGCGCCCAAGCTGATATGACCACAGTCATACCAGAAGCAATTTCACATCTCCGGTTCGTCTCTCGATTTCTGCCCGGCGAATTCTCAGATTGTTCCTTTAATAACCTTGTCATGGATGTATCACAGACTCACATGACTCACATTAATTCGTCGGTCCATTAAGAGGAATATAAGGGACTGAGTTTTGCATAGGACTGTCTTATCAACAGCTGACAGATGGACATGTCAGAGAGACATGCCATGGGGGATATGGATGCAACAATGTATGCTGGATAGGTAATCCTGTTGTGCGACCTCTAATAAGAAATGAGAAATGCTGCAACTATAATTGGGATTATTAACAGGAAAACGTGTTTTTGATGTCTTAACTAGTAGAAAGATGACAAACCTGAACTTTGAGGCTGAATTAGCATATCTTGCTCTGAGCAATGTTTTATGCAGGACTAATAAAAGTATACTATGAAGCATGGTTTACACCCAAGAAGTTAAAACGGGGGAGGTTGGTAAGTCTTCCACAAATGGCAGATTTCCTGATGGTTTTAGACACCCTCTGGGTAGCGTGCCACACTCTACATCTAAGATAACAAAGGTGATCAGACTGTCGGCCTGGAGCTCGCATCTGCGAAAGCGTCGAAACAAATTGTAAAACAGGCGCTATGTTTATACATCACATATTTGAGGTCTAAATAACTACATTCTTGCCTAAAAAAAAAAACTAAATTTTGTGACGCAACAACAGACCGCCATGACAGTCACCACAAGTGTAGTGATACAAGCTGTGAAACGGTTCGAGTGCTGATACTGGGGGAATATCGCACAGCTGGAAAAGGCTCTCAGCCAATCAGATTTGAGGACCAGAAAGAACTGCTGTATATAATATAATATAATATAATATAATATAATATAATATAATATAATATAATATAATAATGCTAAAAAAAAAAATTATTCCTGTGATGCAAAACTGAATCTTCAGCATCACATGATCCTTCCGAAATCATTCTAATATACAGATTTTTTGCTCAAGGGACATTTCTGAGTATCATCAATGTTGAAAACAGTTGTGCTGCTTAATATTTATAAACCTTAATACATATTTTTTCCAGATTCTTTGATAAACAGAAAGTTCAAAAGAACATTATTTGAAATAGAATTTATGAATGTCTACACTGTCAAATAATTTAATTCATCCTTGCTCAATAAACATATAAAATAAAAATGAATAAAAGCTTACTGACCCCAAAAATGAACATGATTATTATTATATTATATTATATTATATTATATTATATTATATTATATTATATTATATTATATTATATTATATTATATTATATTATATTATATTATATTATATTATATTATATTCATGGACAGAAACAAACATTTATTACAAGTCCCTGTTCTCACTTCTCCCACTGCTGGCCAGTGTGGCACAAAGTTAATTGTAGACCCAGCTTGCACAGAGATTGAGAGGTCTACTTCTGTGGTTTAATTATTCTCATCCCGTTTTCTTTTTATGCCTGATCTCATGTTATTGTACAATGGAGCAGTGATGATGTTAGTGTCAGGGACACATTTTACATCCATTTATAATTAGAACAGAAACCTAACATGGCTGTTCAGACAGATGCTAACAGTATCACTTTCATGCCAATTTCTCCATGGTAACAGAGCCATGTGACACAGTTATTCCGCCGCCTGTCAGTGAAGTGGAGACGGCGGGGGGGTTAGAAAATGTCCAAAGGTCTCACGTTCACTCAGTCATGCCACTGACTGCAGGTCAGGTGATCTCCTGCCTTTACATGCTTTTTTTGCTCCATTTCTATTGGGTTAAAGGAAAAGGCCAATGGCAGAGTTGACATTTTTAGATCCAGTCTATGAGCTGCTTGGCACGTTTATCCATATGTCTTCCTCTACATTATTACTTTTATCCTGAGAGAGACCAACTGAGGCTTTGGGAAGCTTGGCATTAGATGACACACATACACACACCCATCACTCTCAGACATTACCCAAATCAGAGACTAGGATTTGCCATGATTCTCTGTCAGTGCTGTTTAAAAGAAACAGGGGAAAGCAGTGGTCACACATTTCAGCTAGACCTCTGAAAGAGAAAAACAAACACTGCAAATTACCCATGGGAAAGCAAGAGTCCACTACAATCTGCTAGACATCAAGACGATGTACTCTACTGCATGCACACACATAAGTATTCTCAGGCCAGATAAAGGTGAGTGGCACCTTGACTATCAGCATATGAAAGCCTCCATTCGAAAAACAAGACGGGATGGAATTTATCCTTAGCCACAGCAAATGGTATTTTGCCACTTAAACGAAATGAAGACTAATAGAGCAGGCTATTCGCATCCCTTCAGCAATTATAGAATGCCAACCGGTGCTGATTATTTAGACAGGGTGGATAAATCAAAATAGCACATATACTTTGATTCCAATTAGGATTGGTGAGCTGGAGTCGGCGATATTGGTAATTTGAGGAGCTTTAAGACCTCACCGACCTAACTCTGCTTCTAGCAGCATGTGACTTGCAAGTAGTTTTCATCCTCTCCAATGCTCTTTGGTTGCTCCACTGTGAGTTGGTCACGATGAATGCCAACCAGCCCCCAGGGGCTTTGAAGTCAGATGCTTGCATTGATCTCCAGAGCTGCCCATCATCTCAGCAGCACTGCAGAGTGCTGTCCATTCCAAACATACCTGAATCTCAGCAGATTCTATTTTTTTTTTTTTTTTTTCATCCAATGAATTTGAAGCCATACAGAAAGGGCATTGCATACTAACACGCAACATATTTATGCAAGCTGTCTCTGTCAATGATTGTCTCTGCTGTGAGTCAACACAGCTTGCATTTTGATGCATACAGAAATATGTTGCTCTGGATATGTTTTGCATGCAATTCGTGTACTGCTAAGTTTGGGCAGCAGCTAGTGTCATTAGTATCATTGAACTGGCAAATTAAAGGCTTTGATTGCTGTATCAATTTTGTGCCAACTTTTTTGGTTGGCCTATTAATTTATTATGTATACAGTATTTTATGAATTGGCCAGCTGTTGCCTCCCATCTAACCCTGGAACAATATGAAAAAATGTATATTCTTAACCATCTTTGTCTTGTTTTCCAATAAAAATGTCAAAACATCTAATTATTATATATTTCAGTGAACAAAGACAATTTGCTAGAAGTCAAAACTGTGAGAAATTAATTACAAATCGTACTGTGAGATGGGAAAACCCAATCTCATGAGAAAGCGTAACTACTTTACAAGGTGGCCATTTCGTATAAGTTCGTACAACGTGATTCTCACAGAAACGTATGACTTTTAGAAAGAAGAAAAAAAAACTTAAATATGAAGAAAGAAAAAAACCTAACGGGAGTAAGCAGATCATATGAAAATAACTAATGAGATTCATACGAATTAGCCATCAATTCGTTAAAATGTAAAGTTGTTACAAATTGCCATCAGATTGTGTTGGAAATTAAGTTATTTTTGAGAGATAAAGTTGCAATTGTTGGATATAAAGTTGCACTTATATTCAAACTGCACTCAAATTCATGGCTTATATTGAAAATACAGTCTTTAATTTAGCATTTATCTTGTTTTAAGGATGTTTTGATATTTTACTGATTAACAGGATAAAGATTCTTAAGAATATAATGTTCACATGCATAGCTCCATTGTTTTATCCAATAAGCAAATAAAAGCCTGACAACGGTAAAATGTGTTTAGCTTGAGATATCTATGTATTGGTCTGCTCTCTTATGTAATGCACATGATCTCTCACCGTTTCAGTTTCAAAGAGGCTTACCACTATTTTTACATCTGTCACACCTGCGAAGTCATAGCTCTCATTTTCCCCAAGGCAGGTGCAGAAAGCATTCAAGAGCAGAAAAAAAAGGAGAAAAAGAAGGGAGGAGTAGAGGAGAGAACCAACCCACGCAGTGAGCTGACCTATGCCCATCGCAACCTAATAATTTTATCCACGGTAGCACAGCAGAAATGTTTCAGAAATGTTGCATTAGAGGGATCAAAGCGAGAGTATCTTAATCTGTTCTTGAACTGTATGAAATATCTAGGGCAGGTTTTTTTCATATTGCGCTAAGATCAGCCGCCGGTGAGTCATGCACATCATCGCAGGCTCCAGGCGCTTCCAAAGAAGCACCGCGTTAATGCAAAGTAACATTTGGTTAGTGTAAAATATTCTAAATCACATAAGAGAGACGCAAAAATAACTGGATTTGTGCAGATGGAAGGGTTGCCGTATGCGCCGCTGACAATGTTTGTGCGAGTATGTGTGCAAAAGCAGCATATACTTATTATTGGTAGTAACTGTCATCTAAATCCTTTTCCCACCATTTAACATGCAGTGTAGGTGGTGTGCTCAAGGATTAGGTCTAGCCTTTAATATGTATTCAGGAAGCGCACAAGCTGTAGACTTCCTTCTTGTACTGTATGGGGATCAAACCAATTAAACCAGGGCAACTATAGAAACCTCCTAAAATATAGTATTTTATATAAAAATATAGTCTTTAATGCATGCTGTAGGAATTAACAGTCCTATAGTGGAACGATACAACACAAGCAAGCACAGACAAACCCTTCCGTCACAACATCCATTACAAAGTAAATGTCACCATATGGAGAGTAAAATTTCTATAGTTGAAGCAATCCATCTCACTTACTCATAGCATGTACTTTCCCATTCTTCAATTTAGTTGGACCAATGGTGCCTTCCATTCAGCTCAGAACATCGGAATTGCCAACTTCATATATATAGAAATATATAGAAGTATGCATTTGTAGACCTACATAAAAAAGTGTAATCAGGTATAAATATTCCACATCCAACTTTAAATTGAATGCAGCATAAGATAACATAACTCAGTTCAGGTGCCAGCCATCTTGGATCCTCAAAAGGCAGTTGATATAGCATCAAATTGATGCAGCACGAGCTTTTGTTCCTCCTTCATCGTAAGCAAGACAACTCAAACAGACATGTCAGACTGAAGTGCACTAACGGCTCTGCTAATTACACACAAGTTAATCGGGCAGAGAAATATTTAAACAGTGCATGGGGTGAACTCTATCATACAATAATGCCTCTTAAACCCACTCTTTGCAATCAGAGCTGGGCAATTTCAGAAAAAAATATTCATAGACTCTCTGTTGATGTTGAAAGAATGACGCTCTTAACCCCATGGTTGCATAATGTTGAACTTCTTGCGCTACATGTGCATGTACACATGTATCCAATACTAATGTACAGTTTAGCATAATAATGACTCTCTAGCATTAATTTAGAGTAAACATGAAATCACAATTAACCCTATTTAGTTTCTTATTACATGTACTTGGTCTTTATTGTTCATGATTCATCAGTGCATGTTATTTCAGAGGGGGAAACAAATCTTGTGTAACTCTAAAATCACTTGACATCATCTAGGCCTCGTGGATTACTGGTTAATGTTAATCATTAGATGAGTAGCTATTATTTTAGGCTACTGCTATAGGTAATCCAGCCATTTCTAAAATGTTGCCAATTGTAAATGCAGCTGTTTGATACTGGAAATGTGATTTCCAAAGGCTGTCTCTGCTATACGTGGTACAATAGCAGCAAATAGGTTCTTCATGGAAAGGGAATAGGGATCCTTCTCAGGTTGGCCTACAGGAGCCTGAGCCAAAATGCCCAGATGCTTATTAAATGCCGCTTTGGCTCATAGTCGGCTGTAAATTGAACATGTGAGCGTAATTCTGAAAGTCTGTTTGTTGTGTTCAAACACAGACAGTCCTTCTGCTACCCTTCCTTATCTGTACACATTCCTGAGATCAGACTTCCATAGCTGCCCATCTGCCCTGCCCTGTCTTGACTCATTGTTTTCTCAGAAGGTTATATACAGTGGTAAATGGGGCCAATGTGTTTTAGGATGTGAAGAAACATGAAACATAGGTTTTATAAAAACAATTCTTTTGTTAAAAAATTTTCTCTATTATTTGAGATTTAAAGTTCTAATAATTTTTATGGTTGTTTTAGGATTTTAGGCAAAAGCGGTTTTATAACTCATCCATTTAAATTATATTAAGCCTTAAAGTTCTGCATAATTAAGGGCGTAGCCACTTGAGTGACAGGTGGATTGCCATTTGTCTGCTGTCTGTTAGCTATCACGTCACCTCAGCTCCACCCACATCCCGCCTCTTTGCCCATTTTCGGGTTATCCGGGAGTGACGCGTGATGACGCACTGCCAAGATGGCCGGCCAAGATCCGCCCACTTTGGACTTCAGAAATGCTCTTCAGAAACCTATGGGTGACGTCACGGACACTACGTCCATAGTCTTATTTTTATTTGATTTTTTTTTTTATACAATGGTTTTTGGTGTTATATCGAAGGTCATCGAAACAAAGTTGTTAAGTTGGATATAACTTTTACACAGGAAATGTTAGCAAGTGTTTTTTTCTCACTAAAATCATGTTATCACATTGTGATAACTGTACTCTTTAAACACTGTAACCCAGATTTTTAGAAAAAGAGTAGAGATGCACCGACTGGCTAGGGCCTGATTGTTTGAGGGAAAGATTTAAAGCATCAAGAGTGTTGAAAACAGTGCCATCTTGCAGGTCAAATTTACAGAGGCCATAAACCCGAGTGTGCAGCTCCTTTGTTTTATCCAGTAAGCAAATAAAAGCCTGACAACAGTAAATGTATTTAGTTTTCTGATAATATAATTCACATATTAAAGTGTGGCAATACATTAAAAGTAACAATAACAACAGTCATTTTAATAATAATAATTATAATAATAGCAACAGTTGTTTGAGGCAAGTAAATGGTGCATTAATTGTTTTATGTTTTTTTATAATGTATAATATAGGCTATATTCTTGTGTATAAAAAAATGTTGACTTCCATAAACCCATAGATTAGTGGTCTAGGTTCAAACATTCCGACACGCAAAGTGAAGCATTCACATGACTGGAAAGAAAGTGAGGCTTTGTTTTTTTTTCACTGATCACATGTTTCTCTGAAAACAGTACGCGCTCCAGCACAGAGCTTCATGAGAAACTGCACTACAAACTCAATGTACGCTTTGAAGCTTCAGTGTCAAATGTATCATCAATGCTAGTCAGAGCTCAGAGCCAGCCACAAGTCAGCAGCCTCTCCTGTGTTTCCTTGGTATGGGCAGTGAAAAGACCAAAGAAATTACGGAACTCATAATTTCAGGACTATCAAAATAAAGTAAACCCTAACATTTTTGTTTGTATATGCTGTCAATTATAGTGTTTGAAAGAAAATCGGAATTGGCAAAAATCGATATTGGCAGGTCACACTTACAAAAAAATGGAAATTGGAATCGACCATGAAAATTGCAATCGGCGCATCTCTAAAAAAGAGCGACAAATGGAAATGTAGTGCTGTCAGTTGAGCTTAACTTGTATTGAACCAGAAATATTCTTTTGGATCATTTGAATTCTTTTGAATCATTTTTGTAAGCTAACCTACAAAGGATGATAATACCTACAAAAAGGAAGCATTCAGTAAAATCTGTCTCAACTGATTTCTCGTTTCAAACAGCTGTCGAGGTTATCAAAAATTGCAGGCCCCCATGTGTTTTGTCTTGTCTTTTGTTCTTTGTGTATCTGCTCCATGTACCGATTTTTGTGCCTTGTTTCCTAAATGACCTTAAAATAACCTCGCCATGTCTCTTGGGATCGTACAGCTTAAGAGCTACACTCCCTTGATAAGGCCGTTCACTAGTCTGTGGGACTGAAGCTACGGCAGTTATGTCTCTAGTGGCCGTTTGCAGCAATTTTTGTCACAGTTTTTCTTTAAATCAATACCAAGTTTTAGAAAAAAATAAATAAATAAACAAGACTACATTTCATCATTTTGTCAAAGGACAAAATGGCTTTTTGAAGAGCACCTGTTGAGATGAGTGTGACAGCAAGACACAAGCAGAGAATGAGAGAACTAATGTAAGACAGTTATGTAAGTCACAACCTGTCAAAGCCAGAAAATCCCTTAAGAAGAGCCAGAGTCTGAGATGAGAAGAGAGGTCTCAAACACCTCACAAGTCAGACAGGGAACCTCACACGAAAGCTGCAGATGAGTACAGATGTTCTACAAGTGCACCAGGCCTCTCAATTTTAAACTGTAGCGGCTTAGAAGGAAGAAAACAGACATTGATAAGTGATTATGATAGTGAAGCAATTCAAGAATATTACCATGGACATATGGAGATCATGAGCCCTTGATGTCACACTTGATAAGCAGACATGCCTCTTACTTCATAAACCTGTAAGGAACCAATTTGGCCTGTCCATAACATTGATTTGCTCTGTCCATTGGAGTGTAGCTGTAGGTAACGGCCATATTATATACTCCCTTCATATTTAGAGCTAAACATCATCATTAACTCCAATTTATTAGAGCGGTGCTAAAGGAGGTTGCTAAGGAACAAAAAAAAAAACGACTTCTGAATGTGCAGTTATTTCTGATTTCCACGTCACAGCTTTTCACACCTCTGAAGAACAATGGCCGAGAATTTGGAGAGGAGACAAGGAGGAGATAATGTGTGATGTTGCCATGGAGTCTTGAATGGAATCACAGTATACTACCATTACCAATGTGAGATGGACAGCATATAAACAAACACTCAATACTGTGTTTAAAACGTGAGAACGGAAAGCTTTTAAAGCTGACACTGTATGCTGCCCTACACAATTTATTTATCCTCTAAATTTTGCGCCCTCTGTTGCTTTCACATCCCCCCTCTCTATTTCCATTCTCTATGTCTTATCTCCTTTGCTCCATTCCTCTTCCTCTCCCAAAGTGAGTAACATATTGGAAATGTCAACCCCTTTCTGCATTGGCTTTTTGCCTTGGGGCACATTACAATGTCCAGGTCACACCATCTCCCCAGAGAGGCTGAAGAAAGCATTCTAGCGTGATTTTATTCTCTGTGAAAGGCAGCTGGAATAGAGAGAGAGAGATAGAGCAAAGGGTAGCTGTCTTTCTGGCTGTTGTCGACATTATGTCGACAACATCCAGAAAGACAACTACCTTGGGTGGGGTAGTTGCTACATTTACATTTTTACATTTGTGCATTTAAACCCATGATATTGCTGTTGCTAGCAGAATTGTCTAGCAGATAATCATGGGTTTAAATGAGCTAAACGGGTATTATAATAGGTACTAGTCTCAGACGGCACTGTCAAACAAGGCTTTGTCTTTGACAATTTCAAAATGACAGTTACACCTTCCTTACATTCCCATTTGAATTGCAATTCTGCATTCAGTTTGCTACCTCAGTTCAGATTCCAAATTCATCAAATAATTTGGAATTTTTGGACGGACAGAAATTGCAGACACATTTTTTTTTGGTATTATTCTTGTTAGTTCTGTACAACTAGTAGAGGAACCAGTCTGATTTTTTTTGTTTTGTTTCATTTTTTTTTTTTTATTGCGGTACCAAATAATTAATTAAGCCTACCGCTAAACAAAAATAAATAAATAAACAAACAAACAAAAACAGTAGTTGACCACTTTATTTTGGTTAGATGGTTGCTTCCATGGAAGTGGATGTTTTTTACACAAAATAAGCTAAAAAGTGTACAAGACATGTACTAAGATTTACTAACAGCGTGTGCCAGTGCAAACCCTTTTTAGGGCTTTTCACACTTGAAATAGTTAACCCTGGGTCATTCTAAACTCCGGGTAAACGGAATCCTGGGTTATCTTGCTTCTTGTTTCACACTAGTCATAATTTAAGCATTAAGCTGACGTTTCACATTGTACATTCCTAAACCTTGGGCTAACATTCTTATTTGCATATTTTTGGTGTCAGTGTCATTGATTGAATAAACACAGCACACAATCTGTTTACATAAAAACTCTAGCATCGCACATCCTCGTACTGCCGACTGTACTATCGGGTTTATATTGAATGGACATTTGGACTATAACGTTAAGAAAGAAGTCTTTTCATTCAAATTGTTGCATTTTCTGTCAGCTTTTGACATTTTTCCTCTCAAACACTGAATTTACTGTTTATAATTACAGTAGTGTTGTCAAAAGTACTGACTTCGGTACCAAGTAGGTATTGAAATTTAAAACGTGACACTTTGAGCTCTGTTGAGCAGAATTGTAAACTCCTCTAATTGGCCATTGTGTTCACATGCTCATCAGGTATGTCTGTGATTGGCTACAATGATCAACGCACAGGAGCGTTTGAAAGTGTTTTGAGCAGTCTACTGATAGACGGCAGCTATCAGACGCTCCAGTGTGTATCTGTGTAAGTGCTCGGTGAAGAGCCAAACACAGACATGTTTGATGGGCATGTGAGTACAATGGGTAATCAGAGGTGTTTACGATATCTCTCAACAGCACTCAAAGCGTCCCATTTTTTAAAAATTTCAGTACCGAGTTGGTACTGAAGTCGGTACTTTTGACAACACAAATATACAATGCGCAGTGTTTCCGTGACTGTCCAAAGTACACAATATGAGTATGCAATTGTCTGTCTGTTGCTAAGCACCCAGCGGTAACATTCTAACACAGCTGCGTTTTACACTGTACAAGGTTGGCACCGCAATGCGGAGTAAACACAGCAAAAAGCAGGGTTTCATAACCCCGGGTAAAATGCAGTGCTAACCCCACATCTAAATTACAAGTGTGAAACGCTCCTTTACCCAGGGTTAAAAGCGGTGTTGAGAACGACCATAACCCGTGGGTTAAGCCTTTTTGGCGTTAAAAAACTACTGTCATGATTTACTAAAGACACGCAGTGAAAAATGAGCGCTTAAAAGGTGTGGACACAGTTTTTTTTGTCATATTGCATATGCATTTGTAGGAGTTTCCCTTTCAGATGCAAAATTTATGGGAGTATTTAAATGAATCATGCAAGGTGATTTATTAAAGTTTGCGCTGGTCAATTTACTGGTATTTGCGCTGTTATTTACCTCCCAAAAAAGCATCTTGGTAGATTACGTTGGTCATTATGGAAATGGTCTGACTGCATTTGTGTTCAGTAATTTGCGTGTCGTCAGAAGATCACACGCTGAACTTTCCTCTCCCATCTGCGTTTTTATGGGACTGCGCTCTCACGCTAATTTGCCCTTCTAAAATCTGGCCCTTAATGCTTATAGTCAGTAGTTTGGCTGCGAGACTAGGTAGGTACAAAATCCGAAACATCATCTTGCATACAGTAACATTACAGCTGAATGCTAATAATCAGTTACTGTAAACATATATAGTTGCTGGTTATGTATTCAGCAAAAACAAATAGGCATCTCGTATCATAGGAGGTTGTCTGAATCTACAGGCAATGTGTAGTAGGGCCTGCTGAGCTGAAAGTTCCTCACCAAAGGGCAAGCTATCAGCAGGACATAAACAAGCCAAGTAAATCTTTTCACAAGCTCTCTCTGGATATATGGTCATACCATTCAGTGGGGGACAAGAGACTTGACCACTTCCCCCCAGTAACTGGGTTTTACTACACTGTGCCCTGTGCTCAGTTTTATGTTCACCTTAGCTACCTCGCTGCTTGTGGTGAGCTCCTGTGTCTTTTCTACTCAGAGCCCATGTTGCAATCAACACAAACTGCCTTCCCCAGGCCCCAATTGGTAAGACAGCATGCAGGCCCTCCTGTAAAGGCCTGCATTTAGAGATGAAAAGAGGACAGGCATCTGCAGGGCATCCACTCTTTGTAATGACCGCCAGCATAAGGATGCACATGAAAGTCTGAGTCACTCGCCCAGGTCCCTGAGTGAAGCTTTTACTGGGCCTAGGCTTGCTTTGATCCCTCCCTTGGAGAGGCCAGGAGGAAAATCGTATTAAAAAGGTGAGGGCGGAAATCTGATTGGCTTTGTGTAAAAATCTGTAATGCCAAGCCTCCATTTTGTTGCTGTCGCACATTGTGTAGGCTTGATGAAGCCCAATGCTGCCGGTGCTGAAAGAGTGCCAGCACACAATGCCTGTATGGTGAAGCGCACATCATTCAATAGAAGTCAACCTGACCTTGTTACAACTGGATGCCGTCTCATTTGTGACGAGGTGTTAATTTGACTTGAAAAAAATGTAATTTCTGAAAGTTGATTTGTCACTTCTGATTTATGTGATAGGAAAAAAAGGAAAGATTTGCTTTCTCTGAAATGGGTTGAAGGATCATAGTGTTTATGTTGCAATTTATATAAAAGGATGGCACCTAGCATGTCGTTTGTTTGATATGACTTACAGTATTATGGGAATAGTTCACCCAAAAATTTAAATATGGTTATTTACTCGCCTACTATATCTTGATCAAACTTGAAAAATGAAAGTAAATCAGTGTTGTTACTGTTTAGCTGAAACTATTAAAAATAAATGTCCCTGGTTTAAATAAAATATAAATATTAGACAACTATTCAAAATAAAAATCTTGCCTTGACAAGTACTAAAATGACTAAAACTGAAATTAAAATGAAGTTACATAGAAATATTATGAATTGGTATTTATTAATAAATACTATAATAGTACATAAATAATAATACTGAAATGAAAGAAGACTCCAAAAGCTCCAAAAAGGAAGCAAAAACGCTATAAATGTTTCATAAATGTTCCAAACTATTCCTTTAATAATGCAGAGAGTTGACTGGTTTAATAACAATCCTCTGATGTTGCCATTTGGTGGTAATTGCTATAGGTTTAACCATATCACTAAGATTTACTAATGTAGCCAAGGCTATTGTTCTGATCTTGCTGGTTAGGGGTGCTAATGAACAGGTGATAAGATCAAAGTGGTATGTTCGGCTCTTGTCTTCCTGTCATAGGGTTTGATGGTGCCGGTGCTGATGCTCCTTGTACTTTGTCACAAGGTTACAAGAGGAGGAGCAGATACATGTATGGATAGCATACCAAATCAATGTGTTATTTCCTTCCTCCTGTGAGCCATATTCAAGACCCCCTCCTCACTGCTGTTATCCTCCAATCAGGCAGTGAGGTGGAAAAAAAGGCACTGCTAGCTCCCAGCTAAGACATGCCACTCATGCTATGCATGGGCAGTACGGGCCCATCCTTGTCGTCGCTATGGATACCTCCTTACTTCCCCAGTTGGAAAGGCTTGCCCACACAAATGCACAAATGAAATCTAATAGAAACACTTGACTTTGCATGCACAACTCAACATTATGCGCTCTAAACCAAGAAGACCCCTCATGAATAGTAGACCACTTTAAAGTTGCCTTTGAGATCTTTTCAGACTCAAACCCCACGATACGTTACTTCCACGATCTGTGAAAAACATATATAATTTGTATTACTTGTCCACATAAATAATTCTACACATTTCTTGTTTATTTATTGACGATTTTTGGATGATTGGGATGATCGGTCTAGTTTTGGTGTATCATGAGCTCAGAATTTATATTCATATTTCATACTTTACATTATCATGCTGTGATGCCTAAATTAGCATTTAAAGGAACATTTAAAAGGCTTAAATTATCATTTAATACTTTTGATTAAAATTTTTAGTGTTTTTTTTATTTATGTAGGCAAAAGAGAATATCATTTTAATATTGGCCATTTATTAGTTATTGTCAATAACTAAAATAATTATCTGAATTGGACAGAATTTCCCATTTAGCATATATGGACATGGTAATTACACTCGGGTCCGCACCAACACAATTGGACAGAGACCACCATGACATTCAAAATTGTCAACATAAGGGCAGTTTGCTCATATGACTTTTATTAATGAATTTTAGTCCATTTTGAAATGTTACCCATGAAATGTTCTAGCCGACTTGAGTAGAAAATCGGAACAATGTCTGAAAGCACGCTTTGTGAGGTTCTATCTTGCAACATGAGAATGAGAACGCAAATTTGTCCTTTCCAGACACAATAGCTGAATGCAAACTCCAAAAAGCTGGAGAAATGAATTGGGAAAAAATACAGGATGTGACTTCATTGCTAACAGCAGCACATCCTCTGAATGGCCCCGTAGTGACCCATACCTGACTGATTTTTCAAAGCAGAATTCAAAAGTCTGTTGTGTTATTCTGATGGTGCTTCATTTCGTGCCAAATTGATCTCAGTCATCCATATATGCACAGTGACTTGGTGGTGCCATCAAATTTCATAAAGTGTTAATATGGCGTACCGCTCCTCATTTTTGTAAACGAGGGGTGCTTGTGAATTGTCTGTGAAATTGGCCATGCAGCTGAGCCTATTTCTCCCCAAACCCATGGATAATGATCACTTAAGATGAAACTAGTGAGAAAAACATTGCTGGCAGCCGACTCCTACCGCACTTCATTTACATATCTTTTATAAAAAAGGACACAACTGAAGATGAGTTGGTAATCTTGAACTTTAAACTCTACCGTTCAGAAGTTGTATTTGACTGCTGCTTTCCGATGGCCGTTCTCTCATTTTCTGTCTCACTTTCCCTTTGTTCGTCTTATCTTTCTCTGAAAATGGAGTTCGGGGACCACAGTTCTGTCACACTTGATCAGCATTCAAGCTTTATTTTCCCAGCCATCAACATCCATATTCATACTCATCAGCCTTTGGACAAGCGCTCTAGGAAAGTTCATGTATATGGTAGAATAACAATCACTTTACTTCACATCACCAATACAGCAGAGTCCAAAGCTCAGCAGGAATGGGGAGGTAGGTGATGAGAATCTGCCATTCTTGGACATGACAGAGCCCACAGTCAGGCAGGCCAGACCTAGTGGAGCAGAAATTTTGTCTCCCCAAACAACAACACCCCTCGTATTCCTCACCGTGTCTGATGATGCCCTTTGCCAGGAGACTAATCCACCAGAGATGATTTGACACATCCTGTTTAATCTCCTTTGTACTGCCTGGCAAATCCCAGGAAAAAATGTGATTTAGATACAATGTGGCTGTTTCAGTGACAAAATGGTGACCCGGTGGAGCCAGGTTGGGCATGGGAGGTAGATGTGGTGAATTTAGGCTTTTGGGCGAGTAATGTAGGCACCCAACTCGAATGGATTTGTTCCTGCAAAGCTATTGGCAATAACAATGGGAGTCGTGCAGAGGGTTGGAGCAAGCACTTCCCTGATGTGCCTCCTGCCAGGTAGTTTGGAAGATGGCTGTTACCCAGTCCTTCTCTGGCACGCCTTCCCTCCCACCCAGGCTGGTTTCAGGAGACTTATCCACACTATGCCCATGTATTTAAAGTGAAGTGTCTCATTTCTGAAACACTAGTGGTGCTAAACAGAATTGCAAAAATAATGACAGGTTCACAAATCATGAAATGTTGCTGAGCTTTAGCTTTAAGACTCTTTTAACCCCAGATGATTTGTGGTCATTTATTTTAGTTCCATACCAGATAATATTTTTAGCTCATCTTTTATGGTGTAACTTCATGAGGGATCTAAGTTCTGTCAGGACCACTATCGTCAAAGATGATTGATTGACTATTAGCATATAGTTTAGATTGGCGGTATGGTTCTGTTCTGGGCAAGAACTCCTTGCGCATCCATGCAGCCAAGCATGGATAAGAGCAGAGAGAGCAGCAATAACCCCTTAGGGTAAACAGAACAGAACCAACATAATGTATTGCAGATATGTTGATCCTGACGGGACGAGAAGAGGAGCTGGGGATGGAGGAGAGTAAATGAGCTCTGGAGAACACAATAGCTGCTGATAGTACTGAAGGAGCTTATGTGTGTATGCTGTGATAGACATTGTATTCCTATAGGTAGACATACCTCTGGTGAGCTTGACTAATGTGACCTGCCAGAACTGACGCTATGCTTGATTTTTTGTCAAGAATTAAATTATATTTTTGTTGTCCTTCTAGTGCACCCTTGATTCTGGAATTTGCTGTTTGTCTTAGCTTTCTTGGTTTATTTAACTCCGAAATCTCTTTCGCCTTAACATTTTCTCAATCACATCAATTGTGTTTTTGATTTGTACTTCTGGCCCTTTAATGCATGTCTAATCTCTTTTTGAAATTGTTGATTTTCTGAATTTTTTCATAAAGGCTTGTCTCAAGGCTTGCATTAGTTTTGCTTCCTTTTCTTTACGAAATCCTTTTCCTTGTATATTTGTTAAAAAAGAGGGGAAAAAAATTCTGTTCAAATCCTTGAAGCAAAATAAATTTCTGTGAGAAGCAACACTGCATAAGATATTGAGATTTGTTTTCAGAGAATGTATCTTTTAATATGCATGCGTTTTGTCTTTCTGCACTGGCATTTTTTCCCCCCTTCTTTCAAGTGTGAACAAGTTAAAAACAAGTCGTCATCATTGCAACAAGAAATAAATTCCCATTTCCAAGACATATCTATGAAAACAAGTCTTAATATCTTATCCAGTCTAGCAATCCTGTTTTAAGGATTTTTAGATATTTTATTGGAAAACAAATCAAAAAGACCCATTCAAAACTCATTAAGAAGTATTTTTTACAGTGTTATGCTGCATTCACATCATGGCTTTGAAGCTCAGATGGAATTATTGTATTTAGAATTTTTCTTCAGCTCGTTGTGTATGCTTTCCCCAGGTTCCCACACATTTCCACTCTTTTCTTTAACACACTATATTATCAAAAGCAACAGCTTGTATTAAGTAACATTAAAAGTTGTCAAGGGTTTACAACAAAGACCATTACCAAATTGTAATAAAGGCAAGGTATGTCTCTCTTATGTCATGCCCTCCTAGTCTTATCGTTCATTTGGATATAGTCCATTTATAAGCCTCCGCCTGTACTCTTATTCAGGAAAGCATTCATTTGTCCTTAATGGATGTGGCTGATTACTAAATCAGTGACACGTTTCAGAAACGTACCCAGTGCTCCATTTTCTGTGCACTTTTTGTCTCTCCTCCCACACATATACAAGTAGCCTGTTCTCTCAATCCCCTCATTTTGTGAGAGGGTACTATTTACCAATAATTTCCATGATCAGATCGATGGTTGAATCGCTGTTGTACCGAACGCATTGTGATCGGCCATGTCTGAAGTTCTTTGCATCTCATTCAGTTGGGAATGAGTCATCACTAAAGTACCTTAAGTGAGGAGTAAACATTGCTTGTCTTTATCAAGGTAATTCCTGTTTATTCCGTTGGCACTACCAGTATAAGACAGAGCCCTTTTTGAGAATAAAAGGCTGCCTTGGAGATACTGCAATGCCAGAGGTATTGCTTTGAAAAAGAGGGTTTGAATGGATGGCCTCAAGTCCACTATCTTGGCTAATGAAACGCAGGGCAAGAGTCCTCTTGAAAAGAACCAGAATATTTATACAATTCAGTTTCTGGGAAAGGTTGTGATGCACAAGGACAAAGCTATTGAAGGGATGGATGGATGAGAATAATATCTACAGGATGAATGAGTCATTTTCATCAAGGTTTTTCATGATGTTTTAACAATACCGGTTATATGAACTTAAAGCACTGGCTTGTTTTTCATTCATGTCTGCCTTAAAAGCTCAAACACAAATACACAAATATGCGAATTTGTGTAGCATACTTATAAATGAGAGAGAATATTTGTCTTCTTCCAAAGCAGGGCATCTTTTAGTTGATTACCAAAGACAATCCCGTCTTATTAGTCGTAAACATGGAATAGATTCCGGAACTGTGCCACGAGGTCGTGATTTAACACAAACATTTGAGTTTGTAATTACTCACTCCAGGAGCTGCTATTACAGCAGAGAGGCAGAGGATGGCAAATGTGTCACGTCGGGATAAGTAATCCAGGCACGCCACAGAAATAGCTTCTTAACTGGGTGCGGCATGTCTTTCCTCCAGACTTATGATTCTAGCACAGCGGCACGTCAAAGAAGGAAGGGTGGGGGGTGGCCTTGAGGAGAAAACAGATTTAAAAAGTCATAGAAAAAGAAGAGAAATGGACAGACTCAACTGTTAACAATAAAAGGCATCTCACTGTTCTTATTTGTCATCCATTCCTCCATCAAACCACTCACTAGGCTCCCCTCAGTCGATTTATATTGCACTGTGGCCCTGAAGTTCTCACACACACACGCGCACACACACACACACACTCTGTTTGAAATGAAAGGCCACAGTGAGCACAGTGTATGGCTTGTGAATGGCATTCTTCTGAAGCCAGAAAACCTTGTCTCTGGGGAGTGGCAGTGGGGAGAGATGGGAAGGGTTGTTCTTGGCTGACAGTGCCTGAAGAGTAACTTAAATCGCAGAATGAGAGCGACTCAATAGAAATCAGCAGGGTGGAGTGACACATTCGCTCAAATGAGCTGCTTTCGTCTTCCAATATCAGACTATCAAATAGCTGGAGATGAATGTTGGAGACAATGCAAGAAGAAAAGTAGATAAGTCACAATCTATTTATTCCGTCTGTCATGCTGTGCTCTGCCCAAATTATCCAGAGCGGTGTATACTTAACGGCGCATGTTTACATATTGCAACGTCACCGTTGAGGTTACCTCAGTATAATGAGTCGGCCTCAGCTGAGGCAGATGGTCGGCTGTAGTCTCCCTCCAGCTGAGAAGGTCTCATGCTTTGGACTCAGGCTTTGGAGGTCTGGGGGGAAGGATAGTTCCCAATAATTTCGGAGGCTGTTAGCCAGCTATTCTGCAGTGATTGCAGCATAACGTGCCAAAGCTAGTGCACACTGCTCATCTGACAATCACACTCTCATCATCGCTCTGACAACCTGCTCTGCTTCACTCCAGAGTGAAAGCTGCCCAAGCCGTTTCTAAACATAATGATCTGTTTCATTTAGTAAATATCGCCGGCTGGTATGCTGTATTTCAGCATTTTATTACAAGTTTTCGCCTAATGAGTGCCAACTCTGAGGCAGATTATACTTGTAAATTTTGAATATCATTATTATAGAGAAATACACTGATCAGGCATAACATTACGACCACTGACAGGTGAAATTAATAACACTGATTATCTCCATCACCTGTTAATGGGTGGGATATATTAGGCAGCAAGTGAATATTTTGTCCTCAAAGTTGATGTGTTAGAAGCATGAAAAATGGGCACTTGTAAGATTTGAGTGACTTTTACAAGGGCCAGATTCATTTTCTGTTGGGAAACCTTGGGTCCTGCTGTCCATGTGTATGTTACTTTGACACGTACCACCTACCTAAGCATTGTTGCAGACCATGTACACCCATTCATGGAAACAGTATTCCCTGGTGACTGTGGCCTCTTTCAGCAGGATAATGCGTCCTGCCACAAAGCAAAAAATTGTTCAGGAATGGTTTGAGGAGCACAACAACGAGTTTGAGGTGTTGACTTGGCCTCAAAATTCCCCAGATCTCAGTCCAGTCGAGCATCTGTGGGATGTTCTGAACAAACAAGTCCGATCTATAGAGACCCCACCTCGCAACTTACAGGACTTAAAGGATCTACTGCTAACATCTTGGTGCCAAATGCCACAGCACACCTTCAGGGGTCTAGTGGAGTCCATGGCATGAAGAGTCAGGGCTGTTTTGGCAGCAAAAGGGGGGCCAAATATATTGCATTAGACCTCAAATATATTGTATTAGACCTCAAAACAAAATTAGGAACCTTTAAAATAGCATAATAGCACTGGTGGTGGTGATTTAATTCCTTTATGAGGGATGATTTTATGATGTTAATCTGGCCTAAAATAACTTTTTATTGTAATATCAAATTGCAGCTGTATGTCAGTGGATCTATTTTAGCAGCAGAAACATATTTGTTTGCATTTTGTCTAGTGGTTTCACTAGAATGGATAGCGAGCTGTGGAAAATCAATAGAATGAAGTGTGAGGAGAGAACATTGCTGCTGTCCCTTTTTTCACTACTGATGACAACATAAAACATTAAAAAATAAATTCTAGCACTAGATCTCCACTCGTTATGCAGATGCAATTAAACTCCTGCTGGACAATTGTTCTTGCTGCTTCTTTTTTAGACATATCTCTGTAGTGAGCCATTTCATAAAGTGTTGGGGCCATTCTAAATGACACCCATGACTGTAACATTATAACACCTTTGAAAATGAAAACTGAATTATGTCTCATTTTAGGGTCTCTGTCTTGGGAAATAGTTTAGGATGTATCTGTGTACTACTACATGGGCCTACATGCACACCAACCGACATAACTGGGTCTTGGGTGTCTTCCTGGATAATCATCAAATGGATGCCTGTCACAATTGGCAGTGGCAAGTCACATGGGTCAGCAGGCTCTACCACTCAAAGCTCAAACTGCATTACAATCGCAATATCTCTGCTGTCATACACACTACTGCTCCTACACAGCTTTTAATCAAAGGCCAAAGAATTGTTGTCTCCATCTCCTTTCCTTGTTGTTACATATCGGGCATGAAAGCAATTAAAAGACATGGATTGAGTTTAATCCCCTTTCCTCTGTTCTGAATCACATGGATATAAAATATGTCACAGTGCCATCTGCAGCGGTTGCTCTGGTTGGCCTCATGATAGCGTGTAAATGCATTCTGGCTGCTTGTAGGCTAACATAACTCAACACAAGCTTCAGTTATATTGACCTTTCAAGGGATGCTGTGCACAGGCATGCAATGAGAAATTCTAAGCTAAGTACAGATGACTGAACAAAAACAGAGCATGTAAATCACACTGTTATTCTGATTCCGATTTTTCTGAAGAAAATGTGAGTGCATTAGCCTGTGCAAAACTGATACTAGGTTGTGGTAAGTGGTTACTAGGGAGTTGCTGTGCAATATCGGTGTTTTCTACTAGGTGGTTACTTATTAGTGAAGTCCAAAGAACTCACCCCTACGTCTCTATGATAGTATGGCTTGGATCCCTTTTTTCAATGCTAGTCTGAGGGTATTTTTCAAGACCACAAAAGCCACACTATTTGAACCAATTAAAGTAAACTAACAACATAATTTCCTTTTCCGCTATTCATATCTATACAAGAAATCATGTGCTAGGTTTTGAAAACCCTTAAGGTGCAGTTAAATTTTTGCAGTTAAAGGGCGAAATATTTCCCCAAACAACAATGGGTTCAAGTTGGTCATGGTGATTCACTGCATTGATCAACAGAAAGCTGCTTGATTTGAAAGTGACTTCAGTGTGAGCTGGGCTTCATACATTGCTACACTATTGACAACAAACAATGAACCTTTCTTGGTCATGAAATTTAGCCAAAATTGAGCCAAATCCTAGGAATGAGCAATAGTAGCTTTATCAATCATTTTAATTCAAGGTTACTGTTAAGAAATAAAAATTAACAGGAAATATCAGTCAAAGCATAATAATGTGATTAACACTTTGAATTTGCAAAATATGCAACACTACACATTGTGAGGCATGAAATTATTTGGTAATGAAACAGCTGAAAAAAAATAAACTGAAAAATACATAAATACATGAATAGGATAATTTTTGCAAACCAAGCTACTTCACATAGACTAAATGAAATAGTTGAGCTAGACTACATCTGACAGTATTCAAAAGATTAAATGTAAGAGTAAATAGAAGGCTGACTAAATCCACACAGCAATTTGTTGCCAAATTTAACATTGGAATTTCATTCTCATTTTAATGCAACCCCATTTTCGGCATGAACTGCAAAGAACGTGAGCAAGGACACGACAGCTTCCCAAACAGAAACAATGAAGTAGAACTGAACTGAAGGAATGAAAGAGAAAGAGGGATGAAGAGAGAAGCCATGAAGCAATGAAAGGAAACTGTACGAGACAGGGATGTTGAATGACAAGTCATTCTTTCATGGCCAGAAAAACAAAAACAAAAAAATTGTTGAAACGAATTAACTGGTGAGGTAGACAGCAGACAAATGGGCATCAGGGACCATCATTGTGCCACTGTTTGTTTCAAGACCTTGTCGGTAGGAGCTGTCAGATTGCTGGCGCTTCATTGATTGGTGGGCAGGGAGGCTGGGCATTCTCATGCTTACAGCCCTTGCATTATACGGGATGATTTACACACCGAAGCAGCTGTTCGTTCTGGCAGTGGTTCAGACCTCACATAAGTAGTTTCAAAGCAACTCTAATGGACTCAAAGCTGGAACACGACCACAGCCAGCCTACTGGGACAAGTGATACCAAAAGCATGCTGCAAAGTGTGGGTCAACATCAGCGACATTCAGAAACATTCATTCTTGTTCTAATTATGTGTTTTATCTTCAGCAGTTTTGATCACAAAGGTGGTGTTAGTGTTCATGTCATATAAGGGAAGCATTTTCCACCATTGTTGGCAAATCTCCAAAATGGAAAGGCAAATTCACTAAACAGTTGCAGCAATTTTACTTAAAGAGTTCATGAGCTTTCTCCAATAAAACACGCTTTAAGGCATGCGACATGACCTTGTCGGGATTGTGCAAGTAAATGCACTCATTGTCAGTCACACTCAGGCTTTCTTTCTATGTAAATTGTTTTATTCAAATAATGCTATTTGTCTGAAGCAATTACCATTGTGCTGCTAATGACCATATCATTTATTTATTTAAAAAATATATATATTTACACTACCATTCAAAAGTTTGAATTCATCATTTTTATGAAATAATTTATTAAAGATATCAATACTATTCAGCAAGAATGCATTACATTTAATCAACAGTTACAGTAAAGATAAATGCAGCCTTGGTGAGCAACCAACTTCTTTCTAAAAACATTATAAATCTTTCCCACCCCAGACTTTTAAATTGTAGTGTATTTATTTAAAAGATACGTTTGTGTATATTTTCTGATCATGGCATCATCATCAAATGTGTCTGAGTTAGAAGTCTGCAATCTGGGACAAGTTTTGAGGGAGGGAAGATACTGATATGTGCGCAGGAAGCAGGAGAAATAAATTACTTGTGGGCTTCCGCAAAATATAATTATCTGAAGTCTGTCACTGGAGATTTAAAGCATTGTGTATGTGGAAATTGGAAGGAAAAAAAAAATAGCCTATAGATTTTAGAGACAGACCTTTTCCAATGGGCTTTTGCGGGCAGGAACGGGATAAAACGTGAAATTTCATTTTCATATTTTTGGCGGAAGCTGATGGGAGCAGTACATAAATAAATCCATCCCGCACAGACCTCTAGTCTGAATCATGTAGAAGTGATGCTGTACAGTTTCAGTAAAATATGCCAAATCTGCTGCATCCGTCACAACCTAGCACTCAGAACCAATTCACAGGATGGATTTTGCAAGCATGTTTGCACTGTTACTTGATTAGCATAATTAATTTTGTGAATCGACACTTAAACCATGCAGACAGTGTGCACAGACAATGTGTAACAGCGGGTGTGCTTCCTTCTTCATGAATTCCCCCATTTATGTTGATACAAGGAAATAATTCAGTAGACCTTGGAATTTTTGTCCCTGTGCCAGCAAGGTGTTATTTATTCGACTGATAAAATGATAGGCCTTTGTTTTCGTTTTTCCATATGTGATTGTCTATCCATGCATTGCCTTTCCGCACCTGCCAGTCTAAAATAATAGCTTTTAATCTGTGCATCAAAGCCTGGATAAAGAGGCTCTAAGGAGAGAGAGGATGGATGAGAAACTCTGTTTGTTCCCCCTTCCTCCATGGCTTTCTCTTTCTCATAGCTGTTGCTGCTGTGCGCACGCTATGTTGTCAATAACTGGGCTTCAACACTGACAAAGACAAATCACTTTTTTTATTTTCACATTAAAGAAAGACGAAAACGATCTAGTCCGTGTGAGCTTGCCCATTTGATTACTTTAAATAGTCATCACAGCAATCTGCTCTGCTTGGCAGCCACATGCTGCCCGTTGAATAGCTCAGTCAGTCCTAGTATTCAAATACCTTTAACACTAAAAAAGCACTCTTAAAATAATTAAATATTGTTTGCTTTCAGGAGAATTCTGTTATCTTAAAGGCATAGATCATCCATAAATAAAAATTCTGTCATTATTAATATCTTCATGTTATCCCATATTTTTCCTTAGAGCACAAAAGGACAATTTTGAAGAATTGCAACATTAATTTCAGTACAACAGTTATTCATAGTGACCATGACTAGAAACACCAAAAAAGCACTATAATGCTAATGGGTCTATGTTATATCCCAAGTCATATAACAACTTCTGAGATCATATGATAGCTGTGTGAGAAACAAACTCAAATTCGTTATTTATTCACTACTAAAGTCATTATTCACTGATAATCTTCCCCTCCAGTGAACTATTGACTAAAGATCCACTGCTACTGAATCATTGAGTCAGTGGGCTGATTAGTGAACCGTATCAGTCTGATTCATGAACAGATTTAGTCAGATATGTGAACCAGATCAACAGGTTCAATGAAAAGAGCATCCATGAATCATCAAATGACAATGGTTTCTCATATATCATGAGATACACAGATGCACAAATGACATTTGAGAGCTACAGTGAAGAGGACGATGTAACGACAATGAACAATCAGGGAAGAAGGAGGCGGGAACCGGCGAACATTTCAAAACTTTAATCCAAAAATAAACCATAACGTCGGCGGCAGCCCCTCACGGACGACTGCCGCCTAAAAACAAAACAAAACAAAACCAAACATAAACTCCAGGCCTGGTCCTCTCTCGTCTTGCCATGTCGTCGCTCCTCCTTTTATACTCCCGTCACTCCTCCATGAGGCAAGGCCGGTGTGGCGCACAGCTGACGCTCATTAACATTCGCCACCGGCCCGCTCTCACGGTCCCCCGCCTCGCCACAGACGATTTTCAATCACTGTGTCCAAATATGGTGTTTTTCCCTATGTAGTATGTTAAAAAGAGTAGTATGTTCGAAATCATAGTATTCAAAAGACAGTAGGTGAAAATGCCATGGCTGATGTTGTACATACAGTTTTCATTCATACTATTCCCATTCATACCTCGTAATGGTAGTGAACTTCACCAAATGTAGTGCAAATGTGAATTCAGATTAAGCAAATTACTTATATTTCAGTCTGTTCCTCACCTGGAGACTTGGAATATAATGCACAATTCATATAGACTACTTTCGTGGTGAGTTTCTTTTTCTTTTCTTTTTTTTTTGTCTTAGAAAGGTTTAGAAAGACATGAGTGAGTTCTTGAGGGTGAAGTGTTGTTACTCCATCCTTGCTCAGCTTCTCTGTGGGCCGCATTTGTAGCCTGTGCCCCAGTGACAGGAAGCACCTGTGGTGCGGAGATCTCAGACTGCTCTTTATCCTGGTTCCACAGCACATTACACAATTCAAGCAGCCCGCAAATGAACACGCAGGACGTCAGCTGTGAAACCGACCTGTCGATACCGAACTCGTCTTCCCCACTGAGAGAGTGAGATTACCCAGCTGATTGGAAAATCAACAAGAGGAAATGAAACTGGCTTTATGGGTTATTTCTTAATGCTTGCATTTGAGTTTATTGATTGTGCCATAAGACCATCTTCCCGTTTCCTCCTTGCACAGTATGTTGAACAGATTAAGCAAGACTCAAGCTATATTGTGTCTAAAGTTTAAAAATGTATTTATTTAAAAAGTAATAATCTTAATATTTACTTGAGTAAGAGTAAAAAGTATCCAATGAAAAACGACTTAAGTAGCTAGTTGAATGAGGCATTTATGTAGCACTTTCATCACAAAGTAGTTAGTAACAAGTTACTAGTTACTTCGGATTATTCATACATTTTATATATATATACATCACCTAAAGGATTATTAGGAACACCATACTAATACTGTGTTTGACCCCCTTTCACCTTCAGAACTGCCTTAATTCTACGTGCCATTGATTCAACAAGGTGCTGAAAGCATTCTTTAGAAATGTTGGCCCATATTGATAGGATAGCATCTTGCAGTTGATGGAGATTTGTGGGATGCACATCCAGGGCACAAAGCTCCCACTCCACCACATCCCAAAGATGCTCTATTGGGGTGAGATCTGGTGACTGTGGGGGCCATTTTAGTACAGTGAACTCATTGTCATGTTCAAGAAACCAATTTGAAATAATTTGAGCATTTGTGACATTATCCTGCTGGAAGTAGCCATCATGGGTACATGGTGGTCATAAAGGGATGGACATGGTCAGAAACAATGCTCAGGTAGGCCGTGGCATTTAAACAATGCCCAATTGGCACTAAGGGGCCTAAAGTGTGCCAAGAAAACATCCCCCACACCATTACACCACCACCACCAGCCTGCACAGTGGTAACAAGGCATGATGGATCCATGTTCTCATTCTGTTTACGCCAAATTCTGACTCTATCATCTGAATGTCTCAACAGAAATCGAGACTCATCAGACCAGGCAACATTTTTCCAGTCTTCAACTGTCCAATTTTGGTGAGCTCGTGCAAATTGTAGCCTCTTTTTCCTATTTGTAGTGGAGATGAGTGGTACCCAGTGGGGTCTTCTGCTGTTGTAGCCCATCCGCCTCAAGGTTGTGCGCGTTGTGGCTTCACAAATGCTTTGCTGCATACCTCGGTTGTAACGAGTGGTTATTTCAGTCAAAGTTGCTCTTCTATCAGCTTGAATCAGTCGGCCCATTCTCCTCATACTGGATGTTTTTCCCTTTTCACACCATTCGTAAACCCTAGAAATGGTTGTGCGTGAAAATCCCAGTAACTGAGCATACTGTGAAATACTCAGACCGGCCCGTCTGGCACCAACAACCATGCCACGCTCAAAATTGCTTAAATCACCTTTCTTTCTCATTCTGACATTCAGTTTTTGAGTACAGGAGATTGTCTTGACCAGGACCACACCCCTAAATGCATTGAACCAACTGCCATGTGATTGGTTGATTAGATAATTGCATTAATGAGAAATTGAACAGGTGTTCCTAATAATCTTTTAGAAGAGTGTGTGTGTGTGTGTATATATAATATATATATAATGTCAACAATACAATAACATGTTATCATAGTTATCTTTGCAACAAACACAGAAAGGGCAAGCATTATTTATAATTTTATCTGTAGACCCAATATCATCGCATGTCCTTTGCTTTGTATAATAATAACGTATACATCTTTGGATTATTAGACAATGTTGAAATAAAACTGAACACAAACAATGACCAAATGCACATCGCCATTGCTGAACAAATAAATCAACTGAAACTGAACAAAATAAATCAATCTGATTCGTGAACCAATTTAGACCGTTTTGCCAACTTGTCTTTGAACAGAATGGATTCAAAAGAGTGATTAATTTGTGAATGGGGCATCGCTCATGCTTCAGAAAAAAAAAGAGACTGTGTGTATTTCATTCAAATAAAGTAACGAGAGGAACGTTGCCCAGCATAACAAAGTAAAAGTACAGTTTTTTTTCATTAGAAATGTACTCGAGTTAAAGTACCCACATTTAAATCTACTTTTAAAAGTAAATATTTTCCCAAAAAATACTCAAGTAAATGTAACGGAGTAAATGTACTTTGTTACTACCCACCTCTGATGTTAACTGACTTCCTTTAAAAGTTTTTTTTTTTTTTTAACTCCAGGATTTTCTTCATGTATAGTCTAGATGAAATATTATTATACAATATATTAGTTTTTGTTGACCTCTGCTCTTTCGTTTACAGATTAGAAGAATCTGATCCCTGCGACTTCAGTGAGAGAGAAAGTCTGAGGCCAGCTTCAGCAGCAAGCTACCTTGAGTTAAAGGTTAGTCTTTGTCCTGTGACTTCAAAGACCAGGCGTACACACACACACACACACACACACACACACACACACACAGAGATACGCATGCATCCGTTTGGTTTCATTAGAAATGCCAGGGGGCTGGAGAGGTTCCCTGTCCATTCACAGCCAAACACCTGCACGGCTTTCATCCCCTATCTGTCCACTCAGCCTTTATCACCTGCCACCCAGCCAACCACAGCACTCACACACACAAACACACACACACACACACACACACACACACACACACACACACACACACACACACACACACACACACACACACGGCATCTAAACAAACCATACACACCAGACATGCCTCACGCACTGCTAAATCGCACAGCCACATGGCACACACCAGTCAAAATACCACACAAAACTTCTGTGCACAGCCCCATGCAGCAAGTGTTCACCCAACACGTCCTGCTGAAAAGACCATCTTAGACCAGAATGAATCTTCACAGCGTCCCAACCAACCATGATGCAGCAATGCAGCAAACAATAACATTTACAGCTCCAAAAATTTTTTTAATATATGATATTTTCTGACAAATATCACAATTATTATGTTTATTTTCTATTCAAAACTTTCTGTTGTAAGTGCTTAAAGCTGTGGTCTCTGTTCATATTTTGTTATGGTATTTTTTGGGCATTTTTGCTGAGCTTCAGTTTTTTTTAATATGACAAAATACTTTAAGGTTTGCAGGGAACACAATAAAAAAGGATACCATCTTGAGATGTATCATGGAAGTCATGGAAACCTGACCTGGCTGTTTAGGACACATAGCCATGCTCTTGACCAGCAGAACTCAATTGATGAAGGTAATCTTCGTAGTTAAGCTAGTCAAGCAGCATCCCCTATACATAGTCTAATGACTGGTCTTTTCAGCAGGGCACACACCAAGACCTCCGCCTGGTTCAAATACCTCATTTCGAGTCACTGAGGAAATCAATACATGCTCCAAATAATATAAAAACAGTGTGCTCTAGCTATGTCAATCTGTCATTCTTATTCAATATGTCAAATGCAAAGGCTGCAACCCAATTTCTAAGCAGCCTATTTGCTCTCGTGTGTAGGAGGTGTCGGAGTGAAAAGGTTTGTGTGACTTCACTATCTGTTTCCCCTTCATGGGTTAAAGAGTTTGACTAATGCAATATTGATTTCGCTCTCTGGATGGAAAAGACACAAACACACCTTATTGAAATATGGATAGTCAAGCCCTCAAGAAAATATTAAAAGTCCTCAGGGGGAAGGGGGACGTCAACATTAAGCTTTTACCCTTCAGCAGCAGAAAAAGGTTAAAAATTTAAATTGTTTGTATTGATAAAGGATAAAGGAAAGGATTTCAGCCGTTTTAAAGCTGTTTAATGTCAGCATTTATGTGGATCTCTGTTCTTTTCATTGCATTTTAGTAAACAATGTTTTGTCCTTCAAAGTTTCGAATTGAGTAGGTAGAAAAGCCCACGCATTCTGCAAGGTCATTGTATGTGAGGTCAGACTGTGCACATGTTCAAAGAAGAAGGTTGATAGAACTGCAAACACACACATACATTGATTATTATGGATTTTATTTGTGCAAAGAATTAGTTAACACTCTTATACTTGTGTAGGTAAAGACTCTGGTTGTGATTAGCAGCACTATACTCCTGCAAGCTTAGCATCTTTTGTTAGCATCTGGCCTGGTAAAAGAAGCTGAGTAGCCATTTGGGGAGGCATTGTGTTTGATTCAGACCTTGTTAAAATGCCATTTTGTTTTGAGTGCAAGGGGCTCTGCACCTTCAGGCAAGTGCAGAAGGATTCTGAGCGTGGTCTCAGAGCAGGATTGGCGCAAACAGTCCAATTTTTCATCCTTATTGGTCATGACATATCCAAAGTGGCAGAGCGTGGGCTTGAAGGAGAACGGTGGATGTTTCAGTTGGGCAGGGAACTCTCACGCCACCACATTTGTCCCTGCAGGGTCTTCTACACAGCCGTGACGACAACACAATTCACTGCTGGCTATTACAGCCAATAAGGTTAAAAACAAGAGCTCACAGTTGTTCTTAAGGCGGGCATACACTGTGGGAATTCGGACACTCGGGAGGTCGTGAGATATTGCACACGCTACGAGTCAGTTAACTTGATAATCGCATTAAAGCAGCAGATACACGGCATGACTGCATTGCACAGCGAGCCGGCGGCAATCACACAAGCTTTCGCACTAAACACAGAGACTGGAGCTTTCAATGTTGCTGCTATAGCTTCAGAAAAATGATTTGTTTGGAAATGATTTGTTGAAAAGCAGAGAACAGCAGCCATTTCTTTCAACAGAAACAACCAGAGAGAGAGAGGGCGCGCGTGCATGCGTGTGTGTGTGTGTGTGTGTGAGAGAGAGTGTATGCACGCTGTACGGTTGCAGTCACTGAGCTATAGCCTAAAAATACTCTTAGATCTAGCCTATGTGACGTGGTTGTGCATGATTTGGCAATAGGGGACAACCATGCGCTGGTGAAAATCGGGCTGACTCCCCGAACGTGCTCAGCTCGTCTCGTAATTCCTCTCACACACTGTGAGCCGCGCCCATACGAGCATCCACGATGCCCACGCAATTTTTCCAGAGAGAAAAAAAAACGTCTGCGAGCTCGTACGACAGCAAAAATCGCACCGTGTACGCCCTTCTATAGTATGCTATACATTTTAGGCAGCACCTCAAAATAAGTGTGCTTCTTTAAAACACAACACAAGATTATAATAACAATCATTTGAAATGGACTTTAATTTATTACAAGTGCACTTTTCAAAAATGTACTCATGTTAAGAAACATAGTCATGAAAATATAGTCCAAGCATACTTAAATGCCCATTTATTTCATTAATATTATATTTTCTACAAGTACAGTTTTTTTTAAATATAGTTTAAGTAAGAATAACGGACTAGCAGACAGACAATCCCAAACCGGCTCTTGTCTCCATACTCTTTTGTTTGCCGTTTGGTGTTATTTGAAAAACACCATAGCGAATGCATATATCTAAACAGGCTTTCTTTTCTGTGACAAGCGTGCGTCGGAATAGTTGTGCAGCACTTTGTGTTTCCTGAAGTAACTGCCATCTTCTACTACAGAGTGAATTAACATTTTCATTCAGCCCGTCTGAATACATTTTGAACAGACAAATGTGAAAATCGGAACAACTTTTTGTGCCTAACCATCGTTATTAAGAAAGTAAATGGGGTCCATTTTGATTTCATCTGGACTTCAGCAAAAAGTGTTATTGATCCTTCAACAATGACCCACTTACATGTTTAAGCACGTTTTCCCATTATGAAGGTTTCCGCACACGACTGCTGTGTTTTACAAGGAATCTATCGATGTCCTATTGCTGTGGGACAGGGCAATTCGTTTAGGCATCATGATATATTACCAAGGCCCGGCTGTGTTGTTGGGTCATTAGTTTACTTAATACTGGATCCCGGGGAGTGCTAAAATACTGTGTTCTCTCACACATGCATCACCTGCTGCGCTCGCATGTGTGCTTCCAGCCACTATTTTGCCTTTTCTTTTGCAAAGGCCTCTTAGAAGAGGAAAACCAATATACACTATGATGACTTAAGCTTATAGGAGTGGACTTTAACCTGGCAGCTCTCATCATTTCGGACTGGCAGGCAATTAAGGAAGTGACATGCATTTTAATAATACTGTCTGGCAAATAGAACAGATTCCAAGTCCAACACCTAGTTCACTACTTTGGAAACACCACTTTGTAGTGGAAGTTACTGTAAAGTGGATGAATATTGCTCATGTTGAAACCACAAACTTTCAACACTTATGAGAATCATCTGTGGCCAGCTAAATGCTCATGGTGTTCTAAAAACGCGGCGCTCCCATTGAAAACAATTTGTGTCGTTTTTGAGCCAGCCTCATGAAAACACGCTTTGGTGGACACATGGCAAAAAGTGCATACAGTTCATTTTAAAATTCACTCAAAATGAAAATTCAGTTTTCCTTTACTAAACCAAATAACTCAAATTTATTTGCATATTTGCGTATTTCAGAATTTGGCCTTTTTTTCCACAAAGAAAAAAGTCAAATCATACAGTGGTGGCCAAAATTGAACACCTGACAGATCTGAAAATATTGACCCTTTTTTTGCCTCCAAAACATGATTTCATTTCACAATGTTCATGAAACAAGCAGATGGTTGCTCTAAGCACAACAAATATCAGATGAAGTGAGTCGTACTGTTTTTATCCACTTTTAACTTTAATATTTGGTATGTTCACCTTTTGCAGCAATTACAGCAGCACATCTCTCCGACATAGTGTCAATATATTTCCTGTGAGAACTTCAACACTAATGTTATCCCATGCCTTCTGCAACTGAAGCCAAAGGTCTATCTAGTTTATTTTCCAACTTGCCCCAAATGGGGTTGAGGTCTGGACTTTGAGGGGGCCAGTCCATCATTTTCAATGTTTCAGCAGATTCCTTCCATTGCAGGTAGTTCTCGTTAGAAGAATGTTTTGGGTCATTGTCCTCTTGGAAAATAAATCCAGACCCAATAAGACGACTCCCAGATATCAAGCATTCTAATAATTTTGGCCACCACTGTATCTGGCAGACAGTTGCATAAATTGCATTCTTCATTTTTAAGTGAACTGTCCCTTTGAGAGAATGTAGTAAAGAGTTGATACAGATTCAAGTAAACTTATGACACATAACTATTATATACAGTACATTACTGTTCAAAAGTTTGGGGTGAATTTTTAAGAATATAAATTTTTTTTTTTTTTTTAACCAAAATTACAGTAAAGGCAGTTAAAGTGTAAAAAGAAAAAAATGCACACAACTGTTTTCAACATAGATAAAAATACGATAAAATGTATCGATGAACATGATTTGGGATCATAACACTGACGACTTTGCCGGAATAAATTGGGAATAAGAAATAAATGACAGGTATAAATTACATTTTAAAATAGAAAAAGTTATTTTAAGTGGTAATAATATTTCACAGTATTACTGTTTTTAATGTATCTTAGTGAGCATAAGAGACTCCCAATATTACAGACACCAAACTTAAACGTTAGTGTATAAAATCCCCCGATTTTCCTATTTTACACTAACTGTTATGTCATCGGATATATTATTGTGTGGGTTGCGCTCTTCTCTCTCCTGCTTGCTCTCTCCGTTACTCCAGGTTCCATCACTTGCCTCTGTCACTCTCGGCCCCTCTCTTTCTTCCCTCAACACTCTCTCTTCCTGTTTCATTGTAGTCCATGAGCATGTTTGTTTATTTTGACGCAACTAACAGCTATTGTCCTAGAGGCCTTCAGTCCACAAGCATTTGAATGGATGTCACTCATCACAATAATTTATTTATCAGACTCTTGACAAACACATTTAATGAATGCTCTCCAAAGCCGGCCTGATCCTCGGCCCAATCCACAGCGCCGAGCCTGCCGTAGAGACCCACACACAAACATAGCCTCAGCTGTCCAGACTGAGTGTTTTTTTATGCTTGATAATTGGGTCAATGATGTGATGCTGTTTTTAATTTCCAGATAGTTTAATACATAAAAAATTCAATTCATAGCTGTCATGACTTGCATATACCTCTTCTATGAAGAGGGTTATATTAAAAATGTCTGAATTTACATTCATTTTGATGTGTTTTGGGGGGCATAAGTCATTCGGTTCAACAAACAAAAACAAAAAACCCTGCAGACCCTCATAACTGTGTTATCTTAAAATGAAAGTATCTTAAAATGTTTGTTTATGACAGGGTTAGTTTAGTTCAGGTTGTCAGATGGCATGTGGTGCTTCTCCCTAAAAACTCATTCATTCATTTTTGTTTTGTTTTGAAAATGCTCTAAAAGTTTAGTTAAAACAAGTGAAAAATTAAAATTTTGGTCAAATTTCAGGTTTTATTATTAGTTCATTAAGCCATCGTCTCGCGATATGAACATCTAAAAGTATCTTTATTTTCTGAGAGGAGTACCTTTCCTTTGTCCATGAAAGTTGCCGTTTTTCTCTGCCCTCTTCTCAGCGACTGGCGCTGCTGCTTCCCCTCAGCACAAGTTTGGTATTGTTGTAAAGCACAACATTCAATTTCTCTTCTACCACGGAGTCCTGGTCAAGATAAGCAGCACAAGACATAAATTACAAAGAAGTGCATGACACCACACAATAAACAAACACAAATCATCCGTATCTAAAAAACAATACAAAACCTAATCAGCTATTAAAACGTGCACTGTTCCATAAAAACAGACTTTAAAATGTTTTAAAGCAAGAGATGGTACAAATTTGTAAAATACCTTGAAGCTCATTCCATGCATAGAGGTCATATTAGAAAAAGCAGATCTACCTATTTCTGTATGAAAAATTAAGTTTATCTGTTGATCTAGTATTATAGATACTAGTCCAGTAAACAAAATGAACTTATTCGCGCTGACTGACAGATCCGAAGCGCCTGCACAAAGACACCTCAGACAGCGTGCAATGATCCCAATATACACCGAATTACAGTATTTCAAAATATCTGTCTTGGCGAGTATTCACGCAAACATTATCTGTTATGTCTTAAGTGAAGGTTTGGTTAACTGTTGGGGAAAAACATCTGATGTGTAATATTATAGATCTGTGCGGTACAGTAGGTCTTAATATATAGGCTGCCTGTTTCATTAATGTTAATCAAACAATTGTGGTATCATGGAAAATAAGTTGAATATATATGTTACTGGCAATGTGTGAAAAGCAGGTATTGAATAGAATGCCTAGGGAATATATAGAATGTGTGAAGTTTGAAGGCAAAGTATGAAATGTCTAGCTTTTGTGATTGTTGCATACTTTTCCCAGGCATTCTATACATTATATTATACAGAATGACAAGTACACTCTAGGCAAAGTATCAAAACATGCCTTTATTGGCACTGAACATGTTTTTGAAAATGAACGAAGAACTACGACATAAGCGAAGGACGTTCTTACCAGAAAAACACGAAAGCAGAAGTGGTGTTGAGCTACTTGTTGCAGCAAGGAAGGCTAGAATGGCATTTTGAATGGCACTACACTTTCTTCCTGTTCACACATTGTGACACAGCAATCGTCTGGGAACAATAGGGGCACACCACCGCCGAACAAAGACCCAAGCGTGATTAGTATTAGAGTATTCTATACTCTGCCGGCTGGCCCTTTGGCATTGTATAGAATGCCTAGGAAATGTGTGAAATATAAACCATTTCATTTCTTTGCCATTTCTTTGCCTACAAACTTCAGGTATTCTATATATTCGATAGGCTTTCTATACAATGCCGGTAACATATATATATTTTTCCTATAGATACAGGTTTTGACTTGGTGTGTAATTTTCCAAATTTTGTGTTATTACCAGGGATTTTAAGGTGTGGTTGCTAGGTTATTTTGTTTTGGAACCTTCAGAAAACTTTAACTCGGATTTTTCTCAAAATTGTCTCTATCGGCTTTAAACCTGTGTAGCTCAGTCATTTTTTTGTCTGATTCCAACAATTCATGTATCATTTTGAAAATAACTATAACTCATTTTTGAAGATGTGCTCATTGCGACTCATTTTTCCAGCATGGGTAACATGAATAGAAAAAATACAAGAACTATGCACATGTTTTAAACTTTTTTCTTATTTATTTATGTTGATGCTTATTTGTCATTTACCTATATAGAGTTTAAACATTAAGAGTGAGGTACTATGTATGAGTGTACCGTATTTAAACGAGCTTTTGTTTGCAGTATGATTGGAGTTCTCCTCAGTCTGAGGTCGTCAGGTCAAACTGGGTCTATGAAAAAGTCTTAATTGCTCACCCTGAGTGGAATGGCCAATGAGGCGCCTCTTGTAGACGTTAAATCACAGCAGCTCACTCCAACTCTCTGATTCCTCCATTAAATTGATCCCAGTGGGACCGACTTCCTCAGTCTTCCTTACTAACGTGGAGAGCACAGGTGTTTGCAATCCTACTACATCTAGGTCTTTGAAGAACTATGCTTTCATGTACAAATATTAGCTTTATGTTGGAATAAATCCTGAACAGCAACACTTACTTTTTAGATCCTAAAATTTAATAAAAATCAAACCTGTTTACACTGGCCTTGTCGACAGGCATGAAACCGGGATGGGCAAAGGCAAAATAGCAGCATCTGGATTTACACATCTCCAGCCTGCCCAGTCTGACTATATCTGCATTAATTAAGTAAAGGAGCCAAGGATTGGAAGTGCTGAGTATGATTACATTGGACGTCCTGGACGTCCCCTCTCTCACACTTCATTACAATCCCAACATCTGCAGCGTGTCCTCCTCTCCTGTCAGAAACAATGGCCTCCACAGGTGTCAGGAGGAGAAGAGAGGGGGTGTGTGCACGTGTTTGTGTGTTTGGATCTAGTTTGGTAGCATTCGCCAGCGACAACTCTGAAATGAACACCTGCATTCACCAAAGAAAACACGGAGGGTGCACAGGCATCCAGAGAAAGACAGAAAGAGACAGTGAGGAAATTATGAAAATAAAGCTGTTTCGCTTGAGTCTGGCAGGTTGATGCTCCTGGCAAACGGGAAGCATAATTAAACTATCAGAAGTAATTAAGAGAGGTTTCTCTGCCTAAAATGCATTTAAAATCTCCTACATATATCTGCTCCAGATACGCACGCAAACACACTCTACCAATTCAGTTCACTTTAAACTGATTATAATTGTGTTAGATTTGGCAGTTTTTAAATGATGTCTACAAAATCGTGCAACACCACCTTGGAACATGCTTATAGGGGTGTGCTCACACTTGGCAGGTTTGGTTTGTTTAAAATAAACTCTGGTGCGATTGCTTAGTGCGGTTCATTTGAATAAGTGTGAACGCTGCCATTCAAGCCATGGTGTGCACCAAAAAAGCAGAATGAGACCCCTTGAAAGTGTGGGTCTCAGTCTGCTTAAAAAGGACAGAATGCTCAAGCATACCTGTTTTTTTTCTCATCATAGGAGTTAAGATGCCCATTACAGTTTAGTACAGTCATCAGAACAACATCTCCTTGCAGCAGATCTTCATTTGTGTTTGCAATGGAGAAATTCCTGCTGTTGTTTTGACTCATTTGCACATTTTATAAGCTCTTCCAGAGTTCTCACCTGGTAAAAATACCATCATATGTACGCACATACAATGAGCTCATATAGCCCAGCACACATTTTCTTTTTTGGTCCAGACCAAATGAACCAAGTGAACCGAACTACAAGTGCAAACACACCATAAACAAACCAGGGCTAAATATATAATTTTCTTTTCTGGTTCGGGCCAAAAGAACCAAGAGAACCAAACAAGTGTTGACACACCATAAATGGATTTCATGTGACACTCAAATGTTTTAGAAAATTAATGAAGGGGTGATTGTGTGAATATAAATTTTATTCTCGTAATTAAACCTGCACTTGCGACAAAATGCAAAAGTGCATCTCTCAAAGGCCTCTATTCAGTAGCAGTGGCCTAATGGGTGCATTGTGCAACTCAGAGAGTGTATACTGTATGCAAGTTGATAACAGGCAAGCACTCACGTTAATGATGCTCATTGGGTGCATCCAGTTCTCACAGCTTAAAGTACCCTTGACCTTTTGTTGGGCTGAGAGTTCTCTCTTGCTCAGGAGACATGGTTTGATCAAGGCCTTTTCTGCATTTACACTCTGTTTCTCTATGCATTCTTCATTCATCTTGGTCTTTCTCTAGTTGGAGGCATACTTTCAGGGTTGCTTTATTTTTCAGCAGAACCATTTTGTGGTTGTACATTCGAGGAGGAGTAAGGTTCTGTCCAAGGCTGGAGGATATTGTAGTACTGACACGAGAAGTCTGTTCAAGGCAAGCCGATGCGTTTGATTACACACATGCAAGCACCCAGTTTAAGTCTATTTTATAATAATAAAGTTATAATACTTATACTTACTTAGGCTAATTAAGTTTCCAATCCAGTTTTTTTTTTTAAATGGTGGTTTCATTCAAACGTACATTAAATATTAAAGAAATAAAATATGATATGATGTAATATCGTACATTTTACGATGTACGAAAATGTGCAAAATGCTCCTCTCTAGAGTTATTTTTAAAGTTAAGTTTATGGTCAACGAATGGCTTTTCTGAGGTATAATGTTATGTGACATTGTTTGCAACACTGATTGAGCAATTACATGAGACATGATACGAATTTCAGTAAGTTGTACTTCATCTTTCAACATATTTTCTGATGTTCATTCATGTTTATTTCGTTCTGTAACGTACTAAAGAAGAAGAGATGATCACGATCTGCGACAACAACAAAAAATGTGAACGAAAACAGATGCTTTTAAATGTCTTATCGTTAAATATGAAAATTAAAATGTGGGTAATAATAGATTATGATGGAATTGTTATGATCCTGTCCGGACAGTGTGAAAGTCTAACACAACCTCTGGTCACCTAATTAATATTCATGAGTTCAGCTGATATCAGGATTATGTTCTAATCTGTTTAGCTTTCCTTCCTGTTCTGCTTTGCCTGAGTTGTTTGCTACTTAGTTCCCTTTGTTTCTGATTACGTTCACCTGTTGTTCATTTAGTAACCTAATTACTCCCTGGCCGTTTCTCAATACCAAGTACGCAAACTTCTGACTTGCCTCCTTGGTAGTTCAGATTTGCCAAGTTCGCCTCGGGAGAACGAACTCCCGAGGACGGGAGGACACAAGTCCGGTGATTCTGCAAATGGAACAGCAGTGTTCTCGATAGCATCACTCAGCTCGCTCTTGCTACTCCGGTTATCTCTGTATGTATATTTTAGGCTACAATAAAACATAATATGTCATAAAACACCACTCTGCCTTTTTTCATTTTCATTTAAAAAAATCTAAAATGAATAGCCAGACACAATGTGGTTCAGGCAACGCATACCTTGATTATTAACTTTAAGAATATAACAAAATGAAATATAAAACACAACCAAGCCTCTTTTCGTTAAACAATATTAAACATATTAAAATGTGGTTCAGACAAGTGTGCATATATGATTATCACTGTAATAAAATTAAATATGATATAAAACACAACCCGGTCTCTTTTTGTTAAATGATCAATAATAGCCATTATAAAAGTATAAGTAAAAAGTATAAGAAGCTATACAAGAAATAAAGAAAACAATTCAGTCAAACATACAAAGTCAGCGCTCTAGTCTAGTACAATGGTAATGTAAAGTTAAATAGCCTAAAAATATAAAGTAATGAAACTTCACTTTGCCCTCAGCCAAAATAATTTGCCAGGGAACAAATGATAGATTCATAAGACCAAAGATCGCCCGTTAGATGAACACAAGAGGAATTATAGCTCATGTTTAACCACTACAGAGACATCAGAGCCAGCGGCAGACGTCAGAAGGACTAGCTGAGGAAAGGCTGCTCTCGGCAAGGTTAACGAGGCTGATCGACTGGATCTCACAACTCCGAAAACGGCAGATAAAATTTTTAGAACAGTACTTGGGCAGCGACTGTCACAAGTTCACGAGAACACAAGTACAGACAAGAACGCATATTGAGAAACGGCCCCTGTGTATTTGAGCCCTTTGTTTCCTCAGTTCATTGTTCCATGTTGTTTCAGTTTGCCTGGTTGTCTATATACTGTATTTTCTGAAAATGTCTGATGATTTCTGATTAAAGACTGTTCTTTTGGTTATCCCTATTCGTTGTGCGCTTACTACAACCACCACCCGTTAGAGCTGATAAGGCTTACCATGCCCATTTTTAAGGTTGCTTTTACACCCCTGGATGTATACAAGTCTTATAAAAAAGACAGTCTTGGATTATGAAGAAACTTTTGCTGAAAATGAGATTTGTCGGAATGGAACATTGACTAAAGCCTTTTGTTCATGTTTGCAACGAGCATGCAGACTCAATAATGTTTTGTTGTTTGAAATAGGCAGTGTTTGTATTCTCTTGCACATTCTCAGTTTCTTTTCTTTCCTACTTTCTTTTTTTTAATTTTTTTACTTTCAAATATGAGGAGAGGCAGTGAGTTGGCACTCAATTGTGGTTAGCAGGTGTAAGTGAGCTTGTTGTTCCTGGTTTACCTCATTAATGTGGCAGCTGAGTGCTCCATTCTTAATTTATTTTTCTGTGCTAAAGCAGACCCTCCTCTGCCACCAGCACATCTGAGATTATTGTATTAAGTACTCTTCTCTAGACCATTTTTTCAAATCTGTCCGCCTTGCTAAGTCCTGGCACTTTGGAAATGAGCTGATGCCCTAGTAGAACTCCATGATCCTGTTCAAAATTGCATTTACTGAACAAGCTACTTTTAATAAAAGTATAGTGATGGTATCAGATGGTAATGCCATATTAAAGGATATTTATGGCTGATATTGATTACAATATACAGGTGGCCGATGTAATGTGGATGCATAATAAAAATTTCATGACAGCAAATGAAAACAATTTAATTGAAAACTTTTACACAATATTTACCCAGAAATCACAAAAAAAAAAAAAAAAAAAAAAAAAAATATATATATATATATATATATATATATATATATATATATATATATATATATATATATATATATATATATATATATATAACCCAAACACCCATCCATCCATCCATCCATCCATCCTTCCTCACCACAGATTATGTCTTTGCTTCACAAAATAAATAGATACAAAAAGATTTGGCCCAGTTTCAAAATTCCATTTTGCTTTCAGAACATTATAGCCATGGCTGGTATTTATTGTATATACAGGCATTGCTATGGTAACAGATGCACCCATGGGAATTAAGCTATTATGTCTTAAACGAGAAGAGACGCTTAGTCAGTTAGCCACCCAAGAACCATCTAACCTGAGATCACAGATTGGGATGCTTTTTGGGAGGTGAATGTTGTCTTATTAAGTCTTGTTCAAAGGTCATTCATTCTGGTTATTTTGAGCCATCGTCCCCAAGAGGGCAGTATTATGCTCCATGTAAACTGCATAGTGATCAGCCTTCACTGATAATGCAACAGCATCCATCCTGATTCTTACCAGCAATTGATATGTGCGATTTGATAATGTTTCTCTATTGTTTTACTCCTTGAGCAATCCATCATTTTCAGTGCCAGATCTCTGCGATTGCTGTGAGAGGGGTGTGTGCGCTTGCCGTGCACATTCAAGCGACACAGACTCACATGCATGTAGTATTCTGTGAGCTGGAGAGATATGGCAGATAAACCCAATGTGGCATGAGATAATAACGGCTTTGGCGAAACACAGAGGTGAAAATGTGGAAAAATCCCACACTCCCCCCCACCTTGGATCAATAAGCTTACATTTATGTGGCAAGCATACGCACAGGTCGCTGTCATTCTCACCTCTCCTCTAGCGCCAGTTGGCTGACTCTCAATTTTCTCTGTCAAGGAGCTGAATATAAACCATCTACCTGCAGTGCACTGTGAGATCCAATACACATCTGTTTAAATAAAAAAAGACAGCGAGAGACACGTCCCCCTCTAAAGGTTTGCTGTTTGGAGCAGACGGCTTAACAAGGGTAATCATTAAGCTTTGAGTCTGTTTACGCTGGGCTTGATTTCCTGCCTGACTAGCTGTGTAAGCACACACACTTCCTGTTCCATCAATATCATCCCACACACAACATCATACACATTTAGGGAGATGTTTGGAGATGGCCATCTCAAAAGGATGCTGCATTAGCATCTTATTGTATTATGTTGAAAGATGGTTTCAAATGCACTGATTCCAGATCCCTTATCCATTAAAACATTAAAAAAACATCCATTCCATACAGCTCCATTCTGGTATGTCACAGCCACTTATCACAATCCAAACAATTCCTAATGGATAAAATCTTGTTCTATCCCACATGTATTCTTTCTGAATATCCTATTTCCATAATATATGTTACATTATAGTTTTAAAATGAATGACAATTCTCGTCGAGTTCAACATAGAAAAACCAAAGGGTTGCTGAACAAGTTATATGATAATATGGTGAGGGTGTACATGAAAAGCAAAACCTGACCAGTATCTGTGTGCTTTCAGAAACTGAGTGGATGTCATTAATGGCCAACAGCTTATTCTATTGCTGAGAGGCTTTTGCTAATGTAAACTGTCAGATAGAACATACTGCTGCCTGAAGCACACACGTAGAAAGGAAAAATGAACCGTCACAGCATGAGAGCAGTATTAGACGGAGTGTGAAAAAGAGAAGGGAGGAGAATGAGGTCAAGAGGGAGAGAGAAACAAAGCGAGAGGAAGAGGGAGAGATTGATATGGCATAAAGGGAGCGATCCCAGTATTCCATGCATCGGACCTGAGTGCTCGGAAGTGTGTAGCGTGAGTGAAGCAGAACTGCATTCATCCTGCAGTAAGTCCACTCTTCCTTTTCCTAGTTTGCGGACTGAGCCAGCGATGACTGTTCCTCACAGAAGGGCTTGACCTTGATGACAATTCAAACCAGTGTCTTCCAACCTCTCCATTTTGTAATGCCAAAAAGCACAATGCCCAAAACAGCACCTAAAATCAACACAACAAATGTACAAATCAGCTGATTTAGAAAATTCTTATGTTTAAAAACTCTATTTATAATTTATAATTATTTATAATTATTATCATGAATGTTGTTCTAAATTGGTTTTACAGTGGCTTTAGGCCACTGCTCCACCACCGACTCCCTCCCAGGCCGAGCATCTGGACCAGGGGAGGGGCCAGGCAGCTGCTCCGGGCTCACTGTTCATTTGCATACAGTTTCTTTGGGAATGCCCTTGACTGACTCCTCAAGGGGACGTGCGCTGCATCTACACTACAGAGAGAGAGAAAGGGAAAAAGAGCAAGAAGGAATTGCAGCCCTAGGAGGTGTTCACATAGGATGTGGTGTTCTGTTCAAAACAGCTAGACCAAGTCCACAGATTGCATTTATGGACATATCATATACGTAAATATGATATTCCTGCTGCCATATTCAGATTCAGTTGTTTTTAAACTTACATTTTTATATATCTGCTGCACTTACAAATACAAGTTTTATAACTACTTGTTTTATTTTATTTATTTAATTTTTTTATTGTTTTTTTAGGTTAAGGACTAAAGATGTTCATCTAGTGTATGTTTACATAGACTATCAATTAAAAACATATATTCAAGAATATGTCCTAATGCAGGAAAAAAAGACTTAAATTGTCTTATGGAAGTTGTGGCTTTTTACAAAAAAATATTGAATATTAATTAATATGATATTAATTATAATAATATTAATGAAAATAGATTGTATTTCCATGATGACAACTAGAACTCACTCACATGTGATGTAATGAGGTCAATAACGTAGCATACCATATATTGCATATATTACATTACATCATTGTGAGTGAGTTCTAGTTGTCATCATGTGGGTGTCAGTGACCCTGTCAAAACAGACCTGTGATGCATTTCCCACTGGTCCCACTGGTTGAGATTTGCACTGTATACTGCCCAGTACATAGTTAATAACAAGCTGGTATTCCTTTTCAAATATAACCTTAGTCACGACAAATGCTCATTTCTGTTTGTGGAAGACAAAAGCAGAGGAAGAGAATGTTTGTTGAGTAAAGAAACATAATGTATGTACAAGAGAGAGCTTGTGTCACAGCGAATGAGTGAGTGCCTGGAGAGAGAGAGAAAGAGAGAGAGAGAGTGCGCATGTGTGATGACAGGGAATGACAGTGTGTGTGAAAGAAAGAGATAGGAAAAGGGAGGGTGTTGGGGTTAGGTGGGCGGGAAGACGAGTAGGAAGGCTGAGAGAGAGAGAGAGAGAGAGAGAGAGAGATTCAGTGCTGCATGTCAGAGCCGTGTGTAAGAGAGGGAGAGAGAGAGAGAGCGCGTGTGCACAGGGCATCCGTATTACTGCAGGACAAACGGAGGTGTTTTCACTCAGTTCTATTTCAACCTCTACCTCCTGCTCTTCCTGCCATCCTGCTCTGAACAAAAACCCAGGAGTGACTACAGACCGCCAGGTAGGGACACTTGACTGTACTGAGAGCAGTGTTTCCCTCTGTGTGTGTGTGTGTGTTTTAGTTACCTACAGTAACACCTCTGTAGCCAAGTGTACTGAACTGTTTCAGGAGATTCTAAGTCAAAATAGATGCTGCTTTGGGTTTTAAAGTCTTGTAATGGATTAGATAACAAGATCTGACTCCGCTTATTTGATGAGAAAACTACACTACATGCCTATGTACATGCATATGCGTTGTGGTTATATGCTCAGCCATCTGAAAGCCTTTGTATTTCATTACCGAGTGAAAACAGTCCATAATAGCACTCACTAGAGCGTTCCTACCTCCAGTGCCTTGTGACGGCTGATTCCAGGAGGAATAACTTCAGTAGCTTCCTGGCGTCTACTAATTCTGACACCAGTGACGAGGAGGTCATCTCCAAACATCTCTCTCCCTGCCTGGCTGTTTTCTTTGAAACTGTCAGTTTGATGGCAGCAAGAGGGTCTTTCCAGACACGACTGTTGTTTACAAAGCACCTTTGAGAGGACGGATTGCTTTCTCTAAAAGAGTAGATATGGGCAGGCAGAGACACAGGGATTGTCTGTCATTACAGTGGTGAAATTGTGTTTATGGGCTTTGTGATTGTATCCTACACACCCCTTCCCCCACATGCCCACACGTAGCTCTCATCTCATATCCCATTTTTCCCAGTAGAGTTTGCAGCTCCTGATGTATGGAGTGATCAAACCTCAAGGCACTATCACCTTCCGTACAATAATTTTTCCCCGCCTTTCACACGCTCAGTGATGTCAAACCACACCTAATTGACAGATCTCTTCCGGTTTCACCATTTTCAGCCCCTCTGTTCAAGTTAAAACCCCGTTCCTCCATTAGCTCTTGATCTAAGAAAGGAACAAAGGGGCTGCTGGATTGCGGTTAACACGCACAGTTGTTCCCTCATTTCGCAACATGAAAGAGGGGAAGAATGGCTTATTGCGGAGCTTCAAACAACTTCTCTCCATTTGGTTCCATTCTCCTGCCTGGCATAATCCTCAAAAGCCACTGCATGCCATCCACCTCTTTTTTTAAAATAGGTTTTTCTTAATCAAAGCGAACTGCACTCTGGTTCCTTTTCATTTTCCACAGAAGGCTTTTTTACATCAGTTTATTTCACATTCCTTGCTTTTGAGTGTTAATTTGTACTTTCAAGGTGGTACAGAAGATGTTACAGACATCCGTTTCTGTATGGCTGTTGGCACCACAGTACGCTTCAACCACCTCGACTTGAGCTTAAACTGCCACCCCTCTTGTTTGGTTCAGTACCATGGAGACTGGTTTGAATTGAGTCCATTGTCAATAAGTGCAGATATAAACAATCTCTCTCTGTGTGTGTGTGTGTGTGTGTGTGTGTGTGTGTGTGTGTGTGTGTGTGTGTGTGTGTGTGTGTGTGTGTGTGTGTGTGTGTGTGTGTGTGTGTGTGTGTGTGTGTGTGTGCCCAGCTGTGGCACCAGATCTCACACAGCATCAATAGTTAATGAGTGAAGCTGGCAAGAGCTCTATTGATATGTCTGTTTTTGTTTTCCTAACGGCTGTTTAATTTATATGAGCTTTATATTTGACAGAAGGTGGAATAAAACATGCTGTAAAACCACTATAGACATGGAGGGGGACAGTATTCAGATTAGGGGTCGACCTGTATGTGTCGGTCCCTCGTGAAAGTCATGCGGAGAGAAAACCCACATGCTTTTGTGTGGAAGACAGACCAAACTGAAACTAAACTAGGTGTAAATGAAATGTGAGAGGTTGCTTGTTAGTGTACATATGCATTGTGGTGACAAGTGTGAGTCTGACAGTTTCCCCCATTTCTTTGGATGGTATTTGAGCTTCTAGGGCTGTCAACGCTTCACTTGCCGTTAGCGGGATGTTTTTTTTTCTCCCACTCCTCACGACCTCACAAACTGCGCCTTGTGATTGGTCGTCTCTCTCACACTCTACAGGAAGAAATGACAGAGTGGAATTAAGGTCACGTGATTAGCGATATGGGATTCTGCACTTACAATCTTCTCTTTTTAATCTCCCTTATAGACTCTCTCTCTTTCTCTATCTCTCTTGCTGCGGATTTGGATTATCAAACGGATTTATCCTGCTGTCAAAAATTAGCTGTATGATTGTCTGCTTAGTGTACACGTTTACCAAGCAGCTGGTTCAAGCCATAAATCCTAATAAAAATAAATAAATAGAGAGAGAAAAAAACAAAATCTGCAGATGGCCGTATTGGAGCACAGCACTGTGTATAGTCTTAACCATGTGTACACTGTACAGCTATGGAGGCTAAGAAATGAATGATAGTTACAGAAATTATTAGTGTTAATGCTTCATTCAGCCAAAAATCAAAAAGGTGTTCACACAGGGCGTGCTCTTACATTCAAAGCAGCACGAGTGAACTGCTAGTGAATAGAAACCTAGTCATTAAAATATCACAAAGGAATGAGTTTAGTAATGCTACTGGAATTATTGTTACATGTGAAACCAACCCAAAAGGATGCTAGTAAGAGGTCTCTAAGAATCCAAAAAAGCATGTAACTGAAAACTGAGATCTCTTCTTTTTTAATTTTTATTTTTATTTATTTATTCATTTATTTTTGCTTGTCTTAACACAGTGCTTACGGCAGAAGACAATGGCCACAGACATCAGTCTGATGCTTCTGTAAATAAACAGTTTTAAAAAATGCATCAGACAAATTGCAAGAAACACCCTCCTAGGTGCTGAGGAGACTGTTGACAGCTCTGAGCATATGAGCTTCATAGCCACCCACAGAGAGTGCACTTTTCCATACTCTTCAACACAACACACGGCTTTCAGCACTTCTTGCTTTTGGACAGCGCCACCTGCCTCAATGCTTTCAGAACCGGACAGCAGCAAACGTGAGGGGGCTGAGTTCAGAATCACTATTTTAAGGACAGCAACAATGTCAGTGGTCGTTCTGTCACTAAACAAGTTCCTTTACGTATACCTTTTGATCTTTCCATACCAGGGTCAGAAATTAATAGGGAGGGAAAATGCCCTCCAGAAATGGGTGCAAATGTGACTCTCTGTGATATTTTCCTTTGTAATTAGTGGTACTTTCTTAGGCTTCATTGTTTGTTTTTTATTTATCAAAAATTATATAGAATATAAAATGCATTTTTTTGTATAATATATATACACTCACCTAAAGGATTATTAGGAACACCATACTAATACTGTGTTTGACCCCCTTTCACCTTCAGAACTGCCTTAATTCTACGTGGCATTGATTCAACAAGGTGCTGAAAGCATTCTTTAGAAATGTTGGCCCATATTGATAGGATAGCATCTTGCAGTTGATGGAGATTTGTGGGATGCACATCCAGGGCACGAAGCTCCCGTTCCACCACATCCCAAAGATGCTCTATTGGGTTGAGATCTGGTGACTGTGGGGGCCATTTTAGTACAGTGAACTCATTGTCATGTTCAAGAAACCAGTTTGAAATGATTCGAGCTTTGTGACATGGTGCATTATCCTGCTGGAAGTAGCCATCAGAGAATGGGTACATGGTGGTCATAAAGGGATGGACATGGTCAGAAACAATGCTCAGGTAGGCCGTGGCATTTAAACAATGCCCAATTGGCACTAAGCGGCCTAAAGTGTGCCAAGAAAACATCCCCCACACCATTACACCACCACCACCAGCCTGCACAGTGGTAACAAGGCATGATGGATCCATGTTCTCATTCTGTTTACGCCAAATTCTGACTCTACCATCTGAATGTCTCAACAGAAATCGAGACTCATCAGACCAGGCAACATTTTTCCAGTCTTCAACTGTCCAATTTTAGTGAGCTTGTGCAAATTGTAGCCTCTTTTTCCTATTTGTAGTCGAGATGAGTGGTAACCGGTGGGGTCTTCTGCTGTTGTAGCCCATCCGCCTCAAGGGTGTGCATGTTGTGGCTTCACAAATGCTTTGCTGCATACCTCGGTTGTAACGAGTGGTTATTTCAGTCAAAGTTACTCTTCTATCAGCTTGAATCAGTCGGCCCATTCTCCTCTGACCTCTAGCATCAACAAGGCATTTTCGCCCACAGGACTGCCGCATACTGGATGTTTTTCCCTTTTCACACCATTCTTTGTAAACCCTAGAAATGGTTGTGTGTGAAAATCCCAGTAACTGAGCAGATTGTGAAATACTCAGACCAGCCCGTCTGGCACCAACAACCATGCCATGCTCAAAATTGCTTAAATCGTCTTTCTTTCCCATTCTGACATTCAGTTTGGAGTTCAGGAGATTGTCTTGACCAGGACCACACCCCTAAATGCATTGAAGCAACTGCCATGTGATTGGTTGATTAGATAATTGCATTAATGAGAAATTGAGCAGGTGTTCCTAATAATCCTTTAGGTGAGTGTATGTGTATGTATGTATGTATGTATGTATGTGTATATATATATATATATATACACACACATATATATACACACACACATACATATATATATGTGTGTGTGTATATATGTATATATATATATATATATATTATATATATATATATATGTGTGTGTATGATATATATATATGTATATGTGTGTATATATATGTATATATGTGTGTATATATATATATATATATATATATATATATATATATATATATATATATATATATATATATATATATATATATATATAATTTAAGAAAATAGATAACAAATCCTCAGTCTAATGATTAAAATTGACATTTTGTTATAAATTGAGTAATGATGAAGTTTTTCAACATCAATGGATGGTCTTAAATGCACTAAAATGTTGAAAATTCCCTGAAAATCTAATTGTATTTTGGTTAGCATGTTACATGACCATCTTATTTTCAGATGTATGATGTATCTATATAATGTACTTTTCATTCTCATTAGTATGCTATTGTAAAGTATTGGTCCTTCAAGCATTACATAACGCAGTGACGGCTGATGTTGACTCATGCAGTCATTCTATAGACTCAGCTGCTTTCTTGCACTGGAGCACGCTGAAAATCACTGTGGCGCCCATGTAGTGCATATGTGTTCAGCGTGTTAGCTATATCTTGTTGGTCACGCATATTTCATAATGAAATGCTCTTGTGTAAGTTAAAATTGTTGCACAGAGCTAAAGCTGTTTCTTTTGAGCCAACATGCTGTATTTCATGGTCCGAATCAATGTAATTAATCTACTGAATATGATGTATTACTCACCAATCTTCTGACAAATCACCATATTGATTTTAATACCTCATTTTTCTTTGGTACATTGTGAATACGTGCTAGACATGAATAACGCAGATCAGTGATTCAGATTTATTGTGCCGTTAAAAGTTTCCACCGATTCAGAAATGACTTTTGCAGTAATTTAAAGCATGTTTGGCTTCAATCATTTTATAATATAGTGTTGTGGAGCTTGACTCACATTTCACATAACTACATGATCTATACAATGTATATAATGAGCTTTGTTATGACAGACATAAGATGACCTTGAACATGTCTGGCCCCTCAAAAGCTGGTTCGTTCTTGGGTGAAGCGCTGCCAAAAGCAGCAGTGCTGAGCTGAACCATTAAATATAACATGTGAAGACACATGTCCACAGTCTCCCACACGTGCAGCCAACACATGCAGTTGCACGCAAACTGAACGTCGCTTCTCAGTCTGCGAGTCAGCCCACCCTGCTGATGTCTCATGATGATAATCACAGGTCAAAAGCTGTTTGCTTGTAGACAGATAGCAGGGCAATAATCTGGTCCCTCTCTAAAACCAACCCTTGTAAGCCTGTCACCTAATTGAGACAGCATGGTGTTGTGGACCGTGGTCATTTGCATGTGTACATTAGCATAATTGAATAGGCATGAGTTAAGTGCGTTTCAGCAGGCTGTTAATAACATGGCCCCCGCACCGCCAGATAAATTTGTTTCTGTTTTTTTCTCCTCCTCGTGCCATGAAGAGAACGTAACCATCCAATTGCCCTCATCTGCCTTTTCCTTCCTTTTCTCCTTCCCTCTGTCCACTTTCAGTGAGTTGAGGTCAGTTTTCATTCTCCCTGAGGGTGTTAAATGCTGTATTTGCTGTCTACAATCCATCGGATTATTTTGAGCTCACTTACTCCAGGAGCTCTGCAGGACTTGACCAGTGCAGGTGACAGTGAAGATTCAAAGGCGAAAAAGGCACTGGATTATATCTGGAAACAATCGGCTTAACTATTTTTGCAACTTGAGAACATCTCTCCAAAGGTCCAGGTGCATGTTCACTGGGTTTGTTGCACAGGTGGAGCAACCAATGCGTCTAACAGATGAGACCGAAAGCAAAGAACAGCAAAATGTTAGAAGGAGATTTTTTTTTTCCTTTTTGCTCCAGCTGTTGTTTTTTTGCAATGGAGCGTGTAAACAGGGCACTGATAGATACTTGAAATGCTTGCTCTTTTTACTTCCTGTTTACTGCCAATGAACTGACTTCTGTTCACTCCTTTTCCCATTTAAATGGCCACTAATATTTAATCTTAATGTTCTTAACCAATAACCAATCAGATGAGCTTTCTTACTGCTCTTCCTCCTACACTTACCTAAGAATGTTACATAACTTTTTAAAGTTTATACATTTATACTGCTTTATTAAAAAACAAAAAAACTAAATTAGGAGTAGAGCACAATGCATAGTGGTGTACAGTATCTCAAACAGTGTGCTCCATGTAGGTCATCCCTAATTATACTTACTACATACTGTGGTATTAGTAGGACTTGCTTGTTAACATGCTTATTAAAACAACCTATGTTCCAATATTTGAATTAAAACCTGTACGTAATGGCTTATGTATTCAAGACATGTTGTAATTTCTATATTAGTAATCATACATTATTAGTAATGTTATGCATTGTTATTCAATATATATATATATATATATATATATATATATATATATATATATATATATATATATATATATATATATATATATATATATAGTAAGTAAGCGATTACATAAGCCACAACCATAAAAGATGTTGGCTATGAAAAAGGGAATCTTTTGTTTAACAGAGGTCACCGTGCATCATCCTGTCACCTGAGTTATATGTCAGTGAGCTAAATCGTTTCATTCTGCACAGTTGACACGTACTTCCCAACCTCCAAATAACACTAATGACCTTCCGATTGTAAGATCCCTAATCTTTGACACCCTCCAATCTCCAGTACCTTTTATAGCTGTGCATTTTCAGTGGCTCAGAAGCTGCATGTCAAATAAGTCAAGATCCTCCAGTCACTGTGCCTTAATTAAAGGCAAGGGAGTGCTTTCTTAAGAGCCCAGTGATGGATTGAAATCTTTAGAGTCATGACTGTATCGATGAGTGGAAAGTAGCCCTTCTTATCTTTAAATGTTCTCCTTTTTCTTCCTCCGTTTGCGAGCACACTCCTGCTTGCCGGCATTGACATGTTCGCTGGGGAGAAAGATTATGCGGGAGTGGATAGTAATTACGGCTCTAAGCCAGCCATTTGTGAGGCCTTATCAGTCAAATGATCGCGGTGTGGATCACATTAAAACACAAAGGCCGAGGCATGTCCTAAATGCCTTTTTCCATGACCTGTTACTCCATCTTATCTTTTGTAGATACTTTTTCTTACGTGTCCCCCTTGATCAATTTCCGTAAGGGGTATGTTTATATCGCAATTTAGATATTTTTGCTGCCAATTTAACCCAGAAATATTGCCCATATGTCTGTTTTTGGATCATCAACAGAAAGGTACTTTATCGTATTGGATTAGTAACCATTTTTATTTGATTACCATTATTAACCATTTGATCTTAATGGATGCAAACATGGTTATGAAAAGCTGATTCACATTATATAATATACAGTTCTTAGCGCATTATAGAAATCCATCATATGGCGACATTCAAAGCCATTGTAAAATAAATCAGTAAAAAACAACTTTATGCATGGCTACCAGTGCATTAAACAATTTTACCCAAAGTGAAGCAGAGGTTGCCTCGGCGAAGTGCATTAAAACTGTTTAATGCACAGCTAGCCATGGATTATTCCACTTATACCATGGTCATTTGCCAACATTGACAACTTAAAGCTGTTATTGATGTGTGCAGCGCAATATTTGACCGGAAGGTTAAAATTGATGGTTATTTTCGTTGGTAGATAAAGTAGTGCGATAACATTACATTTATTTGAATGAATGAATTATAGCATTTTTTATCGATCGAGAGAGAGAGGAAGAGAGAGATGTGTACCTGTGTCTGTTCAGCGTTTCTCTCTCTCTATTAACAATGAAGCTGCATGGGTTTAATTCAAAATAGCGATGTAACCCCCTTGTTGCTGAGAAATAAAATGTAGCAATTCAGTAGCAAAGCTGTTTTATTAATAAAAGTTGCGGGGTGGCGTTGATAAGTTTCTGTGCTGCTGAAAGTTTTTGTGTGTGCACAGCGCAATCTCTGCTCTGTGTATGTCTGTGCGTGGAAACAGCACATTAATATAGAACATGATTTAACTGACTTGGAACTATCTGTGCATTAAATCTGTGCATTAAACTATCTGTGCATTTTATTGCACACCTTCCAGCCAATCAGAATCAAGTATTAAGACAGACCATGGTATGAGTGTCTTTGAATGTGGCTTGTTCACTGTGCACAAAGTTGTGATGTAGGATATTGTTTTCTGCTTGGATGTTTTATCATTGATGAATAGAGAGCTGTTTAGGTCTCCTTTTGCTTAAATGGTCTAAAATCATCTGAAGTGACTTGTGTTTTGATGTATACACCGATCGGGCATAACATTATGACCACCTTCCTAATATTGTGTTGGTCCCCTTTTTGCTGCCAAAACAGCCCTGACCCGTTGAGGCATGGACTCCACTAGACTCCTGAAGGTGTGCTGTGCTATCTGGCACCAAGATTTTAGCAGCAGATCCTTTAAGTCCTGTAAGTTGCGAGGTGGGGCCTCCATGGATAAGACTTGTTTGTTCAGCACATCCCACAGTTGCTCGATTGGATTGAGATCTGGGGTATTTAGAGCCTAATTAAACACCTCAAACTCGTTGTTGTGCTTCTCAAACCATTCCTGAACCATTTTTGCTTTGTGGCAGGACGCATTATCCTGCTGAAAGAGGCCACAGCCACCAGGGAATACCGTTTCCATGAAAGAGTGTACATGGTCTGCAACAATGCTTAGGTAGGTGGTACGTGTAACATCCACATGGATGGCAGGACCCAAGTTTTCCCACCAGAACTTTGCCCAAAGCATCACACTTGCCTTCCCATACGCAACAAACTGCGATGCCCTGTGTATTCTGACACCTTTCTATCAGAACCAGCATTAACTTCTTGAGCAGTTTGAGCTACAGCTCGTCTGTTTGATCGGACCACACAGGGCAGCCTTCGATCCCCATGTGCATCAATGAGATTTGGCCGCCCATGACCTTGTCACCGGTTCACCACTGTTCCTTCCTTGCACCACTTTTGATAGATACTGACCACTGCAGACCGGGAACACCCCACAAGAGCTGCAGTTTTGGAGATGCTAGCCAGATTGTCGTCTAGCCATCACAATTTGACCCTTGTCAAACTCGCTCAAATTACGTTTACGCTTGCCCATTTTTCCTGCTTCTAACACATCAACTGTGAGGACAAAATGTTCACTTGCAGCCTAATATATGCCACCCACTAACAGCTGCCGTGATGAAGAGATAATCAGTGTTATTCACTTCACCGGTCATAATGTTATACCTGATTGGTGTAGGTTATAACCTTGTAGGAGCTGGAAGTAAAAAATAATTATTCCAAATATAAAAATTCAGTCACCCTCACGTGACGGGTAAGTAAATTAAATAAATTTCAGCTTTTTAACCCTCTAAAGACCTTGACTCTGGATTCAGTGTCTTGAGCTGAACAGAGAAATGAGTAAATTAGAAAAAAAAAAAAACATCCTGAGGCCACATCACATCTCTCTCTCTCTTTCTCTTACCATCTCATCATGATTAACAGCAGCAGATAAATTTCATGCATTATTCATCCACTCTGCCACCTTCACCTGCAGAGTGGAGGCTGATTTTCAGGTGCTGCTTTGTTCCTAAAAAACTTTAGCCACAATGACAGTTTGATAAAATCACTTCCCTCAGGGCCAGTATTCTCACTCATTTAGCTCTTCCTGGCAGGCCGAGTCACTCCTAAAGCTTGTGGATCTGCCCGCAAGCTCTTTTCCATCTGGAGAGATAACCAAAAATATCAAAATCAAAAGCATGCCTTAATCAACTTCAACACATAATGCTATATTTATTTGAATTTTACCCACGTTAATCCTCATTCACAAGTAATTGTATATCTTCTTAATGGTATATATCACAATATTTTTATTTTATCTTTTTGCTGGAAAATCTACGAAAAGTGGTTACTATATTAAATAACAATGTTTTAATGCTTATTTTTGCTTATTTGTGACCCTGGACCACAAAACCAGTCATAAAGGTAATTCAAATTATTTTTTTTTATTTATACATCATATGAAAGCTGAATAAATAAGCTTTCCATTGATGTATCGAATAGGTCAATATTTGGCCGAGATACAACTATTTGAAAATCTGAGGATGCAAAAAAATCTTTAAAGTTGTCCAAATGCTGTCCTTAGCCAGGCATATTACTAATAATAACACATTTTTGTATATATTTACGACAGAAAATGTACTAAATATCTTCATGGATCTTTACTTAATATCCTAATGATTTTTGGCATGAAAGAAAAATGGATAATTGGATTAAAAATTGATAATTTTGACCCATACAATGTATTGTTGGCTATTGCCACAAATATACCTGTGGGACTTAAACGTTTTTTCAATTAAAAAGTACTTAATTTTATTTTTCTTCTTTTTTGAAAACGATAAAAAATGTAAATGAAAATAAAAATAAAAGCTATCATTATTCATAACAAATAGGTCTGGCATAAGTTGACCAGCAAAATTAGCTTCATGTTATGTAACACTAGAGTTGAAGGTGAAGTGTGTCATTTCTTTGAATAATGACACACTGAATAATGACTGTTTGCTACTGTCTTTTTAGACTGTTTGCATCTTTGAATATATATATATATATATATATATATATATATATATATATATATATATATATATATATATATATATATATATATATATATATATATTTTTTTTTTTTATCCGTTTATCACTGTAAACCTGCTTTGAAACAATCTGTATTGTATAACATTTTTTGAAGCTTTATTCTTTCTGCTATTGGTAGAGACAAAATATAGTCCCACACTGTCCCTGCTTTATTTTCTAGTGTTTTGACAAATCATTATGCACTGTATGCCCAGTTAAACCAGTTGTAGATTACATTTGATTAACTTTGTCCCTTGTTAATCTAACAATTCATACTTCTCAAATTCATTCTGTACTCTAGTTTTGTTTAAACTAGAGCCTGTGTTCACCACAGCTCATAGCACTGGGTCATGGCGTGGCTTGGCTGTCAGTGTAAATCATTCACTAGCCCACTGAGATGATAAAGCCCTGGGAAAAATGAATTACCCAGGATGCACTGGGTGTGCCAGGCACAGACAGGATGAGATAGTGGCTAATGTTACCCACCTACCCATTCCACAATCTCTGGATTCGGCCAGTGCGAAAAGAGCCAGTCACTGGCAATATGTGGTCAATAGTAATGGAAATGCGAGGGGGGTGTATGGCATGACTATAATAAATGGCATGAAAAACCTTGAGCTAAAGCGGCACAGATGAGGGCCCAGCCTTACCTTTTAATAGAGCTCTTGACAAAAATTTGCATTAGTGCTGCAGGCAACCCATTCTGTGCACTATGCATAATGCAGTCTATTGGGGACATGCACAAACGCACACACACACACACACACACACACGCATGACTGCACTCATAACAGTCACAGAATTCAGCCATTTAGCCAAGCACACTGCAGATGCATTATTGATAGGGTCGATCTTGGCATTTTCGATTTCCAAACCGCAAAATGCACTATAATACGGGGATAAAATATTGTCTGTATCTTTGAACATACAGCAAACTACAAATAAATAAAACAAGTTCTGTTTCTAAATTACAGCAACTATACCATGTCATCTTGCCCAGCTATTTTAAAGTGTATATTCACTGTTTTGAGGGCCAATCCATTCATCACACGCCATCACACAAAGTCTAAGGATGTGAAAGGCATTCCTATTGGGCTTAGTGGGAGAATGACCAGACTGAGGGGACAAGCAGGGTGAGACGTAGCCTGTGCCACATGGCCATTTCTGCTGTCATTCCACCATCGCCAATGGCTGCAGTGATATGCCAGAATACTGGATGAAATCAGAGCTAATCTGGAGGTTGAGGACAATGGCCACACAGGCTTAAATTGTGTGAGGGAGCTTTTAGCAAATTCCTGGCAGGAATATTTTTCTGGGTTAGAAAGGAGCTGTCTGCATAAATAATAAAACGTTTTTAATCAAACTATTTCTTTTTGAAAGAGAAAGGGAATTATAACACTACTAATAATAAATCGTAATAATTAAATGAAACCATTTTATCCAAGTTATATAGTTTATTAGGTTTGTGTATATTGGCCACTCACTGAGAGTCAAAACTATCTGTTTTATAAAGGTATCAGTTTATAATATGGTTCAGTTTGTTAACATTAGTAAACACATTACATACATTTAATTAAATGACATATCATTAATGCTAATTATATTTTTATAACATTATCTAATGTTAATTTATGCAATGTAAAAATGCACATTAACCAAAATTAATAAATGCTGTAAAAGTATTGCTCATTATACCTTAAAGTTAATTATAGTTCTTCATACCTTATACCTTAGTAACCTACAGTAAATAATGTTAACAAATTCAACTTTATTTGTAAAGCGTTTCATTTATAATTCCCCCGACAGCACTTCTGTACTGCAGAAGCACTAAACAAAAACACTGAAAATAAAATCCCTGTGAGCTCATATTTACCTCTGTAGCACAGTCATCACTGTTTGGTCACATGTGTGTGTTTATGGCCACTGAAGCATGCTGGGAGACATGAGGCTGCGGGCAGCACAGTTGAGCTGGCAGCCGGGGATGGAAGAGGGAAGTGACCCCATGTCACGTTTCACTGCACACGACGCAGGGTGGACTGGGAGTATTGGAATGCCCAATCAGCAGAGAGGAACTAATAAATATGAGTCACCGCCAGGGCTTTGTGTGCGCTCTGGCTGTCCAAACCGAACAAACCCGAGGTTATAATGTGGAAGAACAACAGATTAAGATCCTTTTATTTATTTGGTAATGGCTGCCTTTGGATGTAGCTCTCTTCAACAAATATTATTTCTATTTACTAACGTATATGGTACTTTATGACTTGACAACCCCTGTTACAGAGCTTGCTTTTTTGGTATATGTAAGTGAGAAAGCTTCGGCTAGCTACAAGCTCCAGAAATTGGTAATAGCCGCTATCAAATTGGAAATTGACAGAAAATGGACTGAAATTGTAGGTAAAGTATTTTATCTCAAATAATATCACCATGTAATATGACATGGATGTCCTCAGCACCTTTTGAAGCTCTACTAGAGCACTCATCACATTAGATAGATAGATAGATAGATAGATAGATAGATAGATAGATAGATAGATAGATAGATAGATAGATAGATAGATAGATAGATAGATAGATAGATAGATAGATAGATAGATAGGTAGGTAGGTAGGTAGGTAGGTAGGTAGGTAGGTAGGTACAGGTACAGGTACAGACAAAAGAAACAAAATACAATAAATGTTCAGTGTGTCAAGCACACTTCCATAGCCATTCTTCTCCTCTCTGTTTGGGCTGGGGAGGAGTGTCAGACAGCTCCGCCGCTGGCTTATCTCCTCTCGCAATGTTTACAGATCTTGTTTTTCTGTGTGAACGATTCGCCACTTTAGAAGCACAACTTTGAGCTTCTCTTTAGCAAAGTGTCACTCTTTAATCTGCTTCTATCTGCGACATGCCTGGGGAGTCCATAAGAAATGTGTTTACTGAACGCGTCACAAACTGAATTATGCCTGTGCATACATTATTCCTATGGTCTTTACACCGAGATCTGTTGTTGCCATGGCAACAACAATCCCTTTGTACGTGATTGTGGTAACCAGTTACTAGTTGATTCTTGGAATTCTATATCGATTCACTTTCGAATTTCACTCTTGACACATGAGAGGAAAAGATGCACTTTGTAGTTCAGCTGACCTATAAAGGCAGAGCTGCCTCAAGATTATTTATAGACTTCTGGTGTGTGTGTGTGTGTGTGTGTGTGTGTGTGTGTGTGTGTGTGTGTGGGGTAGCATTCAGATAGACATGACTGCACTGATGTAAAAAATCTATAAAAGGAGTCTGATTCTTCTTCCAATTCTCTACCTAGATTGTTAAAAAGATTATTTCAAAGACAATCTCAATTTCCAGCATCCACGTCTTGAAGGAAGAAGGATGTACTCTCAGAATGAATTAGATCATGTCTTGTTTGAGGAAACGCATGAGCTACATAATCTAATCTACTGTTGCTGCAGTTTCTTCCACAGAATGATTTGATGGCAGCAAACATGCCCTCTAAAATACAACTTCATTGGAAGTGTTTGGCTTGCCATGTGCCATTACGCAGCAGGGGAGCTGTGTCCTTGCCATATTACGAGCGCTGAAACATTCTTTTTTCAGCAACATCCTGTCTCTTCTCTGTAGAAATAAGCCGACCAGGGTGGAGCTGCACCGTTCTGGCTATAATCATAGCATTTTCTCCTGTTTCATTCTGTCCGCCTGACGAGAAATTATGACGTTGTTGGTTTTTAGAAGCTTTTTTAGCTGCAAATTCATGCTGATTTTGTGCAGAGAGGAGAAAAGGCTCTCTGTGCCTGGCAGGACGTTTCCAGCAAAGTGTAGCCTGTGTCTGCCACATTCATCTTCGGGGCTATATAACAACTAACGATCCCCACCTCCAGCACATGACAAATGGTCTTATTATTGGAAAGAGCCATTAAAAATAGGATAATGTCAAGCACAGCAAATGCCTGCTCAGAAGTATACAAGAGGTCACAATATATTCTGCTCACCTCTGAGAAATTGTCACATGCTGATGGGTGCACTGAAGTAAATGTTGGTGAATTCAGGATTAAAACCGCTCCACCTCATTGTGGAGTTTCCCACATTGTTAAAATTGAAATTTAAAATGTACAGTGGAAATATAAAGGATTGTCATTTTCCACTCTGTTCCAAAACCTTCTGAGACAGCATTCTAAATGAAACACAATCTCATAAGTGACTAATTTGTAATGCTCTACATAGGCAGTGTCACACAGAAAAATAGCTTATTTAAGCCCTTTCACACAGAGATTCCGGAAAATAGACTGATAATGTCCCGGGATTAGCCCCGAGAATCATTTGGTTTTGGTTCATTCAGACTACCAGTGAAATTCTGTGTGTGATAATCTGTGTGTGCATCCACACACATCCCATAAAGATACCATAAAGACACGTGACATCAGGATGTCTCCGCAACATCGTAAGTTTTATTTCTCTCTAGCGCATTGTGTACCGTTCCAAAATCTCTGCTTCAGCGTCATCACTACGTCACACCTCTTACAGCATTGGTCCTGCCTTTTGTTCACACAGCAATGTTACTAGGTCCCCATCCTGGGATCGATCCTGGGATCAATCCTGGGACGTGTTTGCATTCACACAGAAGGCACTCAAGCAATTCTGTGGCAGTTTTTTGGGATCAACGCTCTGTGTGAACAGGGCTTTAGAGTAAAACGCATGGGAAACTTGATTCAGTAGAGTTACCATTAGCATGTTATAGGTATCATTATAGTTATCGTCCTTGGTGTGAATGGGTCTTTAAGCTGATGAGAATAAAACTACATAAGTCAATTTGGCATTTTTTTAAATAGACTAAACTGTTTTTTATCAACACTTTTCTGTATTGAATAAATTACATTGGAGATTATTTTTTTTTTTTTTTTTTTTCAAAGGATGCATGCAAGGGTGCTATAGACATCGTAATCATGCTGCCTACCTTTTTTGGAGCAGCTTTCATATTGGCACTGTACCTATGATGCCTTAAAATGCTCCCTACATAGGCAGCTCACTAGGTTTTGGAACACAGCCATAGTGTTCCAAATGTATTCCCTGCTGTATCATAGTTAAAAGAAGTCCCGTGACACTACCTCAAACATTTCCTTAACCAGCACATGTAGTACACATGTAAAACAAGCTTGAGGCTATATTATATAGTTTGTTTACTTAACATTCAGTGTGATTGTTCTAGTCTAGTAAATAAACAGTAAGAGAATAAAAAGGGAAAGAGAGAGATGAGCCAGGCACACAGTGTTCTCCCTGCTGGGAAATTAGTGTCCATGCGCATAATTATGGGATTAACTAGATGAGGAGTGATTACTTTCTATTTTGTGTATGAGAGTCAAACAGCATTGTGTGCACTAGAAAACATCCCCTCCTGCATTGACCATCTGCAAACAGCCTCCATTTCAAATTCGATTAAACCAGTAAACACTCTGGTTTGACTCCCAAGAGCAAACAGACGATGTAACTGAAGAGAATGTGCAGAGGTCATACCTCAGGTTGGCCTAAAGGGTAGAAGGTCAGGGATATCGATATGCTTTCTGTTTGAATAGTGTATTGGTTTGATTCATTTAAAGAGATTCACGTGATTCACAAAAAAAACATATTTAAAGGGATTGTTCACCCGAAAAATTTAAAAAAGCTTTACTCACTAGCAATTCATTTTACTTTTTGTCTGTGGGGCAGTTTTTCAAGAAAATCTCTTTTTTCAGTATAATTAAAGTGACTATATTCGTATATATAAGCGTTTAAACACACACACACACACAGACACACACACACCATATATATATATAGCCCACTCCCCCATGATCCTCGACAGTTTTCATCATCCCTCCACCACCCACAAATCATCGTCTCCTCACACTCACCCGGTTACTATCCTAACCAGAGATACGGGGGCAGTACTCTGGATTCGAGCCTAAATACAGAGTTTCGAGCCCTCTGCACGGACAGCACACTTAATGAGCATACTACTTTAACTGATTATTTGTAAGTGTGAACTCGTGAAACATGCAAGAACACAAAACTGTCATATGGCTTTAGAAGATTTAGCTTTTATAGTTTATTGTCATTGTATGCTTTTATTGTATGGGAATGAGAAGCTTGGACATTCAGCAAAAATTCAATAAAAATAATAATAATTTTTTAATAAATCATGCCTTTACCTATGTGCAGTGTGCGAGGTAAGACTTGGGGCATTTTGTAATATTATTTTTGTTTTCTCTTTGATGGTTATTTAGTGTGTTGGTTGCTATTTAAGTCACTTTAAGAAACTCGCATGAGGAGTTCCACTTTGACCTCTCAAAGTGTTTCTCTCACTCAGGTGCCTCAGCATGCTGGCACGTAGGTCGCCCGCCCTTGGTAACAGCTGTGAAATATACAGCTCATTTCAGCTGCGCCGTTGTTTCCTTTTTCTTTTTCGCTGAGCTTGTCCGTGGCCTTCAGGGCAGGCAGCTTTTCACAGTGTGTTTATGCAGCCTGTCAGCACCTGAGATCCGCTGAGTTTGCTGCCACGGGCACTCCCTCCACACAACCCAGCAACGGTCAGTCTCAGCCAGCCGGACCAGAAGGTTGCAACAAGGTCATGACAAAGTTCTTAGCATGGGCTTCGGAAGTAAGATCGCTATTTACATAGACTACAGATTAGCGATGGCGACATATACAGCAGGACTGACAGAACAACCCTTGGAATCAGAACGACACGGGCGAGCCATGGCTGGTCCAGATCGGCATGGCTGGTGGACTTTACAGTGGCATGAGCGAAAGATGCAACATGTCACAGTGTGACACAGATGCACGCTGATGGAAGTGAGACTGACAAGCTTGCAGGCGCACAGGGACTTGAAATGGCAGATTGCTCCTTGTTGCAAAAGGTCTATTTTTGGGGCTACGCTGACACCCACTCTGAGGGTGACGAATGCAGCTGAATACATTCACACCTTATGGAATTCATTGAATTATACAAGAACTCGGGCTCTTTCATTAACTCATAGAATGTATACAGATCTGTAATTAATTAAAGTGTCAAAAATATGGAATCAGTCCACCCATTTAGTTTTTCTAGCACATTTACATGCCATTCAACAAGGCTGTTAAAACTGTTGTCCGCACAGTCAGGAGTCAAAGTCCATTCAGAGCATACAGCTCCAGTCTAGCCTTCCGTTCCCCATTGCTCGGAAGCGATTCCGTAAATACTTCTTCCGCTCAGTGCTCTTCAAAGGACCCTGGACAGCACAGGGCTTAAAAAATCCTGCACCTAGTGTGTTGGGAGAGATGCTCATCTCTGGTCCCATGTTTGCTGTTCCCGTGGTGAGCGGCTGGAGGCGATACCCTCCTGGCAATACTTGCTTATTAGCATGCAGATTTAGGCCAGCCTCTCCTGATAACACTTCTGGAGCTATTGAGTTGATTTTTCAATTTTGCACTGCTTATACCCTGCTTCCCTGCCTATAATAAAAATTTCCATCTTGACTATCACCAAGAGTGTGTGTGAAAGAGCGGCGTCGCTAATAACTACCTTTCTCTGAGCTACACCCTCTCTGACAAAGGTATGCAATCACATCTTGTTCTTGTCTAGGACTGATTGCGAGACATCGTTTGAGCTTGCGGTTGTTCTGTCATACAGTATATTTACTGTCATAAAGTAAATTGCAGAAGAAGAGAAGCGAGTGCAGTTTGCTTGAGCAGCAAAAAATCCTCTCTAAACATATTTAAAGACTGTAGACTGGTTTGAGTGACAAAAATGCCAGGTTTGACATTTTTATTCAGAGAGGCAATTATGCTCTAAAAGGCTTCTCAGTCATTTTTATTTTCATTAACATTAAAAGTTCTTCAGGTGTTCTTCACAATCACGTCCCCATTTCTTCATCAAACCAGTATCATCAGAAAGAACATGCTAGTCTACTAGTCTAACCAGCAGAAACCAGCCTAAACCAACAAAGGCCCAATGCTGGACTAATCAGGTTTATTCAAAAGGAATTCAAGTGTTTATCTATCGATTTCACTGGTCATGAAGGAGAACAGCAAATACAAATGAAGTTATACCATGAGGCTGTGCATTCTTTTATTTGAAAGCAGTCATTTGCAATTAGTGTGATCTGTGGAGGAAGCATATACTGACTGAAGGAGCCATTTTATAGCATGGCTGATTTCTCTCTCAACTCCCTCTCGGGCTGACTAACAGCTTGTTCAGTCAAGGGTTATCAGCTGCAGATGGTTTCAGACAATAAACATGATCAAATACGGGGGCGGTTTCGCCAAGGCGCCCTGGCTAAAACATGGATTTGACGCTCTCTGGTCTCTATACATCCCTTTTCATTTAGCTTATTCATTCTTCTTTCCACCTTTCTCCTTTATCAAACCATTTTCTGTCTGCTTTTTCTATCTTCTGGATTATCATTATATAATTTGTTCTATTCACTACAGGACATCAAGAGCTTCACAGATCAAACACATCAAAACTGAAAGAATGAACTCTGAATCTGCAATGTTTCAGTCTGCTTTTCCACTCAAGGTATCTTCTAAAGCGAAGACCTTTCAGTGCAAACCACTTTATATATATGACAATGCCATTAAGGAGAGAGACCTTCAGTGCAAAGGCATATGTTCTGTTCTCATAACTCACCATCTTTGAAAAAAATTCATTCAATTTGTGGAGTTTGTACTGACTATAAACAGTTAAAGGATTTGCTTATATTTAAAAATGTTGTGTGAAGCTATGTCGGTGATTTCCAAATGGCATTCTGAAATGTCACAGAATTTTACTTTCTGTCTGTTCCTCACACAGTGCTATCATATGACAGAAGACTTGGAATAAAGTTTAAAAATCACATGGACCATCTTTATCATACTTTTGTGGTGGCTTTTTGTAATTTTCTATTTCTTTTTATGGAAAAGTGTACCAGAGATCTTTTAAACTTCTTTGCTGAAGTTAGTCAAAATTGGTTTGGAACAACATGAGGGTGAGTGAATAATGACAGAAATGAAAACATAAATAAAATAAAATCTTTAAGATGCTTATACATGTACTATACATCAGCCTTTTTAAAATGGAAATTGTCGCTTATTCAAGGAGTTTGAGGAAAGCATAGGGAGCCATATAAGTGGTTATCCACTCATTTCTTCAGCCTTTAACCATTGTATATATTTACAGTGATTAATTGTGTTTACCCCAACTAATCAGCATAGAAAATAGCTTGTCTAATTGTGGTGGACTTTGGCTCGATTCTCAAAGGCTGCAGTTCTCCAAACCTCAATGGCCTCTCAACTGATTAAGCCGTTTTGGCTCTACTGAGAGAATTTGCTGATTCTGTACAAAATACACATCACCCAGTTAGTCACTTCTAATCGTGGTATTCAATATGCTTAAATTCATGTAAATCCGTACAAAACATGCTTTGTCAGTTCACAACAAAAGCGAAAGGCAATCATTGTCTGAGTATTTTCTACTAAATTGTGTTCAGATTGGATTTTTCTTTTGATTGGTGATTGTGAAATCCAGCTTTGGATAACAATGTGTTTATTCAAGTTATGTTGCCCATGCATCAGCAGTAGAATGCTTATACACTGGTTGCAGATTCATTGTAAAAGAAAAAAAGCATCTCGTTTGGTCCCATTTGGCTAATGAATATACGGAAGCAAGGGTTTGCTTTAACCACGATGCATTCTGATTGAAAGCCACTCTGGAATGAGGAGGCATCTGATGAGGTCAATTGCAACCTTTTCCGTGCAGCAATTTCCACGACACAAGGTTGAAGCGTGCACCCCTTCAACCCCCTCGACTGACTTCAACTCCACCTCCTCCATCTTCATTTTTCTCGTTGTTTCATTTCGACCTACCCGCAGGATTTCTTTCAGATAGTATCAAAAACTCATTCACCTTGCCTAAGCAAGACTGATGTGCAGCCTTTACAGTTTTTGGCCAAATTTTCCAGTTCTTTCTCCAGCAGTCCATTTGTTTATTTGGCTTGTATTGCTCCATATAGATTCTGTCAGGATTGTCTACCATGAAATTACAGTCATTCTCAGTCAGAGGTTGCAACCATGCATGATAAGGATTTTAAAATTCATGTCGCTGTCGACTTTATCTAATTCGCAGTTTCATTATTTGAAAGTGAAATAAAATGCAGTGCCCTAAAAGAGACAACATTTCAAATAAGGAAATTCAGAGATTTGCTGTTCACCTTGACTACAGAGGAGGAAAAGTACATTGTATGATGCCTTGTCCAAATGTGGTGGATCTCTTTTATTTGAAGATTATTATCTGCTGCTTTAAAAGTCTCAGCTGATCTCAACACTGACCCTTTAAAAGGAGTACAACATTTTCAGTTTAATAAAATCGTACTGTGCTTTTCTACTACTGCAGTTAATAGTTTCACTGCATGAAATTAATAACTGGAATTTTAATAAATCCATTGCACTTTTTTAGCTTCTTTTTGGCTTTATAATGACTTCCATTGAAATATGTCTGTTCATACAGGAATTGTAAAAGTTTTAAATTGTAAATAATTTAGCCCTTTTGAAAGCAAGTATGAAGAAGCTTTGATGTGGCCACCATCCGAATTGCTCCATCTTGTTATAAAAGTGATACCGGTTAGGTCATTTGAATTTGTCACACATCCTGCATTTCAAAACAAGATCTAAAATGGTGTATTTACAGTGGAGGATGTCACGATACAGGTGCGGTGTCAGTTTTGATGTCCTAAAAAGCCATCAGAGAAATCTTTTGGGATAAAGAGACAGAGGCTGTGGCATAAGCCCATATATCTATCATCCCCCTGTCTCATACACCCAGCTCAACACAGAGTTTCCTAATGGAGCAATTTCAGATGTGCCTCTGGCAAACCCTTCTCTTTCATTCTCATCACCCTCTCCTCCCTCCCTTTCATGCTCCCTCCTTGCAATCCCTGGACAGGGCAGGATGGAGGCCCCATGGTGAGCACGGTCGGGTGGCTTGATGGGAAGCACTGGCCTCATGGTGCTACTGATGCTAATGGCCTGTTTAGAATAGATGACACAAAGAAAAAGAACAAGTAAAAGAGAAAGACTAAAGTCATTCAGCAGCAACTTCAAAGATACTTTCCAGCTGTAGAGTCAAACCTTGCATAAGAGGCCTGCATGGGTGTTAGTCCAGAAAATGGCATGTAAATTAGAACCTGTGACATTACCAAGTAGACTCAGACTTTTTGCATTGGCTCACAGATGTGTTTGTAAAAAAGAACATTTATAAAATAATATACGAAAGTATGTAGTCAGACTGTAATGTTTTTAAGAAGTGTCTTATTTGTTAAAAATACAGTAAAACAGTAATATTGTGAAATATTATTACAATTTAAAAACACTATTTTAATATATTAAAATTTTTCAGCAGACGTTACTCCAGTATCACATGGCCCTTCAGAAATCATTCTAATATGCTGATTTGCTGCTCAAGAAACAGTTGCACTGCTTAATATTGTATTGGAAATCGTGATACTATTTTTTTAAAAATATAATATTTTTGTATTATTTGATGTATCAAAAGTTCATAAGAACAGAATTTATTTGAAATTGAAATCCTTTGTAACATTATGAATGTTTTTACTTTCAACTCAATTGAATGTGCCCTTGCTGAATAAAAAAAAAAAAAAAAAATTAAAGAAGATTATTGACCCCAAACTTTTAAACGGTAATGCATATATGATTATTTTTGTTCTACATGAAATCTGTAGTATATGAGACTGTTTTTAATCTGTTCATTTAAAGGATTCATTATGATTTGTTCATTGACTCTTTCTTTATATTACTATAGGTTCATTCAGTTACAATATTGACTAATTCATTGAAGGGCACATTCATTTAATAGGTCCACTGATATCATCCTGCACAGCACATGTTATTTTCTTGACTATAGGCAGTCTTAGTCAGTAAAGTAGTTACTGTGTGTGTGTGTGTGTGTGTGTGTGTGTGTGTGTGTGTGTGTGTGTGTGTGTGTGTGTGTGTGTGTGTGTGTGAGAAGAATTGTTTCATAAACAAAACAACACTGATCCTAACTTGGCAGTTTGTTGAGTCTCATTAGGCTTGAGTCAGGTAACAGACCTTGTATCTGCATAATTCACTAGAAAGAGAGATATCGCCGTGTTCTGGGAAAGGCACTAATAGCCACTTCTGGAAATGGCTTACTTTGAACCAAGCGAATGTACATTAACATTTTCAATGGCTAGTTTAATACCAGACTTGGACACAATGCTGGTGTTTACTCAAATGGATGTGTCCAAAGGCAAAATTAGGTCAGATTGAGTGTGTAGGACATAATGACATAGTGGTTGAGTAAATATTTTCTTCGTGCTGCAGCACAAAGACTCTAGGATTCAGTAACAGTGATATCTTTCCTCCACAGCAAATGCACCCTAAGAGGTCAGAACATACTCATCTTAGCTCTGTCTTTGGCTGTCTGTCTGTCTTATTCAGTTAACTTACATTTCCAAAACACTACTCAGCCATGCTTAATTAATTAACAGGCTCATTTAAATTTCGCACTGTCTGACTGCTGCATATGCAGACATTAAGAGAAATCAGTGCGGAAGAGAGGCTGTGCCCACGGTGCTTCTAAAGGATCGGCTAAGCCTGCCGCCTTACGATTCATTTGTTGGGAATTAGCAGATGGCTTTATTTGATGGACCAGCCATCCGAAACGCTTAACACTTGTTTTGCTTGGTAATGACGCTACTGTGGGGAACCGTTTGGAGTTTTCACACCTGAGTATGGTGCTGGATTTAACAAATTTTGCACTTTTAAAGGTAACACTGTGCTTGTCCACATGATCCTATGGTGGCAAGTGTCAGACTCACCTTAGTCATCTCTCAGATCTGACTCCAGGTGGCGCTCTCACTTCCTCATTGTCTCTGTACTTGTGCCTCCCCATTCACTGGGCTGATGTCCCAGTCATTGAGCTGTTAAAAGAGGCGGGGATCGATAGGAATTACATTTCTCCTGCCATTTTTGGCATTGTAATTGGAGACGAGCCAGACGAGGTTATTTTTGTGGAGTCGATTGATAGGACCTTTTAGACACTGAAGCATCAAGAGACACTCCGCTTCTGACAATCCAGTTGCTACTATTACCAGTACCATCTCAACACACCTATTCAGAAAGAGAGCGAGATAAAAAGAGAGAGGAAGAGTGAGAGATATTTCCAAACAAAAATCCTTTACAAAAACGCTTCAACAAGATCAATATCCCCACCCCCATCATTAGTCAAATGACATCTAAAATAGCTTTTGAACAGAGCCTAGATATCAGAACACACAAACTCTTTCAATGCAAAGCTTTTAGTATGCTGTTGATATATTTTTGAATATTTATATGTGACTCAGTAGTTCTGGTGTGTTTGTATAGATTTTTTTAATGGCCATTTAAGGGTGAGGTGTGCATGTGCACTTTTCTTAGTATTGTTCACAAACAAAAAAGCATCACAAAGTTAACAATGGAATACAATAGAATGGACAATCAAATATTTTCCCCTTTTTGAACAAAAAAATATGTAGGGGTGAATTCAGGTTGATTGGGACAGTTTTTCCAAGTAATTTCAATGCAAAGTGTCACCCTAAAATCACCCCTATAATGTTTTGTGTCTTTCTTTCTTTGTTTGGGTTGGGTATCATTTGAATTTTAATTATTCAGATTCTGCTTATCGATTCAGAATCTTATTGATTCCTTATTTCTATTCCAATAAGGTAAAAAAAAATAGATATCATTCACATTTATTCGAAGTCTGAATACCATGAACAAAAATCAACAGGCTAAAGAACACTTACACAAGAAACTTTTGCCTATGAATTTTATACCATAAAAACAACTATCCTAACTAATATAAATTTCAAGCATTATTAAAAACAAGTAAACAGTAATTTAAAAAAGAACAAATAAAAAAATTGCAATCGCACATAAATACAACTGAACAAAAATGTGATTGTAATAAACAGGTACAGAAACTGTAATCAAATGTAAAATAATGCTGCACTTTATGAATAAAATATACAGTAAAATATACATTACAAATATAGTTACAAAAGTTAATACAGTCAAGAAGTTAATTTTCTTTTTGTCTTTTGTTGTTTGATTAACGTTATTATAAAGAAGGCAACAGGAATATTACGCTGCGGTCACTTTAAGAGCTGCACGGATCCAATATAATGTTACACATTTTAACCGACTGTGTTCATGAGGATATTTTAACAGAGTACATGAGTCTTCTTGCTCTGTTAAATGGTTTAAAATCACATTCAAATCACGTTCAATAATTTCCTGTTCAATGATATTATAAACCTATCCAAATAAATAGTAAAGATTCAGTAATGTAATTGATGCCACTGTCTGTCAAACTTATAGAATGGGTAAACCCAGCCTGATCTGCCGGCGATTTGCTTTTGCCCTGCAGCTCAGGCTGGAAACCTGTACATTCATTTATCCTGCTTCTGTGGCACATTTGCGGGAACCAATCACAGACTGGCTTATCCACCTGGCGCGCTATTGGCGGGTTTAACACGATGACGGATAGAGAGGCGATGGATCGATGCTCATTGATCACGCCTCTTGTGGTCTGATTGGTTGAAGGACTATCCAATTGCGTACAGAATCATTTGAATTATGCCCGTTGATCACGCCTCTTGTGCAGTAAAAATACAGAGCAGACTCCCCAGACCAATGTTCAGTCTTAAAAGACTGAGCTTGGTCTGGTGATAGCCAGACAAACTTATTAAACTTTTTTCTTTTTTTTTTTTTTTTTTTTTTTTTTTTTTTTCCAGTTCCTTGAAAAATGTTGTGTTTGCAATGAGCAATCTAAATCTCTGAAATAACAAAGAGAATATTTATATTTAGGCCCTCACTGACAGGTTTGTTAGTGTCAATCGTGGCTTTGCCTGCGCAGTTGTAAATGATTGTAATGATTCTTGACTTGAGCAATGAAAACAGTCTTCACTTGATGAGCTGTCAGCTCTTGCTCTCTCTCTCTCGCTCTCTCTCTCTCTCCTCAATCTACTTATAGTCGTAATACTAATTAGCTTTGATGAGTAAAACGTCAACGCAGAAGATTCTTCTGCCTCAAGACCTGCACAACCCTGAAGTCCTCTGGATCTGACTTCTGTTTCTGCATCTTGCATCTCATAAGTTCACATGCTGCCTCCAGAATCTGAACAAGGATTAGCATTAAAAAAATGAAAGAAAGAAAAATAAATAAATAAAAAATCCACTTTTTTATAATTCCTCCCCTTTTTATTATTATTTTTTAAAAGATTCTGAAGAGCTGAACTTAAGCACAAATGGACACTGGCTTCAGTGTTGTTTATTTCATCGTGTGCTTTCTCTCCACTAGCACAGTTAGCCCTTCACAGAATGAGAGAGAGAGATGTTACAGCTTGTTGAGACATGCAGGGAGTGAGAAGTGGAAACATCAGTCAGACTGTCCTGTGACTGTCAGTTCACATCAAAGAGGAGAATGCTGAACACTAGAACCACTGCACTGTAGATTACCTGTCACAATTCAACCATCTCACACACGTACACGCCATCACCAGAAACCCTTTCCATCACACTTCCTCTTCTTTCATCCTCACCTCTCTCTATCTTCGTCTATCACTTCCTCGTTCTGCTAGCGTGTGAAAAAACATACCAAAATTGACGCCGCGATGAGTTTAACAACTCTGTGTAAGGGAAACAGGTCTATTTTAGTTCAAATTAATGAATTGATTAATTCATTGGGAATTTTGCAAGAGTCTATTTTACGACCGAGCAAATGACTCGTCCAGCGTTCATTTGAACGGGCCGTAATTATCAACTATGCAGCGGATATTATTATCCACACAATAGTTAAACACTATTTTAGCCAGGTAACTTAGATCAGCAGTTTAAGACATTAAATTCGTAAGCACATAACACAAGAACACTTATCTTTAAATACAAACTAAACTTTGATTACTCTAACACGTAAAACCAATATCTAACACAAATGTACACACACACACACACGCATATATTTATAACACATAACCTGAATGAACCACCGATCATTAACTTAACCCTCCTATTGTTGCTTAGGCGGGGTTATTCAACTTGATATCATTGCACCAGTTCAGTTTAGAACTTTCTGGAGGTTACTTGCGCTTGTGTCTCTTGTGTCGTCTTGGGGATTCCCTTTTGATCCTGGCTGGAGAGGAGTTTTCCTGGTTCGCGACTGTCTTGCCTGTCTTTGATGGACGTCTTGGGAAGCCAATCACGTGGCGTGTTGGCGGCTGGATGGAAAGTCTCGCGGACGCGGATGTTTAAAGTTGAAGAGATTCGTCAAGAGAAACTTTGTGGCAAAACTTAACTTGGAACACGAGACTCATGGAAAGAAAATAAACTTAAGTAAAATAAAGGAAAGTGAGAGGAGAGTTCGAGATGGCTTAAATGAAATCACTAACTCATTCTCAGATCTTTGGTCTGCCACAATTGTCTGATTGTCACGTTGTCTGTCTTGACTCCTGAACTGCCTGAACTACTTGAACTAACTGAACCAACTTCTTTGTTTGTGTTCTGAGATTTAATACTCAAATTAAGTATTAATCCTCTTGGAAGGATTCTGACCAATCAGGGGTCATCTTGGTTCAGGGGTGTCTCTCTACCCCTCATAAATCTGTGGTCACTTACATTCCTGCTCTAAGCAGAGAGTAAATAACATGATTTCTTATTATAAGAGCACAAACATTATTCTACACAGATTTCACTGAAGCCATCTTCTGAATTATCAACAGACACACAAAAAGATGTCAAACATGGTGCATTTTCATTCACTCATTCAATAGTTACATGATTACATGAATTGTGAGGGTTTTATTTATATATATATATATATATATATATATATATATATATATATATATATATATATATATATATATATATATATATATATATATAACGGTCATGTGTATTGTTTATAGACATTATAAAAAATTATTTGATTATAAGTCCGCTTATCATTCTTTTTGAATTATTTGATGCAGTTTGTATGTAAAACAGTCTCTGTGGGTTTTTCCTGTGGATTGTAACTCTGTGTCTGAGTTCATTCACAGGTCAGTGAGAAGAACTTCTGTTTATGCTCTTTCCTTTGTCTTGACCAGATCAAAAGACCCTCTGCCTCTTGCGAAGCCATAAAATTAATTCGTTGTTGGTGGGTGCCTAGCCCAAGGGTTAATGGCCACAAACTGTTGGTCTGGGGTGTTGATCTGTTATGTTCGAACGAATCATCAGGAAGATTCAAAGATTCATTTGTGTCCGGTGCGGCCTCAATTCCTACAGCGTGTTGTAGGTCTGTGTTTTATTGGTTGTTGTCTCCACTCTTCTCCCCCTCTACTTTTCCACAGCTTTACACGCCCTTTTTCAGAGACTTTTTGCAACTCTGAGGTGTAAATGACCAGGCTAAAACATTGGGATTTCATGACACTTTAAGCTAGTTGAGATGCTTTTTTTCCTGCATGACAAGTGTTTCATTACAGTAAAAGGATTTTCAAACCTGTACCACACACTTAAAGGGGTCATGAAGTGGATTTTTTTAATCATTTTATAATGTTTCCTGTGGTGCACTTATATTGTTAGTAAGATTTTTACATCATAAAATGCCATAATTTAGTAATAAATGGCAATTTTCTATCCTGGTTTTAGCCCTCTGGCTTAAACACTCTTTTGAAGGGGCGTGTCTGCTGTGAGACTTCAGTGTAAACACCCACTGCTATGATTTGGCTGACATCTTGAAATAAGTATTAATAAGCATATGAAATAAGTATTACATGTAGAACCCATACTTTTACTACGTCTTTTACTATTACAGCTGTCGAGATTAACGAATCGTGAAAAGTGGTGATTATTGCATTATATTTAGATCTATTCCCATCACAAGAAAGGTTGCTGTGACGAGCATTGAGTAGATGACAGACAGTCTGTTGATCGCGTGAATGCAGTGATCTCGTCATTGCAACGCGATTTCTCTCACAAAATGCTTTCACCACAACTACCTGCAAGCACGATATCGATTTAAGAGCTTCGTTGTGCAGTGTAACGGCATCATTCATTATAACGTCAGTTTTGGCAAGTGTCCCGATAAACTGATAGCTTCAGCCATTATAAAGGGAGCATTCTTTGCTCACTTTCTGGAGTTTAATCACAATTTAAATGATAGTTTATTTTCATGCTACTAAGAGAAACAATGTGAAGTAAAGTGACATTTAGTCACTGGCTTGATTTACTGATGCATCAACAGTATTAAGCGATTTTGAGACAAAATCTGCTTGAACTTGAATAATTACACTTCAGAAATCACTGATCACGGATCAGGCATATAAATGAACACAGTTACTTACATGTTTGTGGTGGTGCTGTCGAATATATATCGTAAAAGTCTGTCTGTAAAGCCTGACATCGGGATCATTCGGCAGCTTATGCAAAGATGATGTTTTTCCACAGCCAGGAACGGCACATCTGTGTGGCATTGCAATCTTATTGTAAACACACAGCTACTTCTAGTTTGCTGGTGACAAGAAAGTACAGTGAGTACAGCAGTATTGGGACATACTTCCACATTATAAATGTGTATGTTGATGCCATAGACCCCCTTGTTAGTTGCCTTAATGTAAATGAAACTACATTCACAACTCATTTTACTTGCATAATGTGACTATTTTTTATCGTTTCATTAATTGCTAATTAATAAAGCGGGGGGAAAAGTTGTGAGGCATCGACGAATTATGCACGATAAGATCATAAATATGTATTAAGGAAGTAAATAGTGTCAATTAATGTTTAGGAGTTAAATTTTAATATTCAAATTGGCATGCATAGTCGGTAGTTGTAGTTCATATTTCATATTTCATTGATGAATTGTAATATTTTGAAAAATGTTACTGAAATCAAATCATGACACACAATTTTGGAACCTTTTTCTCCCAAATGAATTGTCCGACTTAAAAAAACAAAACAAATCAAATCCAAGTCTTAATCCTAAATCCTCACCTCTGGGCTATAAATTTAATACTGATTTAAAAGGTACAGGGAAACAGTCTGGATCGAACCATTCTGCTATTCTTCTAAATTAATCAAGGGGAAAACCTGAGGAGGTTTGGATTAGGCCAAAGCCTTCTGAGATTAGAAGAGACTCCAGACTGCCTGTGGAAGTATGTAAATCACAAAGCCAGTGCATTCAGAGTGTTGCCAGCAACGGTGGATTCATCTTTTTCATAGAGCCACTCCACAGGATAAAATCCTAAAATGTACAGTGTTACGTAACGCTGAAAAAGAAAAACATTCAAATTCACACTCTCAGGACAAACAGCCCTTGCAAGTACATACTGACTGCTTGTGTGAGCGTCTGTGTGAAGTGCCAGCTGCAAAATACCCTCTTTATCTACAAAAAATGAACGACTCGCCAACGTGGGAGTCGTGGAGGGAGCAGAATGAGTTGTTAAGAGCTGCATCTGTGGAAGAAGCACAGTGCAAATTAATGGATACATGGCGTACCACAAATCTCGGGGGAACCATGAGACGGGACCCTGCCCATAAGTAGTGATGTCATTTATGAGTGTTTTTATCTGCCCACAGAGTTTTGAGACAGTTTTATATTATGGTCAAATTTGCCAATATAAAGTGGTTTCTAGAGCCGGTGTCTTGTACAAGAGTGTAGACGGACTGGTGGCGTTGGAGGGTGAGGTGTCCTGTGCACTGAGAGTTTAGCTGATCCCATTCTTTCCTTTTCAATTAGAGAGGTGTACAGGGCTCTTACAGGCACTGTAAATCACAGGTGAGAAGGGCACAGAGAGGGAGAGAAAGAGAGAGGCCGAGCCCTTGATCCAAAAGCAATCTGCTAGCATGCACTGCATCACATCTGACACCCACCTATAAAGAATAAAAAGAGAAGTAATAGGGTATACCAATCCATTATTCTTTCTTTCTTTTCTTTCTTTCTTTCTTTCTTTCTTTCTTTCTTTCTTTCTTTCTTTCTTTCTTTCTTTCTTTCTTTCTTTCACTTTCTTTCACGTTGGGTTTTTATGTTTTATGGGGACTTTCTATAGACATTATGATTTGTATACTGTACAAACTGTATATTCTATCCCTAACCCTAAACCTACTCCTAAACACAACTCAAATAGAAAACTTTATGCTTTTTACATTTTAATAAAACATCTTTCTGCATGATTTATTAGGTGCTTTCCTCACAAGGTTAAAAATGACTGGTATTATGGTCTTTGTGTGGACATTTGGTCCTCACAACGTAGGGTTTACCAAGGCCACAAACATTGGGTTTCAATGTTTTATGGGGACATTGCATAGTCATAATGATTTTTATACTGTACAAACTGTATATTATCCCCTACTATCCCATAACCTATGATTTATAAGACGGACCAAAAAATGTCCCCACAAGGTCAAAGATTTCTGGTATTACCATCCTTGTGGGAATAACATGGTGTTTACCAGGAACAGACACACACACACACACATACAACAATAACCTGGCTACAAATGTAATCAGATTGATGCATAAGGGATAATGTGCACCCTCCGCTTCGCGTCGGGCTCCTGATCACTCTGTCGGGGTTTATTCTGCGATAACAACCGGCTGGGTGTACATTATCCCGCTTATTACACGGCTACTTGTCTCAAGTAAATTAGACACAAAATATTGTCTTGAGTTTAAATATTTTATTAGCTCTTACGCAAAGCTTCCATGAAGAAAAACAGTTCCAAACTGCTTTAACCCTTTATTGTTAAAAAGTTATTTTTAAGTTTTACTATGTTTTTAACCATACATGTTGAAATTACTGCTGAAAAGGATAGTTCACCCAAAAATGAAAATTAGCCCATGATTTACTCACCATCAAGTCATCCTAGGTGTATATGGCATTCTTCTTTCAGACATATAAAATCCGAGTTATATGTATAAAGTCCTGGCTAATCCAAGCTTTATAATGGGAGTAGTTGTAGCTGTTTTTGAAGTCCATAAAAAATGCATCTGTCCGTCAAATAACGTGCTCCACACGGCTCTGGGAGGTTAATAAAGGCCTTCTGAAGCGAATCGATGCATTTGTGTAAGAAAATTATCCATATTTAAAACTTTATAAAGTAAAGTTTCGGCCGATCATCTCCCGTGGAATTTTTTCCCTTCTCGCAATTCAAAATGCTTACAACCGTAACTTTTGAACTGCAGAGGCACTTTCAACGCTTTTCCCATAAATTGAATACGGAAGGCGATCGGCTGAAACGTTAATTTATAAAGTTTTAAATATCAATATTTTTCTTACACAAACTCATCGATTCACTTCAGAAGGCCTTTATTAACCCTCATAGAGCCATGTGGAGCACGTTATTTGACGGACAGATGCATTTTTATGGACTTCAAAAACAGAACATCACAATCACTGCCATTATAAAGATTGGATTAGCCAGGACTTTTTTAAATATAACTCAGATTTTATTCGTCTGAAAGGAGAATGTCATATATACCTAGGATGACACGAGGGTGAGTAAATCATGGGCTAATTTTCATTTTTGGGTGAACTCCTTGAAATCTTCCATTGTAACCCATGGTGGTTAAGTGTTTTTCAGTCACAAGATGGCACCAGACAGTCAACGACAGCGGAGTGACACGTTAAGCATATAAGTAGTACCGGTCAAGATAACTCGTAGTACCCAGATGAGCGGTGTGTTATTCACTTTAACGGTTGTTATCTGGAAATACCATACCGCTGGAATGCGCGACTGACCAATCAGAATCAAGTATTCCACAGATCCGTGTAATAATGTTGTTTAATCACCCCTCTGCCCTTGTATGACATTATGAGCTGTTTAGCGCTTGCTCGAACACACATTATTAAGGTTTTTATACAGTTCATATTTATCAAACCTGTGATGAATTGAACTGAGAATGCCTAAATTCCAATTCAGTTTGAATGGAGGTTGCAAACAGTGAAGAATTTAAATAAATAACCAAAAACATTATCATACAACATATGAGGTATTTGCAGATATATTCATTATATTAATTTGTATATATATATATATATATATATATATATATATTTAATTAATTATACATTTTGCCTACTTTTGTTTAATAATTTAACTTCCATTTTATATATCTTCACAAAATGCTCTAATGCTCCAAAGTAAATGAGTGTTTTGACAATTGAACTGAACAAATCATAATTAGTGTTCATTTGCATTAAAAGGCATAATTAGTCAAAAAAAATTTTTTGCAAAACAATAAATTCTGTTGAATATTTGATTTCAGTAATTTATTCTTCCTGCTCCAGTTCAAATTCAAATTGTAGTCAGTTCAGCTCAAATTACAACTCAAATTACAATTTCCTAAATGCAATCTTAAATTTAAAGTATAAAGTTTATGGGGAAAAGATCCTAAGGCTGAATTTATCTACCTATGTTTAGAAATCCATGCTGAATTAATTGCAGGAAATTGTGGAGGAGAATAAGTAGAATAAAAATAGACTGAATATCATTACAGCACAGCCTTGCAATCTGTAATAAATTATGTGAAGTCATATCCTTCTTTTCTGTGATGTACCACGCGTAATCTGGAAGTTAACAGTACATAAGATAATTTCAAACTCCAAAATTCAAACTCCACCACTGGTTATTTTAACATTTTGCCTTTTGTTTTTAAGAAATGTACTGTTAAAGTTGTTGCATCTATTTTGTCTTTGTATTGTAGATTTGTATGTGTCTTTTGCTATATTCATAACACTTATATAAGCCTCTTCTCAAAAATACCACACTGGCAGAGTGGTATCCCATCATGCTCTGCTTCACCTTGTCACTTCTGATCTTTCTGAGCGAGCTTTTTTTCCTCTAGCCCCAAGGGTCCTGCCCTATCCTGTCCCTTTCCCCCCTTCACTGTCTGCTGTCGTTTTTTTCCTCACTCTGTCTATTTCTCTGCCCTCCCTGTTATTTGAAAGATATCCTTTTTTAACCCCCATTGTCGGTGTCTGTTCACCTCAGTGTTGTAAAATGGCAGCAGACATAGTACAAAATGGAGAGCTGCGAGTTTCACATGGTGGACAGACAGGGAGAGATATAGAAGTTTATAGAATTTTCTCTTGCTTTTTGGAATTTTTTTTTTGTGGTCATTATGTAATTATTACTGACTTGTTAATTACAGCACATTCTGAATTTTTTGAAGGGTAACTTGAAGTTACTCATATGATATTAGAATCACAAATGAGATCTCTTTAATATCTCGACTGTTACTCTTAGAAAGTTGTTGCCTGTCTATATATACCCAACCAATGGCAATGACAACAAGTTCCCATTGGATTTGCTTAAGAGATGTCACTCTCTTTACACTAAATCAGGGCTGCAGTTACTCCAAAACATCCTACCTACACTGGATGACTAATAGCATTTAATGACGGAGGGTTTGACTGGTGTCATGTTAATGAATAAATGATTGGTGCTTTTTGGTCACAAATAAGTCCGGGTGTTAAAAAACACAGTTGGCCTAAACTTGAGGCTCCATGGGGACGAAAGTGTTGTGATGAGACAACAACTGGCTTCCTGCTCTTAAGAATACGCTCATATGCCAAAAAAAAACCTGTCTGTATTACACCCATTGCTTCTTGCTTCCCAAATGCACCCTTTTTCCCCAGCTGATCTGCCCCGCCTGAGCCAAACGTCCATTATTTATACTTGTTCTGGGTTTAAATGAGAGCAGCTGTGAGCCGATGAGCGAGCAATGCCCTGAGGGTTCCTAGCACACGTAGTGTTTCTGCCCAGGCTGATGCGATTCTGCATTCTCAGACTCAAGTCCTTTATCCAGGGTAGTTTATAAGCAACAAAAAGGAATTTAGGAGTTTTTCATCATCCTCCACAGAAGCGAGAGGTAATTGAAAAGGGGGGGATTTTGTGCATGGGCTAAATAGAGAGGCAGTGGCCTTGCAGCAAAGCGAGGTTAATAACTTTTCCACTTTCATTACCCTAGAGATGGACTGCAGGGGACTTAAGCATAGCCCATGGACACCGGAGAACTCTACTTCTCTTATCTTACTTTCAATTCTCTCTCTTTCACTCACCTGTTCACATATAAATGCCAACACACACAGCGCCTACTCAACAGTCAACCTGGTTTCTTTCTTGGTTTGGCCTGGTGGAGTGATTGTAGAAATATAGATAGACAGACAGACAGACAATTACAGTATGGCTTTGTCTTTCTTTTTTCTTTTCTTCTCCAGCATGTCACATCTGTGTATCAGCTTTAGCTGTGGTTGACTCTTTTGCCATAATGTCACAATGTCCCTTAGCAGAATTAATGTCTCCTCAAGGTTAATTACTACAATTCCCCCATCGGCCAGTTTTGCTGTAAAAGAAGTGAATTATACATTCGTAATGTACATTTTGCCCTTGACATTCTGGTTTGTTCCTTATGGCCTAATTATTCCACTGACTGCTAGTTCATGAAAACATACATTCACTTTAGAATGGAGACAATTCCTTTATAGTATTCCTTCACAAGTATCATATAATGAAAAACTGAAAATCACTTAAACCAAACACTTAAACTGTAGTAGAAAAGTACAGGAATATTCTCATGCAGATTATCGACATTCCACCTTGCAGCATGTACTAAATTCCATTAGTATGCACTTTGCATATTCATATATTTCCTGTACTGTTCCTTTATAGATAGCACTTGTTTTGATCATAAAATGAAATGGCATTTACTTTAGAGGCTTTAATTAGTATTTGTCTGATAAGCGTCATGCAATTCAATAAAGTGCTCTTAATTGTTTGACGCAACATCAGTGAACTATTTATTTGCTTTCATACAGCCTTTAATTGTGTTAAGTTCTCTTTTTTCCCTTCATTTTAATATAATTGCATTGTTAGTTCTCCCTTTGGATCAAAAGATCTTGCTATGAGTATTGCTTTATACCCACGGGAAAGCAATTTGAACGTCTTGGTGAACATTATCTTTAAATGAGACACAAAATTTAGAATTTCGACTAATCAAAAATTCAAAACTAGATTAAAATTTACCAAGGCTGGGTCCATACCTACAGTGTTTGATTTTTTTATCTTTTTTGACGATAAATACTCTTGTATCACAGCTTTTAAAGATACAACTATAAACGGAGAAAACTGTGTTAAAACGTCATAAAAACTGTTAGTGGTGTCGAAATTACACACTTTAGCTTTAAAACTACCGGCAGTTATAATTTTTTTCTTCATGAGGATGTTTTGTACAGCTAAGAAAAAAAAAAAAGGTGTTCTAAAGGAAAAGTGTGACCTAGTTTTTCTTTGATTAAACACAAAAGAAAATCTAATGGAAAATCAACTAAGTTTAATGTCAATATGTATTTACAGTGAGTCATTATATAGTCAAATATCAGCTTCCAATAACTACAGAAAACACGATTGTTGTTGTATCCTCCTTTTTCTTTCTCTTTCTCATCTCATTGATTTGTACTATTGATACGAACCATAGCATTCACCCAGACATTTTCTTTCCTTTGTGTTTAAGACCTATCCAAATGTGTCCCTTTTCCTTGTTCTTTTCTACTTCCTCTGCTTCTGACCCGTTGTTTGACAAAACAATTACACACCATTAGCCTCTTCCCACTCCAGCTTTATAGTCATTACAACTACGATATGCACCTCACTGCTAGCTCAAATAACGATTTGGTTTGAACTTTTCCTTTGTAGTCAACTCACTTTGTACAGTCAACTACAACCACATGCATTATTCATGCAAACATAACATTAGAAAGAGATATGGTTGTGCATGTTAAGTTGGCGATTTTGGCATATTCATGAATGTGAAAGAATAACTTGTCTGTGTATCTGTTGATAAAGTACTTTTAGACATCATGGTAATACTGTGGTATTCTTTGAAGAACCAGGCTTTATGATTATGGTAATCATTCTCTTCTATATTATATATCAAAGTACCATGCTATTATCTCAATTCATTGCGGTTCTGCAATTCGGTTTACAATGCATATCTTTCAATACAGCGTCCAATACTATGGTACCCTGAAAAAAAGTGTCATTACAGTCACATCGCACAGAAAAACATCACAGCAAAACATTCAAATAGAGAAATAGTGATCAGACTGTTGCCACCTCACTTGCTTCGTCATATATATGAATACTCATTCACACATACATAGAGAACAGAAAGCATTCAGCCTCCCCTTTTCATTTTTTCTTGCATTTTACACCTTCAAATGTAACACTTTTTTTCTCCCTTCAATAACACAACAAATTGAACACATCTATAAATAAAACAATATGTGTTCAAGAACATTTCCCCACAATTACCAATTTACTTTTCTCGACACCCTCATTAAGGTTACATTTCACCTGTTTCCCAATGCAAATTTGCTCTGCCAAATTAGAGTGACACTCTACAAAGTTTTAGATATTTTTTCTACCTTGCTTCTTGCTAACAACTTTGTCTCAAACTCATGTGTTAGTTCTAATTCTTCAACGTTTGGCATTTAAACATTGTGTAAAATATATTAAAAAAAAAAAAAAAAAAAAAAACTTGGCAATATACTACAGTGATGAGCGTTCCTAGGATTTAGGTAAGCAATGTTTTGTTATTAATAATTTTATATTAGTTTCAGCAAGCAATACAGTTCATTAGCCTACAGTATCTCTACACTCATTACAGTTGCCAAGCAACATATAGCATTCAAATTATGTGCTGTCACATGTGTGCACATATCAACAATTTGCAACTTTGAATGTGGCTCATCGAATCAGAGTAATAACTGTAAAGGCTTTAACATTTAATTGGACTTGGCATGACAGCCGAACAATATATAGTCAATAAATACTTTGTTACTGTACAGATTTATTCATACACATGAATAAGCACCTAAACAAATTTATAGACGTCCGCATGACAACGCCTTGAAATGAAATCACCGCCATCCACACCATTTCACACCCAGTGCTGAGAGAATGGTGCATCTGCAAGTATTTCTCAGAAATGACTCAAACACATAATCAAACTTGTGAAGACACATTACGCACATGTTGATTCGTCATTGAGATTCAGTGCATCAGTGAATATGAAATGTCTTCTCTCGGTTGCAACTCCACACTAACATTCCTTGATTGCATTATGCATGCATTTGTTTTTTTAATATGCAATAAACATGTCGCAGGGCTATATCGCTGGTGACAAATGGAAGTCAACTCCAGTTAAGTGGAAGTAATTGATGATTACATGCTTGATTAAGCCTCAACTTTAAACCAGGATATATACAGTAGACAACCAAGATCAAAGTCCAAAGCAAGTGATGGTCATTGTGATTCAAGACATGCGCTTACTCCACTATTTTTAATTTCTGTATGATGAAAGAAAGTGTAATGTCCTGCCCCCCAAACATCCTCATCTGCCCTCAATCGCTCGATAACATGACTAGAGTTTATTGCCTGGGTGATTATGGGCTGAACCATCACTTTGACGTAGCCTCCACGGCACAGTTCAGAAAATACAATATTCTGTGGTCCTCAAAAATGAGCAATGGAAAAGTCCAACCAAAGTAGAAGCAACTCAAGCACCAAATGACAACCCAGCGTCCATAAAGGCAATGCTCTGTGTGTCTACTGCATGAAACAGATAGGATGTGGAGCAATAGTTTTGCTCTGGCAGCAGTGAGGGTTCTGGTAGAGGAGCGCAACCCAGTTGGGAAAAATGGAAGGATGAGGCAGGAAGCAAGGAGGAGCAAAGAGGGAGAGAAGCGTGGTTTGATGTGCAGAGCACCGGAGCGAGTGCAATGAAAGCCATGCTGTGCCATCTGGCAGAGTGGTAATTGGGTAAGGATTTTTCACCTGCTCAGTGCCATGGCCCACACTGGGCTGGATAAAGAAATTATGGTGCATCCTGGAAGCATCGGCCTATCATTCCTAAACAAAAACTCTGAACTTCACAAAATTGGGTGAGCACAATGTAAATGCTGTATTTCTGTGGCAAATAACGATATGCCTGAAAATGGCCTTTTTGTGTAGAATTTAACGAAATTAGGTAAGCACATATGATTCTAAAGAATCATGCAAACTTTTATGGAGATCGGACCATAGATGGTATTAAAAAGGTTGCAAAAACAATATTTCTATAGTAAATAACCTTAAACTGAAGAAAATGTACTATATAATATTTAATATCTTACATTGCACTTAAAGCCTTAAAGGTTTACAAGCGCTTGAACCCTGATAATTGCTGCTTGCTGCTATTTTTTATTCTGTTTACTGTACAGCTGTGGATTTATTTTAGTTTTTTTTTTCCATAGTGGTACCAACTATTTCAGATAAACACGCTCCAAAATAGCACTTGAGAACACACTCAAAAATTATAGCTGCAGAGTTATATTTCAGCAATCATATTTGGCCGTCTTTAGCATCAGACGCCTGCGCTTGTCTAGAATAATATGCAAAGTGGATTTATTTTATGCAAAGGTCTGGTAATGTGAGACTATGGTTAGTCCAGCACTCCCAAGGTTTTCATTTAATCACTGAATGACAGCATCTAACAGCTAACATGTTTTGGTTGAATAAAAGGTTAGATGTTCTTCAGCCACTGTGTTGCGTGCCTATCAGCAAAAAGAGTATGATTTCAATAAATCATTCATCTCCAAGGCACACTACACAAAATCTCCAAAATCAAGAACTGCTCTTGCTATTAACACTCTGAAATTTAATAGAGACCTGTAGAGACATCATTACTGTTTTATGGAGAATGTATTTTTAAAGTCTGGATGATTAGCATCTCTGCTTTTGCTACGTTTTATGTGAACCTTGCTTTTAAAATGGCTGTTTTGCTATTTGGATTGAGGGGGCTGTAATCCTTACGAGGTTCACTGGGCACTTTCACTTGATTTGCACAAAGTTGCCTCCAACGGGCATGTCTCTTGCGTCCTGCTGTTTTAGCTCTTAAAATGTGCAACTTTTTTTTTTTTTTTGTCTGTGTGATACAAATAGTAATGGCCTAATGGACATTCTTGCACAGCCTCTATCCGTTTGTGAGTAATTATGGCTTTTTGTGTAGGTCTATAATGGACTCCTCTGACTCACTGTGTGAAGCAGTCTAGCTTCGCAGGTGTGCGGCAGCGTTATTCATACGTGCGACATACACACACACACACACACACAAAATCTTTTTTTCCCCATCCTCCTCCACCTTCCCAAAGTTCAGCTCAGCTGCCAGCTCAACTGCCGCCCACATCATATCACAAGAGTGACATGGCGCTCCAAAAAACACACAGCGCCTTTCGACTGTCAGCAGAAGCTTCTGTCAAGCTTTGTGATCCAGAAACCTTCCTCTGCAAGAAACCAATCCACCCAACCAACCTTCTACAAACTATTTTTTTTCACTTATACGATACATGAACAAATTTGCAGTGTGGAAGTTTGAGAATACTAGTTGCTTGTCCACGTAGCATACCTTGTGTTAACCAGACTAGCCTAGACTTGACATGTAGCTTTTTAAAGACCTGTGCCTGATCAGTCTTCCATCTTAGACTCATAGCAACTAGATATCCAATTACAAAAATCCTATAAAAACCTGATTTTGAACAACTGAGATGTATAACCAAGGAGAGCCACAGCTGTCGAACCTTGTGCTCTCCACACCCCATTGTGTCAGCAGACCACACAGCTGCTGTTGTGTACATATGTAAACACTTCCCCATAGAGTCTACAGCTTAGTTAGGGTGTTGAAGTCATTATCATCAGTTTGCGCTCAGCAGCATACAGGCTTGACCAGCTGTTGGTCAACATCTCTATCCCTTTGCACAAAAAACTACTGTGGCCATAACATGTGACAATCAGTACAGAGTATTGATGTTTTACTAGCTGTCCAGTTAATTTTGGAGTGTTCATAGAAGTGTGCAATGGACTATATACATATATATACGTTCACAGGTGAAGCTAATATTACGTGTTAACTTAGATGGTAAGCAAACAATCCATTATCATGTTGGATGCAAGAGAAATGGGCAGAAATTAAGATTTCTGAGTGACTTTGACAAGGGCTAAAATGTTATTTCAAAGCGACTGGGTCAGAGTATCTCTGAAACGTCAAGACTTGTGGGTTGCTCCCGGTCACAGTGGTGAGAATTTACCAACAGTGGTCCGAGGAGGGATAAACCAGTGACAGAGTGTTGGGCGCCCAAGGCTCATTGATGCACGTGGGCAATGAAGACTATCAAAACTGGACCTTACAGCAGTGGAAGGTCACCTGGTCCGATGAGTCCCTTTTTCTCTTACGTCACGTGGACGGCAAATATAGGTGTGTGCCATTTACCTGGGGAAGTGATGACATCAGGGTGCACTGTCGGACAACAACAAACCAGTGGATGGAGTGTGATGCTCTGGGTAGTGTTCTGCTGGAAATCTTGGGCCTGGCCATTCATGTGGACGTAAATTTGACACATGCCACCTATCTAAACATTGTAATCTAAACATTGACCCTGTCGCAGGTTCACCACTGTTCCTTCCTTGCACCATTTTTGATAGATACTGACCACTGCAGACCGGGAACACCCCACAAGAGCTGCAGTTTTGGAGATGCTCTGACCCAATCGTCTAGCCATCACAATCTGGCCCTTGTCAAACTCGCTCAATTCCTTACGCTTGCCCATTTTTCCTGCTTCTAACACATCAACTTTGAGGACAAATTGTTCACTTGCTGCCTAATATATCCCACCCACTAACAGGTGCCGTGATGAAGAGTTAATCAGTGTTATTCACTTCACCGTCATCATAAGGTTATGCCTGATCTGTGTGTGTGTGTGTGTGTGTGTGTGTGTGTGTGTGTGTGTGTGTGTGTGTGTGTGTGTGTGTGTGTGTGTGTGTGTGTGTGTGTGTGTGTGTGTGTGTGTTTTATCAGGCCATATTAGAGCTGTTTTTTGTGTCTATATTTTTATATACCTCAGCCAATAAGGGGTATTTAATTCTCCTTATTTTTACATTTATCGCATATTATCTAACATAAAAAATAGCAATTATAAATGGAATCTGAAAATGAATGTCTATTTTTCATACTGTACATTATAACTTTGTGATGCCTGTTATTCACTCAGCATTGAGTTTCTTAATGAATTTAGAAAAAATATAGAATTTCAGTATGGACCATTTAGCAATCATTTGTCATGGTATTAACATGGTAGTCCGAGGTACCCTAAGGAACATGTACCATGGTATGTTCTGATACTTTTTGATTCATTTTTTTTGTTAGTGATAGCTCAGCGTCACTGGTATAGAAAATTGCACACAGCCCATACAAAATGATTTTCCAGCAGGAGAATAAGCACATCTCAGAATACATTTGGACCAGAAGAATACTGTGATTATCCGACTCTGTAAGAGATCAAATTTATACTTAGTTTGTCAACCCAAACTCAAAAAATGCCTTTTTCTGAAATATTTTTGAAGCATTTTATGAAATTATGTTTCTATTTTGCACACGAATGCTCTCTCAAGTTAAAAGAAAACCCACCACACACATTCTGTATAACCTGTAAGCCATCAATCCTGCTGTCACCATAGCGACATGAGCACAGCAATGACAACCTTTCCAATGCAACAGCTCCAATAGTTTCCTAGTCTTTCCAGGCAATCACCTGTAGAGAAAGGAGGAGAGCGGTCCCACCCGATAGAAAGTCTAATTAAACTTGCTGCAAGTTCACTCTAACTCTAAACTTTGAGGTTTTGTACCTGCCACATTCATTCGTTCTATTATTATTCCATCTGAGTGATTGACAATAGCAGTAATTACAGAGCAGGTACAATGGCAGCGACACCAGCTGTGCGGGAGTGGGCGGATCTTGCGTGCCCTGTTGCTAGAATAGAAGGAGGCTCATAGTTTGCTCGCTGTTCATCAGCACGTACCATGACCTACCACGGGCCTTCAGGACCTCCTGGGGTCATACCGGCAAGAGAGATGCGATACTGACTGCACATGAACTGGTGAGCCAGAAAGAGTCTGTAGGCAAGTGAGTCCGTAAATGAACAGAGGACTGAGTAAACCTAAGCGAGAGATTAAGAGGGATGGATGGGAGGATGTTTAAACAGTTAAACACTCACAAGCACATTTGTTCAGAGCATGCTGCAGTTGAAGGCTTCCCGTAGTCACACCTCAGTCTCCACCTACCTCGCACACTAAATTAGACACTCGCACACTGGAGTTTTCATCTTTCTCATTCTCACTCCATCTCTCACATCCTGACCTGTTATCCGCCTTCTATCTATATCCCCCATTAGTGGAGTTGTGAAAAACCCTGTGTTTTTGAGCAGATCTTTTAAGTTTACTTTGGTGCACTGATTTTCCATTGTGAAGTGTGTGACTGCTTTGGTGGCTTCAAAAGACTTCAAAACGAATATGCCCCTACATTCAACAAAGTCAGTGTTTTGAATCTGAACGAGATGAGAATTTAATTCATGAACGAACAGAATGAACTGGACTAATTAATGCCTAAACAAAAAGGGACATGTTGTTCAATCAGTTCCAGGTGTGAGTCTTTCCTTTTTAACAATGTTTGACTGGTTAGCTTCGACAGTAACCCCTACTGGTAGATGCCATAACTACACAATTAATGGGCAACAGATTTTTCCTTATTAAATATTCCAGATAGTATGAGTAACCCTCTTGCATCTTTTAATGTTTAGCTTCTGCCTGGCTGCCACATCCAGCTATGAGTCGAAGGGAGGCTCTGGTGGGGAACCCTGCGCCCAGCGCGGCGCCTGAGGTATTGGGCAACAGCACAGAGGCAGCAGGGCCCGGTCCTCGCGAGACCAAAGATGAGATGTTCTCCAAAGTCAAAGACAAGTTCATGAATGAACTGCACAAAATACCACGTGAGTACATTTTTTCTTTTTTCTTTTCACATCACTCAAAGGTCTTCGCTTGGTTATATTTCACCTTCAGTGTGTTGTATTCGTTTTACATCATTTTGACATTAAAAATTAAACCCTGAATGGCATTGATTGAGACCCAGCATTGGTAGTGAATAGCAAGTTCTGTCAGATCCATTTTTTATTATTTTGTTTCATTTTTTTTTTTACTTTCATTGTTCAGCCAGTACTGAAAAAATAATGAGATAGAGAAACAGGCGGCCACCAAACATGTTCCTTCTCATTCTAATTGCAAATAAGCAAGTAAATGAGTTTTGTTATTTACATGCCTTTGTTTGTCTAAGTGCCCTGTGCCTCAGTCCGCAACTGTGAATCATGGAGCTGAATTCAGGCATCGTAGCTAACCATCAACCAATTCACTGTATGTTTATTCATATTTTCAAGTAAACATGCTGAAACATCTGCAATTGTTTGTGTGTGGGTGTTTCTTTAGCTAGGTCCTTCAATGTCATTTAGATACTGGGTATCAAGGTCACATTTTAACTTTTGAACTTATAACTGTTAAACTGGAATATGTTGCCATACCAAATCAAATAGCCGAACTATAAACACACACCTGACTAAAGCACTTTCAAACAAGGTTATTATAGTTGACAAAATCTATAACAAAGGCAAAAACTTTGATTGTTAACTGATTTACATAATTTATTTACAAACCCGATTCCAAAAAAGTTGGGACACTGTACAAATTGTGAATAAAAACAGAATGCAATGATGTGGAAGTTTCAAATTTCAATATTTTATTCAGAATACAACATAGAGGACAAATCAAATGTTTAAACTGAGAAAATGTATAATTTTAAGGGAAAAATAAGTTGATTTTAAATTTAATGGCATCAATACATCTCAAAAAAGTTGGGACAAGGCCATGTTTCCCACTGTGTGGCATCCCCTCTTCTTTTTATAACAGTCTGCAAACGTCTGGGGACTGAGGAGACAAGTTGCTCAAGTTTAGGAATAGGAATGTTGTCCCATTCTTGTCTAATACAGGCTTCTAGTTGCTCAACTGTCTTAGGTCTTCTTTGTCGCATCTTCCTCTTTATGATGCGCCAAATGTTTTCTATGGTGAAAGATCTGGACTGCAGGCTGGCCATTTCAGTCCCCGGATCCTTCTTCTACACAGCCATGATGTTGTAATTGATGCAGTATGTGGTCTGGCATTGTCATGTTGGAAAATGCAAGGTCTTCCCTGAAAGAGACGACGTCTGGATGGGAGCATATGTTGTTCTAGAACTTGGATATACCTTTCAGCATCGATGGTGCCTTTCCAGAGGAAAGCTGCCCATGCCACACGCACTCATGCAACCCCATCCCATCAGAGATGCAGGCTTCTGAACTGAACGCCAATAACAACTTGGGTTGTCCTTGTCATCTTTAGTCCGGATGACATGGCGTCCCAGTTTTCCAAAAAGAACTTCAAATTTTGATTCGTCTGACCACAGAATAGTTTTCCACTTTGCCACAGTCCATTTTAAATGAGCCTTGGCCCAGAGAAAACGCCTGCGCTTCTGGATCATGTTTAGATATGGCTTCTTTTTTGACCTATAGAGTTTTAGCCATTAACGGCGAATGGCACGGTGGATTGTGTTCACCGGCAATGTTTTCTGGAAGTATTCCTGAGCCCATGTTGTGATTTCCATTACAGTAGCATTCCTGTATGTGATGCAGTGCCGTCTAAGGGCCGAAGATCACGGGTATCCAGTATGGTTTTCCAGCCTTGACCCTTACGCACAGAGATTGTTCCAGAGTCTCTGAATCTTTGGATGATATTATGCACTGTAGATGATGATAACTTCAAACTCTTTGCAGTTTTTCTCTGAGAAACTCCTTTCTGATATTGCTCCACTATTTTTGGCGCAGCATTGGGGAATTGGTGATCCTCTGCCCATCTTGACTTCTGAGAGACACTGCCACTCTGAGAGGCTCTTTTATACCCAATCATGTTGCCAATTGACCTAATAAGTTGCAAATTGGTCTTCCAGCTGTTCCTTATATGTACATTTAACTTTTCCGGCCTTTTATTGCTACCTGTTCGAAATTTTTTGGAATGTGTAGCTCTCATGAAATCCAAAATGAGCCAATATTTGGCATGACATTTCAAAATGTCTCACTTTCAACATTTGATATGTCATCTATATTCTATTGTGAATAAATATAAGTTTATGACATTTGTAAATTATTGCATTCCTTTTTTATTCACAATTTGCATTGTGTCCCAACTTTTTTGGAATCGGGTTTGTACATTTGACAACTGGCCCACCACTGTATAGTGCTAAAGTAACTCATATATGTAGCAGAGGTGAGGGCGGTGCCCAGAGCTGAGATATATTCGGGTCATCTCTTACACCTACAGTACCTTACTATAGGTGTCTTGTCATTTTGCCCATCTCTCTATCTCATACTCGAATTCACACATGCAACTTCTCGCTCTCACTTTCACTCACACTCTCACACACGTACACTTTCAATTCCACCCTTGCTTTTGCACTTGGAGACACATTCACCACATTAATTATCACTTTGCCTTCCTGCAGACAACTGTAAAATAAAGGGTTGCCGCATTTGACTCAGACAGATATGCCCCTTCTGAGATTCAGCCAGAAAAAGACACTCCATTACTGTGTCTTAAATTACTGTTTTAGCCTCCTCCCTCCATCACGCACACGTCTCCGTGCCAACGGGTGCCTTGGCTGATGAATGCCTTGGGAGAAGGGTGCTGTATTGACCGGGGCGTCCAGGAACCCTGACGGACCTGCATTAGTGATGAATGGGCGAGTCCAGATGCAGAATACTTGAGCTGTTCTTCACCAATATAATCCACTGCATGGTGCAGGTGCTGCCTGTAAAAGTAAGATGCATGGACCTGTCACAATCTGCCATCTAGCATGGCAAAAACAGAGGAACACAGACAGATGCTGCGTATTGACGAAAAAGATAAACTTCCCTCTAACTCTTTTGCCTTTCTGTCATAGCGCTATGTAGACAAACACTGTTTAAGATTTATTTCCATGCCACAACTGAGTGCTTCTCAAGCACTTTTGGTTCTTTTAAAAGTCGCTTCCTTAAAACACACTTTTCACTCACTGCTTCAGTGGTGCGCCCCTAGGTGGAGCCAGGAGTTCTAAAATGATAGGGGGGTTGGGGTTGTTAATGCAAAGAAACATCTTCAGGGTGATACAAGACCCCACTACGAAATTATCCTACTTAAGCGGCTAATATATGCCGTCATATGGTGCGATTAAAGAATCAGAATTGAGTATTTCATAAAAATATTATTGAACGATGCATGGTTCTGCACTAAGCTTGAAAGATTCACTAAGTTTATGAAAGGGCTGCCAGTACCAGGTAAACATAAAGCAAACAATGAATCTACTTCATAACCACCAAAACAACATGTCTACACCAGACGCAAGCAGCACAACGAGGTGCGACAAAAGCAAATTGAACCCATTATAATCAGTGATGCTCTCTATACCACGACAGTAAACTGATACCCCTTTCTATTTCTGATGTACTCCAAGCACTCGTGCAACTTGTGACAAAGGACAAATGGATTTGTGACAAGTAATATCCTGCCCTCATATTCACCAGTACAATGGTGGGTAATGAAGAGAGACCATTGTTGTGCGTCAAAATATTAGCTTCTATGAAGCCGAACAATTTAAGACGCGAATTCACATCACGAACACAAAGAAAAGCCCATTGAAGTTGAGAAGTACTTTATTAATTACAATGTTTCAGATAAATCCCCTAGGATCTTACAAGTCGTTATGTGAGTGCATGTAGGTGGGGAGGCTTAATAGTCACACGTAGCCACACCTTCAGACTGATGGCAGAAGGTCTGGACTCCATTGCAGCTTTCATTGGCCAATGCTGTCTAACTGACATGTAAAGCAACCGATCACAGTTCATTTTGTTCCGTGCCATGTTTTGGGGTGTATGTAAAGTGTACCTACAATAACTAGTATAAACAATAATAAGTTTACTGCAACAATGGTGACGTGTCAAGACTCCTGTAGAATTTTCCTGTAGAACCAGTCCAGTGACAACTTCGACCATTTTGTGTGCCTTATGCATGAGACGTTCAGCCAACGGTCCGTGGGCATGAGGTCAGAGGCTGAGACTAGGGGCTTGAAAATATTTTTCTCTACAAAAGAGGAACATATTTTTTTTTTAGCTGAAAGTTTTCAGCTGAAAGTTTGGGAACCACTGCACTAGTTTATTTAATTTGCTTAAACAGTGTCCAAAGGTGGACATACATGCATTATAGAATATTTCTGTTTTTGTACTTTTCTGAAAGTAATGATCTGTTCCTTTGAATAGAATTTTGTGATAAAAATGCATTTTCCTTATGCTAAGTTAAAAGAATTTTTTGCATAATATGACAAAAATAAAAATTTCTGGAAAGTGACACAATAAAAATATAAAATAAGTGATATTTATTTTTCATTTTGGTAAACTTTTGAAAAAAAAAAAACTTTATTTGGAGGAAAATTGTTGGTTGTGATGGAAATTACTCCACATTTGTTGGACAGCCATAATTTTTGAAAATTTTTATTTCATTTTCAGACTGAACATAATAATAATAATAATAATAATAATAATAATAATAATAATAATTCTTTCTTTTATAATGGATTTTAACGTTTTATGAATGAAAGTCTGGGTCTTTTGTATTTTTTAATACAAAAATAAAGTCTATATACGTGAAAGGCATTTGTAATGTTTATTAAGATATTATCATATCACATATATTATAATATTTAATGAAGATATATAACAAAAAGGAATTGAAATCAGTTTGAACAAAAATCCACCTAAACATAAAAGTGAAGAAACACAATTACTCCTGATACTTACTTCACTTTACTTTACTTTACTTTATTTATTTATAAAGGAACCATGTACAATTTTTAACATAAATGTTTCCATTCCATGCATTGTACTGGATTTAGCTAAAAGCTAATTTTCACCTGCAGTCCAACCTGCGTTTCTTCAGACCGACGATAAATGTAAATGAACGGGCAGTTTGTTTTTCTACCAATTTGTTCGAAGTCTCAGATGGTGACACATATTCAAAAAGGTTTATCCATAACCTGTGATAACTAACATTCCCTCAACCCTCACGGTCACACAACATCACATCCGTTCTACGGCACCCATCACAAACGGTCCTGCGTGTAGAATCACTCCGACAGGTAGCTCTCAGTACGCCACACTCGTTTTGTCATGGCTCACTTTGAGAACATTCAAGCCTTGAGGCCGGTTGACAGGTTCAACAGTTTGAACCCGACCATCTTGGCTCGGAAAGGTCTCTGCACTGCTGCGGTTACACAGCTTTGTTGACTCGGAGCAACAAAAGAAAATGACTGTAACGCAACAGCTCTGGTTTTTCTCCCAACGCTCCGCTGCTCAAGCTCAAGGCGTCTGTTTTCGATGATAATTAACCTCACCGCACAGAGACAGTTTGAGTTCTATTCAGCTCTGCCTCAATTACTATGAATAATGAACACACTCCGTCCAGCCTCCGAAACACTCTTGCACACTGGGTACTCTTATGCCCAACACAATGCCCCTTGATCTCTGCAAATTTTTGAAATGTTCTATCAAACACCACAATCAATGTTCTTTTCTTTCTTGGTAATATGCAAACTTAACTGGGAACATGTGCTTTGAACATTAACTACAAATGAATGGGATCAAATTTTATAATTTGCCATTATTATAAGACATTTACATGTATTTGCATTTTAATTTGATCACAACCATTAAAAGCTTTGTCTGTCTTGTGAATTGTCACATTGTACACTGATTTGCTCTGTTTCGAACCCTAGTGTGCTGTCTAGGAATGAAACCATTTTTTAGGCATTTTTAAAATCAACATTTTCCTCGATTCATACCAATGCATTATGAGACTGAGTGAATGTTAAGAATATCATTACATCACATTTATTCATTTTGCAAATGCTTTTATCAAAACCTACTTACAGCAAATGTTTAACATATACATTTTATCAGTATGCATGTATTTCCTATGAACTCATGACCTTGGCTGCTCTAATGTCATGTTTTATTAGTCGAGCTACAGATATGCCAAGACATGACAAGTTATGAGACTTCAATGTATGTTTATGAAGTGCGATTGTTTGCCAGTGTGCAGAAAGCCTCAGTCATAGTCAGCAACAGGAGGCGAACTGGAGCTGGGTGCCAAACACATCACAGCCAACAGCCTGACAGATGGAGCAGTTTGCCCTCTCATTCTGCTGACCTTTGACCTAATCCTATCTCCCTTTCTTCCCCTCTCTCTGCTGCCCCCAAGACCGCCCCAGATGACATCTGAAGGTTACCAGGCTTGTCAACCCTGCTCCTTGAAATTGAATTATGTAAACAAACAAAAATAAATCCCCAGCCTCTCCGTCTGCCTGCTTCACATTTTAAAGCCTTTTGGAGGAAGAGATAATCTCATTTAAAACAAGTTAAAACTGCATTACAGTAGTAAACAAACATGAGAAAAGACACATTTTGTCCCTGCAGTGTAAGATAAGCTACAAGACGTTTATATTACAAAAGATTTCTGTCTCAAATAAATGCTGTTCTTTTGAACTTTCCATTAATCAAATAACCCAGACTTTTTTTAATTTATTTTTTTATCACAGTTTACACAAACATTTTAAGCGGCACAACTGTTTTCAACACCGATAAATGTTTCTTGAGCAGCAAATTGGAATGATTAGAATGATTTCTGAAAGATCATATGACACTGAAGACTGGAGGAAAAAAAAAATCAGCATTGCCATCACATGAATAAATTCCATTTATCACTAAATATATTAAAAACATTTATTTTAAATCGTAATGATATTTCACAATATTAAAGTTGAAAGGATCACAGGATCATGTGACTCTAAAGACGAATGAAGTTTTGCATCACAGGAATAAATTACATTTTAAAACATATTACAATAGAAAATCGTTATTTTCAATTGTAATAATATTTCACATTATTACTGTTTTACTGTATTCTTGATCAAATAAATTCAGCATAAGAGACATCTGTAAAAACGTTTTAAAAATATTATTGACCCTAAAATGTTGAATGGTAGTGTACAAATGAGTGAATAGAGATACACAATGTTCACTGGCTGGAGTGAGCAACGTAGCATCGCACCAATGCAAAAATTTGTTTTTTACTATTCTGAAAAGAGGTGAGATACTGTCCTCCTAGACTGAAACCTGTAGCAAAGTTTGTTTCTTTCAGTTAGTTGTTCCCCTGTGTCTCACTAAACACATTTCCTTGACAAATGGGATGACAGACATCTGATTAGCAGTCAGTAGATGAAAAAGGACAAATGAGACAGAGAATGAGGGTTTTGGTTTGTTTGTTGTCCCTCATAGCTCTCGTCCCTGATATTTTGAGCACCACAATCAATGTTATTATCAGTTTTCAATCAGAGTCTGATCATTGGTTTCCCTCGCCATCCAAACGCGTCGTACATCACAGACCAAATAACGGCAACGTCTGTAATAACAAAAGATATGATCTTATTTGATCTGAATGCTGTTGACAGAGGATATGAGAGGGTGGATATTAATCTGCTCGCAATATCACATGAACTGTTATCACGCTTGTCTTTCTTTTTCCCTTCAAATATTTTCTTATGTGAGCCTCGTGGTTTGTTTTTGAGGGTCAGTAAATCATACGGTATGGCTCGACTGTTCATTAACAGTACAAAAAGTTCACACTTTTTGGCCTCTGCCAACCCCAACAAACAAAAAAAATGTGAAATCGGTAATCCTACTGTGGCTAGCGGCCACTCGCCTGCTTTTTAGAAAATCAGTCATGACTACTAGGTGAATATTACATTACCTAACCAGGCTCCCTTTTCAGATTGTTCCTTCGCCTATGAAACTTTACTAAATGGATATAGAAATTGCCGCCCATCTGCTGGACTGTAACGTAACCACATGGCATGATAAATCACTTCCAAGTAATTTTCCTTAATGCAGAGAGTATATTTGGAAGTGCAACCGGGTTGTCTTTCTCTCATGCTGTATAACATGCTCTAGTACCAGGGTTAATTGACCAACGGCGTACTGTCAAAACACATTAGTTTGGGTTGCCAGTGTGTGCTGTATTGCACCGATGGATCATTTTCCCCCCACTTGGCCCGTGCGCTCACTAGCGCTCACAATCATGACGCGCTCTCAATCAAATCACGCCTGTTAAGACATCAAGTTTCTCATTCCGATTTGGTGTGTTAACAAGTGTGAGAGTGGGCAACTCGACCATGCCGCCTGAGGATAGTAGATCATGTTACTGTTAGCTTTGCGTTAGCAGGCAACACAACCTCGCTGGTCAGAGACTCTCACATTTCATTCTGATCAGACAAATGGATAATGAGCCCGGGGCTGCCCAAAGAGAATCATAGCATGGTGCCACAACTGCTCATGACCAGTTTACATTTGTGACCCTGGACTACAAAAGCAGTTATGAATCGCACAGGTATATTTGTGGCAATAGCCAACAATACATTGTATGGGTCAAAATTATCGATTTTTCTTTTATGCCAAAAATCATTAGGATATTAAGTAAAGATCATGTTCCATGAAGATATTTTCTAAATATCCAACCAGAAATATATAAAAATGTATTATTAGTATTAATATGCATTGCAAAGGACTTCATTTGGACAACTTTAAAAGCGATTTTCTCAATATTACATTTTTTTTTTTTGTACCCTCAGATTCCAGATTTTCAAATAGTTGTATCTCGTCCTATCCTAACAAACCGTACATCAATGGAAAGCTTATTTATTCAGCTTTCAGATGATGCATAAATCTCAATTTCCAAAAATGGACCCTTATGACTGGTTTTGTGGTCCAGGGTCACATTTATTGTTGTTATCTATAAATGACAGGTGGACTATATATATACTTTTTTGTATTATTATTATTGCTAATAGAATGAATGTCATGAAAACATGTCTAAGTTACCCTACACCCTACAAAAATATATAAAATTATATTATGCATATGGCAACTGTACTATTTTGATTTATTTGATCCAAAATACAGCAAAAACAGTATTATTGTGAAATATTTTTACAATTTAAAATAACTTTTTTTCTATTTGAATGTTTTAAAATGAAATTTATTCCTGTGATTCAAAGCTGAATTTACTCCAGTCTTTAGAGTCACATGATCCTTCAGAAATCATTCTAATGTGCCGATTTGCTACTTAAGAAATATATTATTATTATTATTATTATTATTATTATTATTGTATAAAAAAATGTCAGGATTATTTGATGAATAGAAAGTTCAAAAGAACAGCATTTATCTGAAATATAAAGCTTTTGCAGCATTATAAATGTCTATACTGTCACTTGATCAATTGCTATTCATCAAATAATCCTAAAACATGTTTTACACAACTGTTTTCAACATTGATAATAATCATAAATGTTTCTTGAGCAGCAAATCCTCATATTAGAATGATTTCTGAAGGATCATGTGACTCTAAAGACTGGAGTGATGATGCTGAAAATTCAGCTTTGTGTCACAGAAATAAATTACATTTGAAAATATATTCCAATAGAAAACAGTTATTTTACATTTTAATAATATTTCACAATATTACAGTTTTTTGTATTTTTAATAACATAAATGCAGCCTTGGTGAGCAGAAGAGACTTCTTTCAAAAGCAATCAAAATAGTACAGTTTCCAAACTTTTGACTGGTAGTGTATATATTAATTATGATAACTAAGCACATTTTCTCAAACTTTTTTTAATCTGATTACCTACATAAATACTTCACCATTTATATATTATAATAATATTATAATATATAATTATTTATATATATATATATATATATATATATATATATATATATATATATATATATATATATATATATATATATATATATATATATATATATAATTAGAATTTATAATAATATAATTAACCTTTTAAGCATTATAATGAGAAATGTGAATAAGTTCAGGGAAATTTATTTAATTTCTTGACGTCTTAATGCTACAGTGCAAAAAAATATTTTTTCTTTCAGGTCAAATATGAAATGGAAATGTTCTTGACAGGTTTTGTGAGATTCACCCTGTTGTTTTGCATATGTAATGTTTTTTGCTTTATGTGGGTGTTGTGAAAATTAATTTGCATAATAAAAACAAATGATATCCCTAGCTACAGACTAGATATCAAATCATAAAAAATTTGTAATATTTCTGTCTAAAAGTTTTGGCATGTGGCTAAATTCTGCAAGAATAAAAGTACAATCATGTACATGCAATAAATCATGTACATGTTTTCATGTGCTATAGTTATAAATGCAGTAGCCCATGTTTTGCAGTCCTGCACTGCAAGTATGCAATAAGATTCTTCTATAAATCTTAGATGCCAATATCAGAGTCATTATTGTCTCAACTCCCTGGCATGGCTTCCTAAAGCAGCTTGGTGAGATTTTTGTGTGAGCCCAGTCTGATAAGTCTGATGCTTTATTCTTTTGTCACGGAAAAGGTGGGGAGCGAATGAGTGCGCTCAAGATCTTATTCACATACCCGATTGGATGAGGTCGGGCCAGAAGGACTCTCACGTCCTTGAAAGCAGTAGCAAGATGGCAGACTTTCTTTGGCATCCAGCTCTAGTCGTGTCATTGTTCTAAGTTGTGTTTGGTTTTGAATTGTGCACCACAGCGGTGCTGAATTGGAATAATGTTCCTCTCTGATTGGCTGTGCAGTCACAGAGTCCAGCTACAGAACCTCATTTTGTGCTTCCTCCCAAGAGTTTGTGTGTGCATGTGCATGGCGGAACGAGAGATAGCTGCTTGAAGTTGAAGAGCACATGCTTGCTCTGCAATCCCAAAGGACAATAGACACTTACACAATTGAGTTAATTAGAAAATGTTTCTATTGCTTTCTGGGTCTCGGGTTCTTTTAATTAAGAAACACAAAAGTGTCTTTCAGAATAGGACATTTGCTTGATGAAGAAGATAAGCACTCTGGTTTATTGCATTGGACGGCTAAACATTAGACTTATTTGCATCTATTAGTGCTCAGCCAATGTAATTTCACTTCTAAACAACTAAGCTTGATATGAGAAGTATTTTATTTAGTTTTTTCTCTACCGTGATAAAAGTAATCGAATTGCTAGAGCAGACTGTGTGATTAAAAATACAGCTAATGTACTCATAGCAGTCAATTTACTCAGACTCAAGCTGTGCTTGTTGTATTAAACATAATTTTTTCATAAGCTTTCATTAAAAAAGTGTCAGAATTGCTCAGTGTCTGCTGTAGCACTAAATGGTTCTCATCATCAGCCTTTACAGACCTTTAATATAAGCTTGCCGCTGTCATGCGAGATTCGGTCCCTTCGCAGTACCTCATGCCACTTGGACCCAAGAGGTTTTTAATCTGTCTTATTTTCACATAGATAATAAATCGACCATATTTTTTTAACATAAGAGAGGGTGCATCTAGTTATTTTAGCTGTTCGTTGGGCTTTTTGATATTGCAAACAGGTAATTCTTATAATATTATTTTAATTTATTATCGTATTTAAAAACACACTGTTTGTAGCACAAATAATTTTACTGTATACTGCACTTTTTATTCTTCAAGTTATTTACCTATAGTTAATAATGAATGTGTGCACATTTACACAAAAAAGCTTACTTTCGTGTTGCAAAGTAAGGTGGATATAATACACCAGTAAGGCTTGGATGCAGCTGCTTGGCCACGGAAATCCATTCCATGAAGCTCTCTACACACTTGAGCTAATCTGAATGCCACACGAAGTTTGGAGGTCTGTAGCTATTGACTCTGCAGAAAGTTGGTGACTTCTGCGCACTGTGTGCCTCAGCATGCACTGACCCCGCTCTGTGATTTTTACATGTCCTACCACTTAGTGGCTGAGTTGCTGTTGTTCCCAATTGCTTCCACTTTGTTGTAATACCACTAACAGTTGAACGTGGAATATTTAGTACTGAGGAAATTTCACGAATGGACTTATTGCACAGGTGACAACCTATCATGGTACCACACTTGAATTCACTGAGCGACTGAGAGTGACCCATTCTTTCACAAATGTTTGTAGAACCAGTCTGCATGCCTGGGTGCTTGATTTTATACACCTTTGGCCATGGAAATGATTGGAACGCGATTTGGAGTGGCGTCCCAATACTTCTGGCAATATAGTTTACATAGTTAAAAGCACACAATAGAATTTATAATCAGACACACTGGATTCCATTCAGCTGAAAGTCAGAATTTCAAACTTTCAATTTTAAATGGAAAATGTACTGTGTATATTCTTTCAGTCAATAGAATCTAGGGGGGGGGGATTTTGCTGAATTCCATTCAAAATCGGAATCCAACTTAATATTTCTTTGACTCATTTGATAAACTTCAGCTTAAAAGTGAAGGTTTGTAATTGATTGTGTACATCTTTGTGTCGAAATTACATCATTCACACTTATCTTGGCAAAATCTGCAACTTGAGGAACAATTTTGCATGGCATTCAATAGCACATTTAATGAAACACAGAAATATAATCTTCCATGACACCGCTGTTGAGGCACGTCTAATGATAGTACTCCAAGACAACCGATGAGCACTGACTGGTCTAAACCCAGGATGGCTAGTCCCATGTGGCAGGGCTTGTGCTAGAGAAGACATAGAAATGAAAGGGGCTCTTTATTCCCCTAGCGGACTGATATTCAGGTCAGTGGTGGAGAAAAGAGTGTGGGCTGGAGAGCAGGTTTTAACAGGTATGAATCAGGGGTCTGATGCTAGACAATCAGGGGTCTGATGCTAGACAGGTGCAATTATGGTCTAAACCGCAAGCTTTCAAAGAAGATGGGGCAACTGACCAGTAAGTCTGGCCTTTAAGATGGCTGACAGATTCTCCTCTGTTTGAAAAGCGTTGAAATGACAGGGCTTTGGAAAAAGCTTTTTGAAAGCCAGGTGAGAGTTTTTGTTGTGGTTTGTTTGTTGGTTTTTTCATGTTCTTTTTTTTTTTTCCTTTTCAAGTTTCACACCATGCCAAAATATTATGTTAAACGAGCAGAACACATTTGCTCAGCTGTTCGAGATATTGAACCAGTCGATGGTTTTAAAGTAGTAATATTTTGGTGCATTTGAAATAAGTGTACTAAACCATTTGAGAGAAACACACTAGTGATCCCAGTTAATTGTTCTTAATTTTAAATAAACCATCTGGGGAGGTACCAGATATCTGTCCATAAGCTAAGATTTGTATTGTTTTATATCGTTTTATTTATTTATTTTTGTTTGTTTTGTTTCGTTTCCTTTGTTTCGAATGAATGTACTGAAGCAGTGTTATGCTAGGAAGGAAAAAACAAAGGAAAAAAGCGGAGGATTGTCACCTCCATTACCCCACAGCGAAGTCGAGGCCGTGGGCTGATGATCCCAAAGTTACTTTAGACTATCACTCACTGTTTTTCCTCAGAGGAGAGTGCTTATCGATTTTGTCAACAGCCAATTGATTTTTCTTTCGCTCTCTCTCTCTCTCACACACACACTCTTTATCTTCCCTGTTCTCTCCCTTAGGACCTGAGTTTGGGAAATGTGTCCTATGGTAGCAGGTCTAACCCTCCTGGGAGATGCAGCATTTATTTAAATGATTCTCTACTGCCAAATCAAATATAGTCTTCACACCATGATAAGAGAAGCAAAAGATTCAAGTTTCAATTTGAGGACGTTTGGGGGCTGGGGGTGCTGTCAGGATATTAGACATGTTCTAAATGCCAACTGTTCTGGATGGAATATCATTTGAAATATAAAATGGATGAATCTCATGAAAAAAACAGATAATATTTTACCCAATATTCAAAGAAAAGAGAAATATGTAATCTCTTTATCTCTTGTTAATAAATATCATATGAAGCCTATTTTAGATAGCCACTATGATTTCTTTCTTTTTTTTTAATTTTGAGGTGAAATATGACCACAGGTTTCTTGATATGTACCATAACATGTTTTGAGTGCTTGCATGTTTCCCAAATGGTGAATACAAGATGTCTTTCGTTCACTGGAGACTGCCATTATTTATACAGTCCTTGACTCGGCGTTGTCCCAGAGCGAATCAAGCACATTCAAATCTGGAGTGGAAAAATCGTCTTCTTTTCTGGAGAAATCTGCTTCCCTGAAAGTTGCCATTCGGTCGCCAGGTGTTTGTTGTGTTGTGCGCAAAAGCCGTAATTACTGTATGAGTCTCTGAATGCCGGATTCTTCCACCACATCTGTCTACCAATTATTCCCAGCAAATGTCGGTTCGGGGAGAAAGCTTCTATTGAGTCTCGGAAACTGACATTCTTGTATCTGGTGCTCGTGCTCTGTTGACGCATGCAGTTTTAGCCCTGCTGTATAGAGGCGTCGCTCTTTCTCTTGGCAGGAGGCTGTTAATCTTGTCGAAAAGCTGAGGAGCTCAATTGTCCTCCCCTGACAGCGCACGCTGGAGTTCGGGAGCTGTATTTATAAAGTCATGACCAGAAGAGGAAATACTATTTTAGGTTACAAGTCCATCAGTATGCTGTATGGCTGTATGCAAATATTTTTTTATAGTTTTTAGAGGCTAAGCAATTTGGTCAGTGTGCATAAATTCTTGTTCATTAATTCCAAATTTTATTAAACTACGTAGTTTTCAGAGTATTTCCGTTCCGTTTATTTAGTTCCACGCTGTCCTTGACAATCAAATAAATTCTGTGTTGAGGGTGATTGCTTTAACAATGTCAAGCTCAAAATGTCTTCCAAGAGTGATCAAATGGCAAGTTGTGAATGCCAACAGCTCCTGTTTTCAGCTAAATTGGCTGATTACTCTCACTAGAGCGTTGCAACATCTCTGTCTGAGCGGCGATCGTTAATCCTGTGTGACCAGCAGACATGAAGGTCTCTGGCAATTGATCAAAGAGTGTCAACCAACAAACTGAAACTTTTCCCTTCTAGCATGTTCTGTTTCTTTGTTGCTCTGGGAAGATATTCAACCGTAAATCAGCATGGCTATTTGGAACCATGTCAGCTCAGTCCAGTCAGTGGACTCCTATTTTCAGTCAAGCGAGTACAGCTTTTATTTACATAAATGAGGAAAGTTTAATAAAGAATTAGTTCACCTCACATTTAAAATTCTTTCTCCTGTGGAACAGAATGTCCTGGCTTCTCCTGTCCATATAGTGAATGTAATATCTTAAAGTCAGATTTTCATGGAATAACAGCTTTATTTACCCTTTACATACAAAGTTTGACAATGGCCCCAGATTATTGTTGTTCAGCATTCACTGCACGTTAAAGCATCACACTCTATCATTAGAAAGATTTAAGACTCCAGCTTCGATATTTGACCACTGTTTATGATAAAACTAGGTCGCAGTGATATTAATTTCTTAATTTATGTCAGGTGCAAAATCTGTATTTTGAATATAATAAAAACACGTACATATCATTCATGTCTGCACCAGTTTATATGTGTTCACATAGATGCACTACACAGCGTCCGTTAGGGCTCTTAGTCCAAAAGTGCCAATATATGAAGAAATATTTATTTTTTCTCACATGTTTGCAAAATATTTCATCATACAGAATATAATTTCTATTAATTTCCCACTGAATTATGCAACCTGAAGAGCTGAAAGAGTGTTCAGATCACGCTCTGTCTGTCCTCTTCCTGGTCTGCATCAGTTTTGACGCATCAAGAGCTCATTCAGCCTAGAGCTGTCAATCATCTTACATGACCATAATTCCTGCACTTCTGGATGATGCTGTCCTGTACACTTTCTCGTTCTGAGCTCCTTGAAAAAAACTAACCCAAAGAAACATTTCTACATGAAACAAGAAGCTAATAAACACACGATTACAATAGTATATGGTTTGTGTATGATTTTCATATCAATAATGGATGTTTACATTATAAATGCTAAGCAGATGTAGCTATTAGCTGCATATAAAAGGCTATACATAACACATTTCAACATAATTGTATGACTAAAATCCATATTAGATTTTTGAGCGAGAACAATGAATGAGGCAGTTCGCCTCGCCAGACCATAGACAATAGACTGCAAGTAGGTGTTTACAGGGCAATAAAATATTTTATTAGCATCTTATCAGCCTTCTCTAAAAACTCACATGACATGGTCTTACAAAATGTTTTTAAAATGCATAGTTTTAGAGATGTCATCTTCAAACTTGTAGCAGACTTGTGGCTTCAGCTTCATTAAGTTTCTACATTTCTACAACACAGACACATATTTTTATACATTTAAAAAAGATGTTTGAGCTTCTACAGTATATCTCCATATTTATTACAGTCCAAGTAATTCAGAGTTTTGAACTGTAAGCTCTTAAGTGTTGGCTTTCTAAATATATGTTGGTAATGTGTTCATCATCAGAATGACTTTTGAGCAGCAACCTTTTTATTTTAGGTTTATAATTTATGCCCCACTCGCCAAAATCGGGGGTGTGCAGTAAGGGGTTACAGTTTGGTCTATTCTTCACAAAAAGCTATTGTATGGCTTCAGAAGATTTGAAATGTAGTGAATATATACATTATGTTTTCTCTGTTTTTGTCTGCACAGTGCCATCATGGGCCATTGTCGCCATCGCGTTTGTTGCTGTTGTACTAGTTGTTTCCTGCTGCTTCTGCATCTGCAAAAAGTGGATATTCAAGAAGAAGAACAAGAAAAAGGGCAAAGACAAGGGCAAGAATGCCATCAACATGAAGGACGTTACAGACGGTGTCAAAACCGAGGTAAAAACATTTTGTTACTACTTTTGGATTAGCCTTGTTCTTTAGTCATCAGCAGTTGCATGAAATAATTATTTCCTCAAGTATTATTGTATTAATGCATGATGCCAATTAAGGATATCCATAAGACAACTCAATCTAGACCGAGTCATCTTTTGATGATGTTGTTTCACAGCTGACTTTAATTGCAGGACTGCAAACCTGGGCATGTTAACGGTTCATTAAAGTATTGAGTTTTTTTTTCTGTTTTTCTTGCATTTAGCCTAATTCACAGTTTTTGTAGTGCTGCATATGGTTAACTGTTCTATGAAGTGGTATCAACCCAGAGAAATGACAGTAGATAATGAAAACACAATAGGAGAAAACATTAATGCAGCTCGCTTTTTCCTGCACACACACAAATTATATGGAACACTGGCACTTTAACCCTAGTTAGCATGCTAATTGCATTAACAAGCTCGCAATAGTACACTTCTAACAGAATAATTGACAAAGTCAGCTTAATTCACGGTGTAAGGACACTGGCTTTGAGATCATGCCAAGACCACTCAGATCCCAAATTAGAGACATTGATTTTCGAGCACAAAGCACAGTGAAGAGGAACAGACACAGATAATTAACAACACTCTTTAAAAAAAAAAACAGTATGCCATTCCAGAATGTCACAGTTTATCAGCGTCAAACCAAATGCGAACACTTGTTGGTGAAAAGCAGATATACAATAGCTGCTATATGATGTTTACACACCGACATTGTGTATTAGTACATTCAAAATGGGATGCAAACTGAAACAAATAGCTGCAGCCACTGAGATACCTATATAGTAATCAATATTTTGAAACACAACCCTGCTGAAATACAACAACTTAAACCCGCCTAAGGTGGTTTGCTGGTCTCCCAGCCTGGCCAAGGTGATTAGGCTGGTCTCTTTGATGGTTTTAGAGGGAAAGACCAGCTGAAGACCATCTTAGCCATGTTGGACAACCAGTTAAGCCAAACAAACCAACTTAAGCTGATTTAACCTGTTAGCAGGGAAACACCCATATATAGTTTCTAATACCTGTGCTAATTGGTTAAATATTAAAGGTCAATGAATCTTCACTCTTATTTAGCCAATTAGCACAGGTATTAGAACTATACACACTAATCCAGCGCAATATGCCACAGGACAATGTCCTGCACAACATACATCTTTGTTGTATAGTAAGCAGAAGGAGCTTTGAGCTTCTCAGCAGTCATTTCTCCTGGTGTGCCCAGAATCATGTGGTCACCTTTGTGTGTGGTTGTTTTAATTTGTGTCTCTTCCTTCCATGTCCTCCTTATCTATGTTTTGTCTGATGACTTTACGGGATTGCCACTGGCGGTAGGTTCCCAATTGCTGTTGGATCTTCTATAGCCTGCTGCAATGACTTTTGATAGCCTCTTGACAACAGGTTTACTCTAGTAGAGTAACATATATGTAACTATGCATACAGTACATGTATATCTACAATATATATGTGTGTAAGTCTACATATACACATATATATGAAGAGAGAAAATGCACTTGGGTACGCTTCAGCAAGGTTGAACCACATTGATTTCTCATCGTAAACATGCTTCTCATTTGACGTTCACAAACATGGAAATTACTTGAGTGAAATTACTCATTTAAAACAGTTAAATGGCTGAGAAAACTGTCAAAGTACGATTGCTAGAGTGCTAGTGATGCGTTTGGCTTGTTTGACTGCCCTTGGCAAAATTATCAGTACTCATCTGATCCACTTAAACCTAAAATTGAAAAAATGTCCTGAAGGAGAACAGCACCCACCTCATTAGCAGGACAAATTTGTTCAAGAAGCAATTTTCAGACACGATGACCAGACTGATCTTTAATTGGCTGACATGTTTTTTAAACATCATCTTTTCCAGTCAGATGGAAAGGGTATCAATAAAGGACACTCACAGCTGCAAAAATACCAACTAGTGTTAATCATTTTACAGTTCCAAAAAAGAAACATTTAAGGGGATATTTCAGCCAAAAATGAAAAATCTGTCTTCGTTTACTCGCCATCAAGTGGTTCAGAAGCTGTCTGACTTTCTTTTCTTTCCTGGAACAGAAAAGGAGATGTTTAACAGAATGTCCTAGCTGCTGTTTTCCATACAATGAAAGTGAATGGTGACCACGTAATATGTCAAGCTAGATTTTCAAAACATGATTTTCAGAATTGTTTTCCCCATCCACTTTCATTATTGCAGATCACACACCCTGCTAAACTTCTCCTTTTGTGTTCTGCTGTCATACGGGTTTGGAGCAACAACATGAGGGTGTATAAATGATTTCTGGATGAACTATGTCTTTAAATTGAACAAGCGCCTCAAAAAGCTTGTTGAATTGAAGTGCTTGCGAGACTAGTCTGGTCCTCAGAAGAATATAACACAGTCAAGAAATCAATTTTGTTCAGCCTTTTGCTTTCACACTTGTAACCGAACAACTAATAAGACAGGCCCTGTACACTTTATGATCCCTCCCACCAACACATCTGCTGGCATGATGCTTACAGCTTCCATGAGCGTGGTGGTTATCACCAATAACTAAGGGTCATGACAATGCCACTGTGTGTTGAAGATCACGTCACGGAGAATGAGAGTCACTATACGAGCACTCTTCTAGAGAACGTGAATGCCCTGCATGCTTTACTGATGAGCAAGACTGCCCTTTCAGAAGGCAACTATTTCACAGTGAATGAACTGAGAGCTGAGTTTGCCTCGACAATCGCATGCTTTCCAGCGACAACAAACCTCCCTCGACATCCCCTTAACACACCGTCTTAGACTCAGGCTAGCTAGGGAGCTACTGCCACACCATCCACAACATTTCCCCACTGATTTGTTGATGCCAGAGATTGTTCTGCCTGAAATAACATAAAGGACAATGTATTGTACAATGTATTTCTAAAGAACATCTGTCTGCTCATCTTGCCTAGGGTTGGGGGGTATGACAGAGTAATTTTGTATCACAGTATCGGTATCTATAACACGATATATGCATGTCCGTTGCCCTTTTTTCTTTTCTTAAAATGTTTTAAACACTACATAACTATCAATGTATGTTTTTCAATCATTTTATTTATTTATTTATTGATGGATGCGTAATGCTTAAGAAGATTGCAAATAATTCAAAGATTAAATATATAGAAGATTACTAATAACAGATAAATTATTAGTCTGGTATATATGCAGAAACAACCTTTCATAATCTATCAAGTGAACATAATTGTGCTATTATAATATAACATACAGACACAGTAGTAATAACAGTAGGGAAACAATGCCCTCCAGTCCTCTGAAGAGTCTGAAGGGTAAAATGTTATAAACATGATGATGATAATGAATGAGCCACGTTCAAATCCATTGTAAAACAGCGGTATACAGTACCAAATGCGTAGACGATATATTACCATACCCCCCAGCCCTAGCTTTGCCCCTCCCACCAACCTAAACTGCTTGCACTCATTCAGTTCATCTTCTTGCAACTCTTTCCATGACTTTCCACGATAGCAGACCATAGGAGAGAAAGGGGTTCACAGCTCAAGTCTAGTGCATCACTGAGCATGTCATGGTCTTAATTGCTGTGGTGTTTTAGTGCTTGCTCCCCCCTAATAGAGGTGCGGTTGAAGAGCAGGCTGGTCCAGGGCTGGCCCGGCGCTCTGGCGAGGGCAATCGGGCAGCGCCAGCGTTGGGCCGACAGGACTGACTGTTAGTGGGTGTCTCCTTCAGGCCTTGAAGGATGAGGATGATGCGGAAACAGGGCTGACGGATACAGAGAAAGAGGTGGAGCCTAAGGAAGAAGAGAAACTTGGCAAATTACAGTACTCCATGGATTACAATTTCACAGAGAATACGGTAAGAGGCCGTCTCCGAATCATCGTCACTGTGTGTGGTGTTTAGTGAGGTCTTCTTCGTAAGTACAGTGTGTTTGTCCGTCAAAATGTAACCAGCTCCATTCAAATAATGCCCATTCCTCTAAGGTTATTCAGTGTGTCAATCTTACGTAATTGAATGCTCGCCATAAGCTGTGTGTTTAAAAAATACATACTGAAAACACGGAGATAGAGTGAACTTTAGACAATATGAATCACTTTTCAGAGTCATTTTTATTGCTGAGCTCTATTATTAAGTGCTATCTCTGAAAGCCAGAGGAATTCAGACTTAGCACTTAAGAAATAATGCCCATCATCCTGTAAACTCACCAAATGCTGTGAATGTCAAGGGCACATCACAGCAGTTAGATTTGTGTTTGAATCGGCTTTCTTCCACGCTGACTGAATGAGGTTGCTGGCTTGTCTTCAACTCCGAAGCTAAGCCGAAATTCACTGGGCGCTTCTTACAAGCTGTTGAGCTTGAAAGCTAAGTGACTTCCAGAATGAATGTGCTTCATTTTGTCAGATCCTTGGTGACAGATAATTGAAGCTGTGTGTGCATATAGTCTCACACCGAGAAAAAGCAACAACCCTGAAAGAGCCAGATTATCCACCATCACATACACACAAATTACAGCTTTTATAAGCACTGCCACCACAGGAGACTTTTCATTGTATGGTGTCAATGTATGTGTAGTGGTGAAATGACAAAATGACTGCAAATGACTTGTAATGTGTTCATTTTATGGCACAACAGTTTTAAGAACAAGAATGATATGTTAAAGAATGCTGCCTTTGTTCTATTCTTTTGGCATATAACAAAAAATATTACAAATAGCTGGTAAAGTTTACTTAAGCCTTCATAAAATGTAGCATGAACACAAAGGAGCAAATTCACCAAAAAAATGTGCCAATTTTGTGTGCGGTTTTTCAGCACAAAAGGCATGCTATTAATGTCTGTGGAAGGTAATACATTGCAGATGGCATGTACAAATAAATGAAGCCATCAGCAGGCACACTTCATTCTTTCCCAAATTCCCCCATCATGTTTTTCTCCCCATAAAAGAATAGTTCACCAAAAAATTCTGTCATTAATTACTCACCCTCATGTCATCCCAAACCCGTAAGACCTTCGTTCATCTTCGGAACACAAATGAAGACATTTTTGATGAAATCTGAGAGCTCTCAGGCCTTTCCATAGACAACTATTTAATTAACACTTTCAAGGTCCAGAAAGGTAGTAAAAACATCATTAAAATAGTGCAGAGCTCTCAAGATCTATGGCAGTCGATGCGGCTCATGTGAGCACCATGACGCGGGAACTGCGCTGTATTTACAACGTAAACAGCGTAGGAGACTAGCACAGGCCAGAACGAAATTGTTAATGCCATTATTTGTTTGTTTTTGCACACAACAAGTATTCTTGTCGCTTCATTAAATTAAGGAGCCAACTGGACCTTGAAAATGTTAATTTAATAGCTATCTGTGGAGGGACCTGAGAACTCTTGGATTTCATAATAATATCTTAATTTGTGTTCTGAAGATGAACGAAGGTCTTATGGGTTTGGAATGACATGAGGGTGAGTAATTAATGACGGAATTTTTGGTGAACTAACCCTTTAATATTCAGCTTTAAAGCAGACCAAAAAGCAGGAGATGCAGAGAAAACCACATCAGCCTGACCCAGATTCAACCCGTAAATCCACACACTCCAATAGACAGACACACTTGCATGTTTCTCTACCCTCTGTGCCAGCAGGAAATCTGCGTGCTTCTTTCCTGTCTGGCTTTAAATCAAGCCGAGTATCGCTTCAGGGAGACTCAGAGGTCTGGGTGATTTTTCTGCAACTCTTGCCCTTTCCAAAGGGGAAAGGTTCCAGGGAGCTCAACTAAACTCTGGGTTTGTTTTAAAGGTATTCTGGACCTTTCCTATGCAGCTGAGCAAACCCAGAGGGTAAAAATAGAAAAGGACAAAACATGGCAGTCAAAAAGCCACACAACACAATATCTCAGAATTCAGGGCAGCTCCTTGGGGAGACGGATAGACAGACAGGGTGCAGATAAGGGTGATGTTATTAATGAGGATAGAAAAAGAGGCGTGGATTGAACTGTGAATCCATACATGTTCACTGAGGTGAATCATTGCGATCACGGCCTGTTTTCTAATGCAGCCCAGATATTTAAAGACAAAAAACCCTCACTGTTAATGCTGAATAACAAACACCCCTTAAAAACAGTTTTCTCTGAAAACCATTGCAGCAGTAATTTAAGATGACAGCTCAAAGCCTTCAGTTGAGATATTGTGAGCATTGCACACACTGAGGTGAAGTCATTCGGCTGAATCTTCCTCCAGCATGTCCTGCATCAGTCTTCAAACTGTGTGAAGTTTTCATAGCCTGCAGAGCGATTGAAGGTTATTATGGCCAAAGTCTCATCAGGGCTAAATATTCCTTCACCCCCCATCTATGTCCAAAACACCCAGAGACAGATCCATCCTGACTCATACTGCTACTGTCGTTCAACTCAATCTTACTCACAGCTAGGAACTACTTACAAAAGACTTCTCATTTAGACTTAGAGATGACGTCTGCTTGTGTATCGCAAACTTCCAGTGATACTGACAGCGATGACACTGAAAGATACATTGTGGTCAAATTAGCTAAAAAAAAATTGTGGCCACAAATTATACATTGGCTGAATCCGAAATCGCCTCCTATATCCTCAAATAGGGCATTATTTGAAGGGACAGACATTCTATCCCAGATTGCACATACAGTCAATGTACACTCAATGGCTGTCTAAATTCACTTACTCGTTTTCATTCACTCCTTCAAATTAACTGTATTAGTGGACTGACGTTGGGAATAGTAATTGAGGGTTTAGGGGGCGATTTCGATTCAGCCATTGTCTATTGTCATCCCCCTCTCAGCTAGAGATGGCCCTGGTATTGAATGTTTTACGTGTGGAATCATATCGTTAGTCATTTGATCGATGTATCGATCTATATCAATGTATTGTTACACCCCTATGCTCTACCAGTTAAGCTACAGGATCTCCTCATTGCAATATAATCAAGTATCTTGAAAGAAGTGTTAGAATTGGCTTTGAGGTGCTCTCAAGGGTGAACTTGACCTTTACAGATAATTGGAGATTACAAGTTATTTCTTATCTTGATGTTGAGTTTCCCATTGCTAACCTGTTAAAATCTGACTCTGGGGTCAAAATTTAGCTGACATCTAAGAAATATTCTCCTGTCAAGTAGTAGGAAATCTTAAAGGGGTCCTATTATGCTTTTTCAACTTTAGTTAGTTTATAATGTTGCTGTTTGAGCATAAAAAAGATCTGCAAGGTTGCAAAGCTCAACTCCAGTTGAGTCCAAAAGGAGATATTTTATTTAACAGAATCCACTTTTCAAGAACTACAATGAACTGTCACAATGTTACTCTCCAAAAAAAAAGGGGGCAAGGCCTGGTTGAGCTGTGCTACAGAAGATGAAGAGTGTTGTCGCAGTTTTTTCCACCCTGGAAAAAGTTTGCCCTAATTTATTTTTAACATTGTTCCTGAACATTATAATCCCAACGTTTGTCTGTGCACTGCGCATTTTATGGAGAACAGCTTCCAGAAACTAAGAGAGTACAATGCAGGCTAGCACAAAAGCTTTTCCTGAAATGGAACACTTCCCATTTAGTCTGGACAATCTGTTTATTGATCACAACTTGTAAGTATGTCTTATTATTTGTAGTTGTGTTTTCTATTAACAGTTCCAATTATAAGTTTTATGTAGTTGCTATGATGTAAACAAAGGTCAAATCTTTGCCTCCGCTAGCCTAATAGCCAACATTAGTGTTGATATAGCCTAGTGTTTACTGTAGATTTTGTAAGCTCTTGCTTTTGTAAGGCTGTTCACCGCCCCTTAGGAAAAATGTCCATTACTGTTTGTATTACCATAGTTTTCCAACAAATGTAATTAAATGGTGGATAACATCGTATATATTATCTATAAGAAAATTACAAAAAAAAACATACCACTGTGAAATGTCCTGTGAAATCCATGCTTGCAAAGTCCGTGCTTGAAGTCCATTCTGTATGAGCCTCTTGTTTGTTAACATTCTTAAGTCTGAATCAGGTTCAAATTGGTTTGAAATCGATGCCATCCTTAATTATTTACACCATAACTTGCATTATAGTAAGAGGTGCTATTCTCTATTTTGTACATGCCTAACGTGCTATTCGGTGTCAATCACAACACACTGTTCCAACTAACCAATCACAGCATATTTCGAAAGGAGCTGGTTTGAGCTGGTCTAGGAGAGAGAGAGGAGCTGTAATAATGTAAAATATGTGAAAATTAATGCATTTCGGGACAATCACGTATGAAAATATATTCTAGTACACCCCAAAAACAAAATAGGACCCCTTTAAATCATGTTGCATCACCATGTATTGAAATTCTAATTCTCCAGTCCTCACAATGTTAATAGTCATATGTCAGCATGACCAAAAATAGAGAACTGTTGGTTAATAAAGGAGATAAAAGGGGCTCTTATTTTGTCAATCATTTTCATCAATGCTGTAGGGAGTCTGTGATTATGGGAGCTCTGGGCATTATTTGTGGAGCATTTTCTGCCTTGCAACCATTTCTTTCCAAATACAGATATTTCTTTTGCTGTCTCGTTATGTCTGTGTCCAGACCTGAAATCCACCACCATTTAATAACAAAATCAAATAATATTATTACTACAGCCTGACAGATTATTAAAAAAATCTTTATAGCTCCTTTGTCAAAGGAACAATCACAGGGTTCTGTGATGGCCACCGTCTAAAGCAGAAACACTGGCAATGCTTGTCTCTCTGGCTATAGTCCTTTATGTGGTAACACAACTGGAGTTTGACAGCTGGTCAGAGTGAAAGAGAAGGTGAGAGGAGAGAGAGAGAGATCTCTACGCCCGAGTGCCTGTGTAGACACAGAGACGGGGCGTTTTATGGGAAGCTGATGGGAACTTGATTGACTGACTCTAGGACCCATGAGGCTACGCAGGGGATATGGTGACTGGCAGGTCAATCAGGACCTCAGCCCAGCCAGCCGGCCTATCAATTATCAGAGCTGATGGGGAGATAGGATCAGGAGCGCCACGCTTGACATGGCCTGACCCCATCACCTCCTTAATGCTGGGACTGTTTAAATAGTAATGCAACTCAGCATCATAACTATAACTGACCACTCGGTGGTGTTTAATATCAATATGCAGATATTCTCAAGGCTCACAAGTGAAAAGAGCAACATTTGTCTTCATATGAATTTGGTCATTACAACATTACAATGAACACCAGTACTTTTACATGACATAACAGAGGCATCTACAGAATAGTGGTGGGATGATGGTTCAGACAAAGACCACGCTCCTCTTCAAGGTCTTACTCATGTTCTCTTTAATTTTGACTTTTGACCCTTCATAGCTCATAGTGGGGATCATCCAAGCAGCAGAATTGCCTGCCATGGATATGGGTGGTACTTCTGACCCCTACGTGAAGGTCTACCTTCTTCCAGACAAGAAGAAGAAATTTGAGACCAAGGTCCACCGGAAGACGCTGAATCCCGTTTTCAATGAGCAGTTCACCTTTAAGGTAGGTCACAAACACCTAACCTAATCAGACGTTGTTGAATGCTCACATTATACTTATTCAGTAGCTCAAGGTATTTCTGAACACTTTATCTGGTCTATTAACAAGACTTGAGACATTTTGAGTAATTACATGCAAACGTTCAGATCACCATGACTCCTGCAGATGTCTGTCATCCAGAAAGTAGCATAATTTCTATTTTGTATGTTCAGTAGAGCTTTCCGATTCATTTTTATGAGACGTCATGCAGCTAGAAAATCATTTTCGTGTAATTACCGCAGTCAGACCTCTAAACTTCTAATATATTGCTAAGTGAAGTGTTGAATAGTTAAAAGAATTGCAATATAACTGAGCCAACCAAGGGGGGTAGTGGACTGTTTGCCTGTTTTGTTCTCGTTTAGCCTAGCACAATTTCAACTATGATACGGTACCTTGAGAATGAGAAATGAACCACACACCAACATCGAGAGACATGTAATCACAAGTGCCTTCATTATTGAAATGAAGACGCTGAAGAGCTGGTGTGTGTGATAGCGTCAAGGACAAAATAGCAACCCTTGGGTCTTATCTCTTTCCCGGCCAATCAAGCAGTTTTTCGCCATGTTGGAACAAGTCCTTTGGGATAATGAGTTTTGTCTGAAAAACAGCTCAATTGGAGGCAATCAAGAATCAAATCTCTCTCTCTCTCTCTCTCTCTCTCTCTCTCTCTCTCTTTCTCTTTCTTTCTTTCTTTCTTTCTTTGTCTTGCACACCTGCAATTGTCCTATAGTCTCATCCCAAAATCTTGGTGGTAGATAAGTCCCATAACTGGAATTGAGAGAGATTAGACTGGTTAGGTATGCAAGCAATTATTTTCACTGCTTATATCCTACAGGTTCCCTACACTGAGCTGGGAGGGAAAACTTTGGTGATGACAGTATATGACTTTGACCGCTTCTCCAAACACGACGCCATTGGAGACGTGAAGGTGCCCATGAATAAAGTCGACTTTAGTCATGTGACTGAGGAGTGGAGGGACCTCCAGAGCGCTGAGAAAGAAGAGGTAACACACATGGGTGGTAATAACCTGTGATTAAATATTAGGTTTTGAGTGAATATTCCATTTTTATTGCCTGACCTTCTTAAGCGTGGAAAGTTTGCCAATTCAGTTGTTCACTAGTAGTGATTCTTCCCAGCTACTTTTGTATCTTTTTAATCCATTCACAGCAAATATCAAGTCATATCCGTTCACATCGATTTGTTCACTGAGTGGTTAAGTTTACATTGTTATACCACTCGGTGGTAGCAACTACTAAGTGACTGTGTCAAAATCTTTTTTTGTTTTTCTAGACATGTGATCTCAACATAGCAGCCCCTATATGGAGACCCACTTTGTGTAAAATAATACAACATAATTTGTATTACTTAAATGATAAGTCTTCACAGTAGTGAAGTAGTAATATAAATGCAATTTTAAATGTAAATAAAAAAAATAAATAAAAAAATGACAAGATTTGGTATGTTTAAACAGGGCAAATTAGTGTGAGAGCACAATTCCATAAATGCAGCGATGGGAGTGGACAGTTCTGCACGTGATCTACTGACAACATGCAAATTAAAGAGCACAGATGCCGCTGGATCATTACCATAATGACCAATGCAATCTACCCGTTAGCCTCTGGTTTAAGACATGCTTTTTTGGGAGCGGTAAATAATGGCGCAAACCAGTGTTAATTTCATTGACGAATAATTTTCATCATAATTTTCGCCAACAACCTTTATTCACTGACGAAAATGAGACAATAACTAAATAAAAAAAGAGTTTTGTATGACAAAACCTATGACGAAAATCTACTGTCATTTGTGTCAACGAATAAAAACGAGACAAAAATATTATGGAGGTACGATTAGGGAAGAGATCCAGTCAGAACTGATGTCCTGTGTAACAGATGCACACATTTATAACGTGCGGATCTAACCGCGGGAAAACACAGCACTGTTGCTTCTACAGGCTCACACAACAGCGCTTCAGAACGGTTCCCAATCAATGAATAGCACACATTTATGCCAGGCAATTGTTTATGAACTAATGCTGATGAATAATGACACTGTTCACTTTACGAGTAAGGCGCAGACATTTCAAAATAAGAGTCGATGTGTATTTCGAGCTTGTTTATAATTAAAAGTCACACATTTTATATATATACACACGTTTTTAGTTACGCCACAAACTATATTTAATTTCATTCCCATTTAATTCATAGTCAGGAGGAAAGACTAAGAACAGTATTTGACATATTATTCATGATAATAAATATCAGGGTTATAATAGTTAACTAAAACCATAAAATATTCATTACTTGAAATTAAATAAATGTTTAGGGGAAAAAACTTATTTGAAGCTTTAGCTTAACCTGATATACTAACTATAACAGAAATACAACTTTATAAAACTATATAGATGTTTTTAAAAAACAAACAAAAAAGTGAATTGAGCTCTCTTTTTTAATGTCAAAAACACAGTGATGTCAAAATGTCAGTTTTGACATATTCAAGTAACAGTCGGATATGTAATGCTTAAATGCTTAATTAATGCATTACAATTTAACTAAACTCATTATATTTTAGTCGACTAAAACTAGACTAAAACTAAAAACAATTCAGGTGATTCAAATATGACTAAAACTAAATGGCATTTTAGTTAAAAGACTGACTAAAACTAAATCAAAATCGCAAACACCAGTAAATTGATGAGCGCAAACCTTAGTAAATCACCTTGCATGATTCATTTAAATACTCTCCTGCTATACATTTTACATCTGTAAGGGAAACTCCTGCAAATACATATTCAATAAGGTCAGCCACAAAAATAACCCTGTCCACGCCTTTTTGGCGCTCATTTATCACTGCGTGTCATTAGTAAATCATGACAGTAGTTTTTTAACGCCAAAAGAGGCTTTGTGCTGGTGCAAGCTGTTAGCAAATCTGGCCCTTATACTCCCAGTGTTTTTCTTTAACACATGCACCAAATAAGTTTGAAATGTTCCCAAATGTTAACTCGTAAATATCAAAGGTTGTACACAACAAGAGTAAATATCATTTAGCAGGAGCTGCATGGAAATTCACTGTAAAGGTACAAGACTTGAGGGCTATCCATCTTCAATGGAAATGTCAGTTAATCAGCTGGGCCGTGCCGTTGTTTTATTAATAAAAAAGTGTGACTTTGCAAGCAGTGGTTGGGGAGATTCAATTTTCATGGTAAATGTCATGGAATATAGAATTTAAGCCGTGGTTTCTATGGAAACCTTGTTTTTGTGTCACGGTTCCTTGGTGTAAAGGTTAATTATGACGCTGTCAAAAGCCTGCTGAGGGCAGAGAGTTGAAGGCTATCTACATACGTTGAAGGTTGCTCTTTGAGTTTGTGCTGCTGTAACACTCCATGTCCGATGAGCTAGCGAAGCACTTCAAGCAACGCTTGAGAAAGCTGGAGCATATTGACTTTTACCAAATGATCTCTAGAGTGGTGTCCTGAGGGTGGCACTTTAAGTGTCAGTAAAAAAAAAAGAAAGAAAATGAACGTTGACTGCAAAAAATAGTAGCTTTTCGCAATTCCATTCAGTTCAGTCCTCTTTGCTCTTTTTTCCCTCTACACAATTCCTTATTTCCTTAAAGAAATATTCTGTGTATCGGGTGATTTCATGTTTCAGTCAAACACAGCAGTCGATTCAACATATTTACCTTGTAGGATTCGTTTAATTAAGCCGTGAAATGTTATTTTTCTGTTCTGATGACCTTTTAATTGACAGAAAATTGATTGTGTGGAAAATGGCATCAGCCAGTTGGAAGTAAAGTGATGTAACCTTTTCCCCCTTCCTGTTGTTTTCTATATGTCACATATGTTTGTGCCCATGTTTATGAGAATGGCTCCTGAAATATTAATGGAATGTGTGCCACATGTAAATGTATTTTCAATGTGTTTACCCATGCAACTACATTTGTGGAAAATGAATCAGAATGAAAGACTTCAAACGCTGTGCTCCTCATTTCAATATCTTTTATCAATCATGTTGAGTGGCAGAAAGTCTAAAAGTGTTTGTGTAAAGAGGAATATTTTACGCCTCTTTCGTACTAGCTAAATTATTTTAGTTGGAGATGTTTCGTTCTTGGCTTTTCTTCTTATGTATAAATAGTTTTGTTAGAGAATTCAATCAGTGAATAAATTTGACCAGGTTTTCAGGTTCAGTTTTTCTATTTACCTTGACAATGATGTCCCTGAATGAACTTTTCTCTACCACTCGCAGCAAGAGAAGCTGGGTGACATCTGTTTCTCTCTGCGGTATGTGCCCACTGCTGGCAAACTGACCGTCGTCGTTCTGGAGGCCAAGAACCTGAAGAAGATGGATGTTGGTGGCCTGTCAGGTGAGTCCAGTTACTGAGTCACACTGCCACAAAGCTTGTGCCATTATGTGTGCTGTCATGATAATTCATACACTGTGAAATCAAAATGGCTCCTGTTTGTAAAGCCTGACATATAAAATAATAGTCAGAATTTTTTTATTAAATTTTTTTATTATTATTTTAGACAAAATCTGAAGAAAAAAAACATATTGGATACATCAGGCTTTTATGGCTCATGTAGTATTATATAGGAGAATATGGAGCTCATTATTCAGTTCCCAAACTGAGCAAAAAGCTATTTTGGTACATTTGCATAGCAGTATAGCAGATTACTTACAATTACAATTACTTACATATTAGTTGTCACTCTACAGTTGTGCTCAAAAGTTTACATACCCTTGCAGAATCTGCAAAAATGTTAATGGTTTTAATAAAATAAGAGGGATAAAAAAAGCATGTTATTTTTTATTTATTACTGTATAGAATAAGATGCTTACAAGACAAATTTTTTTATAAAAATGACCCCGTTCAAAAGTTTACATACCCTTGATTTTTAAGACTGTGTGTTGTTCTTGAGTCCCTTGTTTGTCCTGAGCAGTTAAACTGCCTAATGTTCTTCAGGAAAATCCTCCAGGTCCTGCAAATTCTTCAGTTTTCCGGCATCTTTTACATATTTGAACCCTTTCCAGCAGTGACTGTATGATTTTGAGATCCATCTTTTCACTCTGAGGGACTCAAGCACAACTATTAAAGAAGGTTCAAACATTCACTGATGCGCCAGAAGGAAACATGATGCATTAAGAGCCGGGGGGGTGAAAACTTTCTGAATTTGAAGATCAAGGTAAATTGTACCTAATTTGTCTTCCGGAAACATGCAAGTATCTTCTGTTGCTTCTGAAGGGCAGTACTAAATGAAAAAAAAAAATTATATTTAAACAAAATAAGAAAAATTTGTACATCTTCATCCTGTTTAAAAATTACATTATCTAAAAAAAAAAAAAATGCTGCTTCAGTCCAGTACGTGTTCATCTTGAAATATTAAACAATGTAAAAGTTATTCTTGCGTTTACTTTTTTTAAAAATCAACGATGTGTGTACTACGACCTGAAGGTGAACTTTTTTAAAATTATACTAAAAGCCCTTTTATTTGCAAAACGGGTATAAACTGTCAATGAGACGACAGGAAGGCGTTGATAAACTAGAGGCCTTAGATATTTGTGTATCAAATGATACAGTGGGCTTTACATGGTCAAGACATGTTGCTGATTTTATAATATTTTAATATTTCTTCTTATGTAACTATGACCATGCAGGAAAATATAGAAACATTATTACAATAATAGTCTAACATGTTTGCATCTGTTCAGATTCCCACTTTACATAATTTCCAGCCAAATACACTAAGAAAGACGTGTTATAGAAGTTAAATGCATCGTGAAGGCTCCTTTCATGTTGTCCTTAACACAGTTTCATTTTCTCTTAGCTGTCTGTATGTAAATGCAAAGTCACTTTTAGTATATCTTTCACTTTTAAAATCATGTAATGCGTATGCAGTCATTCACAGCTACAAATCCCAAGGGTGTCGAAATGTGGCTTGAAATGATCCGACACTTCTCAAACCTGCGACTGTACGGAGAGCAGCGCTTTATCAGCTGAAGTAATATGCAGCTCTGGTGAATACATGAATACATTTTCGCTGAGTAAATTTACAGCTCAGCATTCAGAAATCAGCCCTCATCTGTGCTGTAACGACTTATGAAAAACGGCCCGACCTCGTCCATCTATCCTTCCCCACCCTCTCGCCTCCAGTACCAGGCCATCAGTACCAGACCCACCTGCTGGGAGCCAAGAGGCCCGACATTTACTTCTCATCACTCAGCTATTAGCAGCCGAGCTGAGAACAAACTTTCTCGCTCTCCCCGGTCCATTAGCAATCCAGATTAAAGCTGGCAATAAACTGTCAGTCACGTTTCATAAGGTACTCCAGCGATCTGATGAAATTAACACCGTTAACAGTTGTATTTAGGGGTTTGTGTTTGGAGGACTATAGTTGTCACGATGTGATAACTATCACCCACCAAAACCTCCTATCGTGTTACGTCGTTGGGCTTGTTGAATTGGCCGTTTGCCAGATCGATCAAATCCTGTGCGAAAATTGTGCAGTTAAGGGTGCTTTCACTGTCAATTACTGGGATTTTGCCAGACTCCGACGGTTCGTATTTGAAATAAACCTTTTTGACAAAGCACTCAGTGTTCCCACTGATTTTACTAGAAAAACATTTCTGTCCCTGCATTCTCTCTCTCTCTCTTTCTTCTCTTTCCAAGTTCGTGAAAATGGCTCAGATTTAATTGTTGTTATAGGGGGAGTCGTTCTCCCGAAGGAATCACTTGAGAGCATGTCCAAAGAGCCGTCACATGATTAGAAACAATAGGCCCGCATGGATCATGCCAATAATTAGTGACTGTTTCCATTGTGATTCAGCTTACAGGGAGGACGACTCATCAGAACACTATAATTTATCCTTTTCTCCTTTCAAACCCTGTTTACTCTCCCTAATCACACAAGACGTGGTTGTTGCAGCTAAAATAAATGTAATTTGAATTAATTCACAAGAGCACTGCTTACAAATCTCTGTATTTTTCTTCGATGTACTTTTATGTCAATATTTGTGGTTTAGATTATTAATTGTATTTGCATACAGTACTGTGCAAAAGTCTTAGGCTCGCTAGTATTTTTACACACAAAAAGTGGGTTTAAGCCAGTTATTTATATATTTTGCTGTAGTGTGTCAGTAGGAAATATCAGTTTACATTTATAAATTAATTGCATTAATTTTAATAATCCAGTGAGATTTTTGTATGCATAAAGAGTCTGACAATAGTCTCTATGCTCCACATGGAGATCTGATCTCATCTTCATTGAGTCTGTCTGTGATTCCATGAAGAAACATAAAAAACTGAGGTGGACTTAATCCAGAAGACACTTGAAGAATCCTTCCTGCAAAACTACATGAATAGGTGTAGGAATAGATGCAGGTGACAAAAGCAAAGGGCGCTCACCCCAAATATCGATCTGATTTAGTTAATAGAAGTTAATTCATAAATAAAAGCTATTTATGTTATTATTTTTGACAGCATTCTCACTTTAAAGCTTTCTGACAAGTGCCTAAACTTTTCACAGTACTGTAGTTTTGCAGGAAGGTTTCCTCAAGTGTCTGGGAGACGCTGCCATAGTTTTTCTGGATTTAGTCTGTCTCAGTTTTTTCTGTTTCTTCATGTAATCGCAGACGGACTCGATGATGGTGAGATCAGATCATACCGGCTGCTGCATAAAAAAAAAAAAAAATTCTCACTGGATTATTACAATTAATTGCAAAGTGATTGTTTGGAAAAGACACACTACAGTAAAATAAATAAATAACTGGCTTAAAAATATTTTTTGTGTGAAAATACCAACGTGCCTAAGACTTTTGCACAGTACTGTATATGTACAAATTTATATTTATTTTGAATGCATTTGGCAGACGCTTGCATTGCATTCAGTTTAGGCAGTTTATCGGTTCATGTACTTGTGACTTTGGTGTTGCTGGTACTATGTGCTATGGCTCCAGGTACAATTTTGAAGTCTCAGAAAGCATATGGACTCTTAAACCCCACTTAAAAATATAGGAATGTCATTCAATTAGAATAAGATAGCAAACACACCTATACACGTGTAAGCTTAAGGGGAACTGACTTTTACATCCAGGAAAATTGCATGATTTGATTGCATATGCCACGTGTTTTGATATTTTGTATTTATAATGCAGTGTATTATTGCTAGTACACAGACCATTATTTACTAGTATTTATATACTATTATGGTATTTATTAATTTATTAATTTTCATTTTAGTTTGTTATAGTAATTATGTATTTTTATTATACACATACACTCACCTAAAGGATTATTAGGAACACCTGTTCAATTTCTCATTAATGCAATTATCTAATCAACCAATCACATGGCAGTTGCTTCAATGCATTTAGGAGTGTGGTCCTGGTCAAGACAATCTCCTGAACTCCAAACTGAATGTCAGAATGGGAAATTTTGAGCGTGGCATGGTTGTTGGTGCCAGACGGGCCGGTCTGAGTATTTCACAATCTGCTCAGTTACTGGGATTTTCACGCACAACCATTTCTAGGGTTTACAAAGAATGGTGTGAAAAGGGAAAAACATCCAGTATGCGGCAGTCCTGTGGGCGAAAATGCCTTGTTGATGCTAGAGGTCAGAGGAGAATGGGCCGACTGATTCAAGCTGATAGAAGAGCAACTTTGACTGAAATAACCACTCGTTACAACCGAGGTATGCAGCAAAGCATTTGTGAAGGCACAACACGCACAACCTTGAGGCGGATGGGCTACAAGAGCAGAAGACCCCACCGGGTACCACTCATCTCCACTACAAATAGGAAAAAGAGGCTACAATTTGCACAAGCTCACCAAAATTGGACAGTTGAAGACTGGAAAAATGTTGCCTGGTCTGATGAGTCTCAATTTCTGTTGAGACATTCAGATGGTAGAGTCAGAATTTGGCGTAAACAGAATGAGAACATGGATCCATCATGCCTTGTTACCATTGTGCAGGCTGGTGGTGGTGGTGTAATGGTGTGGGGGATGTTTTCTTGGCACACTTTAGGCCCCTTAGTGCCAATTGGGCATTGTTTAAATGCCACGGCCTACCTGAGCATTGTTTCTGACCATGTCCATCCCTTTATGACCACCATGTACCCATTCTCTGATGGCTACTTCCAGCAGGATAATGCACCATGTCACAAAGCTCAAATCATTTCAAATTGGTTTCTTGAACATGACAATGAGTTCATTGTACTAAAATGGCCCCCACGGTCACCAGATCTCAACCCAATAGAGCATCTTTGGGATGTGGTGGAACGGGAGCTTCGTGCCCTGGATGTGCATCCCACAAATCTCCATCAACTGCAAGATGCTATCCTATCAATATGGGCCAACATTTCTAAAGAATGCTTTCAGCACCTTGTTGAATCAATGCCACGTAGAATTAAGGCAGTTCTGAAGGCGAAAGGGGGTCAAACACAGTATTAGTATGGTGTTCCTAATAATCCTTTAGGTGAGTGTATTATACACTGTAATTAATTCTATGATAAATAAGTTATGACAATGTATGTTTTTACATTGATTTAACTCATCAAAATAAGTTAAGCAATTTTCAACTTTTAAAAAAAAAGTTAAACAAGATTAAACTAATTTATTCTCAAGTCAGTTTAATGTAATTTAATTTGAAATGACCTAAACATCCAACTTTATTGTACTTAAAAATTTAAGGCAGCAAATTTTATATATATATATATATATATATATATATATATATATACATACACATACATTAAAGGTGTGTGTGTGTGTGTATATATATACTTAAAAAAAGTTATATATATATATATATATATATATATATATATATATATATATATATATATATATATATATATATATATATACACACACATATACCTTTAATTTATTTCTGTTTTGGTTGTAGTTTTATTCATTTTAGTATTTAGTAACTTAAACTTTTTTTTTTTTTCCATTTAAGTTTTTTTTTTAATATGTATATTTTATTTTAGCTGTATTTCAATAAATACAAAAAAAAATATATATATATATATATATATATATATATATATATATATATATATATATATATATATATATATATATATATATATATATATATATATATATATATATTTTACTTTAGCAACACTGCTAATACAATACAAATTAAGTGTGGCTTAAGTTTCCAGATACTTTTTCATTGACTATTCATAGTCATGTTTATGTATTTCAGCAAAATAGTGTGTAAATAAATCACCACCAAATTGGCTATTAATAGCATTTCTATATTTCTGTAGATGAATGCAGTGCATGCAGTCCACCACTAGGAGACACCTATGAGTCTATAGACCATACGTGACTGCATGCCTATGTGCCGGAGCCAATGAAAACATACCACATCAGAAACAAGGGCTCGTTTTAGTTTCACTTGGATTTTCAGTATCCCTTCTCAAGTGACTATATGAACCATAAACAGAAGGCATTACAAGCACTGCCAACTCCTTGAACCACAAACTTCTGGCTTGGCTTCTGTGTGAGTGTAGACTACCACAGATTTCCCAAACCACCTCAAACCTCAGGCACTCTGTTGCCAAGCAACCGGGCAAAAGCACCATCGTTAATAGTGTTATAGGCCCAGAGAAGTGCTGTTTAAGTTCAACATCGTAAATAGACATGCTATGTATTTTCACCTTTTTAAAAGTGGATGGAGTGAGCAGCCAGAGCTCTTCGCATCGTGCAGTGTTAGTGTAAATTCAACAGGAGGTGCTGTGCTGCTCTATTATGAGAAATCTATCGTTGTATCTCATGTAATCTGAATGAAATGCTTCAGCGTTCATTTCATATGTGATCCGATGGTCAGGCTGTGAAACTCCATGAATGAATCAGGGACAATCAGGGATGCATTGTATCTGAAATATATGCCATAAAAAGCTCTTTGAGTGCTGTACAACATTTACAACCTATACAAATGCTTCATCTCAATTAATTAGGTTGCAGTCACAAAAACAGTATTTGTATTATTATTATATAATATCTAAGAATTTCAAGAGAAAGTCTATACGCCTAATTAGTTTAACTCTCTGCATGGCAGCAAACATGGCAGATGGGTTCATATTAGTGTTACCATAATTTTATAAATATAAAATCTTGATGTTAAAATATATGTACATTACCGTAAGGTTTTGGTTTTTGAGAAACATTGCTCACTTTTTATACTCACCAAAGCTGTATTTATTTGATCAAAAATACTGTAAAAACATATTGTGAAATATTATTACAGTTGAAAAATGTATTCCTGTGATGGCAACGCTGAATTTTCAGCATCATTACTCCAGTCTTTAGTCACATGATCCTTTAGAAATCATTCTAATATGCTGAAATATTGAAATATTTCTTATTATTATCGATGTCGAAAGCTATTGTGCTGCTTAATATTGTTGTAGAAGCTGTGACAGTTTCTTAGATGAATAGAAACTCCATTTTTGTAACAATGTATTTTTTTATCAATTTAATGTAACGATATTGTATATTGTATTGAAAATGTATTGTATCATGACAAAGTTATTAAGAGTGAAAGAGATTTGGAGAAAGTATTTCACTGTTAAAACATCTTCTATAATATACTGAAATATGTGATTCATAGTATGATTCATGTAAATCGTATTTAGATTAACATGCCATCTTTTACAGTCCTAATACTATATATGCATAATGGTCATTCCTTACACACGCTCACCTTATGAGATGTAAGATCTACACTTTCAAAAACTGCATGCCACAGATTCTGCGCTGCCCTTCTCCTAATATGGTATGTGTACGGAGTTCAGCACGCATTCTAAATCTCTCTCTCTCTCTGTATGGAATGTGCTACTCACATTTTTTCACAGAAATAAAGAGTATTTAGATCAGTTGAAAAATAGGATTTGGAAATGCCGGAGATTTTTAGAAATTCCTCTTGGAGCAGATCAGAGTGACAGAAAGAGACATATAATCAGTGTCAGGGAGAGGAGTCGTCAAATGAAATTACATGTTGGAAAAAATTCAGATACATAGTTAAATCTGTCAAGTTATTTCTCACCCTAATAACTGTTGCTATATCCTTTTTTTATTGTAAGGCTCAGAAAGGCATATGATGTCACCCCTCTTTACAGTCACAGCAAACACACATTTGCTCCCCTTTTCGAAAAGCGGCGTAAAATCAGATATTTTGTTGATATTGTTTTTTGAGGTTTCAATCAAAAAGCGATTCTAAGAAAGGTGTACGAATCAGTAGTGGGTGAGGTAAACAGATGAAGAGCGATGCATGATGGGAACAGAATATAGATGCTGGAAATGATAACTGGATAGTATTTTGAGGCACAGGGAGAGATTGATGCGCCACAATAGCAGTAATGTAACAGGGAAGATACTGGAGGGCACACACCTGCCATGTGTAAATAAAAGCGTGGACTATCCTAACACGTACCACTAGAGATCTGCTCTGTAGTGGAGCTTCAGTAGAGGCTGCAGATGCTGTGTGCCAGCATGAAATTTAAACACAGAAAAGTCTGATATAAAGTACTGTGCAAAAGTCTTAGGCACGTTAGCATTTTCACCAAAAAAAATGGTTTTAAGCCAGTTATTTATTTATTTATTTATTTTAAAAGACCAGTAGATGGACTCTTAATCTCTTAATATCAGAATAAAATTTAATTATCAAAAATAAGAATAAAACAAGAATAAATAGAATAAAAGATAAATTAATAAACAGATATTTACATAACTAGGAATGGCAATGCATTATTTTATTTCAAAAACTGAATGTTCTTTAGGGTTTTCACTTTTTATTACCAATGAGTTTACATGACTTCCTAATTTCTTTTTCTTTTTTTTTGTACTCAAAATAGCAGCGATTTCTTGCCATTCAAATATTTTAGAGCTTGATGTAACTACAAAAAAATCATATTGATTTTAGAATTTTAATTTTAATTTTCAGGTCTAGGAATCACACTTTTAAAATTCCCCTTATACATCTAGGTTTTCCAAGACTGTGGACACCTTCATTCTTAAAAAGTTGTTGAGGGAACAAATTGGGGATGTGATTTTCTCATGGTATGTCTTGCCCCTGTGTGTTATCAGATCCCTACGTCAAGATCCACCTGATGCAGAACGGCAAGCGGCTGAAGAAAAAGAAGACGACAATCAAAAAGAACACCCTCAACCCTTACTACAATGAGTCTTTCAGTTTCGAAGTGCCATTCGAACAAATCCAGGTAATGAAATTTGTCTTTGTTTCTTGTACTGAAACCGAGCTCTCATATGGCAACGGCAAATCCGACGCAAAGTCCCGTTTTAATCGCCGTCGAGGACTAATTGTACGAACCCTGTGTCGAAAATGTATATAAGCGATAAGGCTTTTAAAAGTTTTGTTGCTAATTAGTTGGAGAATAAAATGGGTATGATGCTTGCTAGTGCAAGAGTAAAATTGCTTCAAATTGATTTAGCATTTCACAGTTTAGAGGATACATTTTATGCTCTGAGTGAGCTGCTTTGAATTCAAAGTGTATGTGGGGGTTGTTAACCAGAGAGGCCTTCCTCCCTCCCCATTCACAGCAGACGTTTCTAAAAAAAGCTGCTGTCCCGAACTAACAGTTCCTCGCTCATTGTACATCCCTCAATATTTCATTATATGGCAAATTAGCTCTGGCTCCGGGAACAATGGCCCCAGGCCTGTTCTCACTGGTCAGTGAAATCCAAGCGGAGAGGTGGATCGAAGGATAATCAGGGCTCTGAAGACGCTAATTCATATTGTCTGCTCGCATTTTGTGCGCGGGCGGATCAGTCTCAAGTAAGCTAAGAGCGAGCCATTGACCCCAAACTCACACCGTTCAGTTTTGTGCTCGCAGTCAATTTACAGAGTTGTCCGGATCTCTTTGGTAGCACCCGCTGGCCTTTCTTTGGTATCTGCCGCCATGCTCTTCAAAGACTCACTCGTAATTGCGGTGGGATTTGATGGCGTGAACTATTGCGCCACTGTGTGTATTTTCAGTCATTCTTAAACAATGTTACTCAAGCACAGCAACAAGAGTTGTTGTTTTTTTTAAAGAAATTAATACTTTTATTCTGCAAGGATGCATTAAATTGATCCAAAGTGAGAGTAAAAACTTTTAGAATGTTACAAAAGATTTCTATTTCAAACACGTTCTTTTGAATTCATCAAAGAATCCTGAAATGAAAAACGTATATCACCGTTTTCACAAAAATATTAAGCAGCACAACCATTTCCAACATCACAGAAATAAATAATATATACTGTATGTGCTGGTTTTGCCAAGGCATATTTACTGTAAATAAAGTCCTTGTCACCCTTATAATACAAGTCATAATTTTATTAGAAAAGATTTTTGTGTACATTTTCTTTTGATCAGAAGATGGAGGAACTATAACCAGGCATATGTTCTTACGACTTGGGTTATGTCTATAATTGTGTGTCTCTAATTTCTATTACAGAAAGTTCAAGTTGTTATAACGGTTCTGGACTATGACAAGATTGGCAAGAACGATGCCATCGGCAAAGTGTTTGTGGGCTTGAACAGCTCAGGCACCGAGCTCCGTCACTGGTCAGATATGCTGGCCAACCCGAGGAGACCCATCGCGCAGTGGCACGTGCTCAAGCCGGAGGAGGAAGTGGATGCCCAGCTGGCAGCTCAGAAAAAATAGAGCAGCCCGAGCCCAAACCCCATCCCCTTCCCCACAAACCCACCCGTGTAGTGCTCTTTACCCAGTGCGTGTAGATACCTCAGTGATATAAGGATCCATACACCCTCACTCCTAATTTCGTGTCTAAGAAAACCGCCTTCTTGGACCACCCCCTTTGAGATGTTGTGTTGTTACGTCAGTTTCGACCCCTTCCTTCCTTCCTTCCTTCCTTCCTTCCTTCCTTCCTTCCTTCCTTCCTTCCATGCGTCGATAAACTTTTCTCTATCCTTTATTGTTTCATCTTCATCCACGACCTTAAAGTCCCCAACCAAATTCCCCCTTCTTTTAAGCAATATGATCTGTATAGATAGCGCATGACTGGAGGAATTTATTATACCACAGGTGTATATATCAGTATGCAGACGAAAATGATTTCTAGTTTATGTGTTTGTATGTTGTTACCCATTTCCTAATCTGTGTATATCTTGATGTTTTTAATAAGATGTTCTATTTTAAATTATGTAAATGCAGACATAGAAGAGCCAATATTATATATACAGGATTTAAGAATTTTACCTTATTGCATTCCACTAAATTATACAATATATCTCTATATAAATATTTACAAGCTAAAGAATTCCAACCTGCAAGACGCTAGTGGAGGTACACTCACTTCGTAAAGGACGATTTGCGCTTCATGTTTACTTAAAAAAAAAAAAAAAAAAAAGCATACAGATGTACACGTTGAACACACAGAACACCAAGGCCATTAACTAATATGGTTTCATGGTATAAATATATAATATGCTGCTGGAAATTATACAAGCACATGATTGCGTAAGAACTTTTTGTACTAATTTATCAAACTGAGGACCTGTACGCTTTGCTTAAACCACTATAACGGAAGGGATTCTTCTTACTTGACGAAAACCAATCAGCCTTTTCTTTTGATTTCTAATACGGTGATGCTGTTAACTTTTAGTGGAACGGGTCCCCTGTTTGCTGCTTTCTTGTTTTCGGTCCTTAGATTCCCGAATCTGATTTGGCGCCTTCACGAAAACTGGAAATTGACAATTTATGGGACAGTCTCAAGCTGTAGCCATCGTTTCCTTGAAGCTTGATTTTGTGAATCGCTTCCTTTCTTGTCGTTGGACTCGTTTCGTTGATGAATTTGTGGTTCAGCCTCCAAAAAAATGAAACCAGGAGTTTTGACTCTAGCTTTAAGACAACTATTTTTTAGATTAAGTCAACGTCTGAATATTTTTGGTAACTGCATGATTTTTTTTACAATCTTTGCTAAAGGCCGGGTAACGGGGGGATTTTATTTACACCGGGGCGTCTGTTTCAAGAGACTCCCTTGCCTTCAATCAAAAGGTAATCAAACGTTGAGGGACGGCAACTTTCAAAGCGGTCGATCCCGACTAGTCGACGAGGAGGAGAGGAGAGGCGAGCTTTTAAACACTGCCATTGTTTTCGGGGAGGTACGAGGCGTACTCGACTCCTCCCTCCATGCACACGACACTCGGATAGTGGTTGTAGCTTCACTTCATCGGGGAACAATGTATTTTGGCCGCAACGGTGCCCTAAACAGCAGTTTTTGCTTTCTGTTGCCTTCTCACAGTGACAATAGAGTTAGCCATGCTTAACTGCCAATCCCTTCCCCTGTGGCTACTGTTTTGCACTGTACCGTCTCCGAACGGACAATTGCTTGCTGGGAAACCGTGACGACGTTGACTTGCGGCTCGGCTCGCACGGTCCGTTCAATTAAAAGCGCACGAAAGCAGACCGGCCACGGGCCGGTTTGGACACCATGAGCATTAGCGAATCTTTAACAATAACCGTAAAAGTTAATGGTCTGTACAGGTGATAACATTACATTCTAATGTCCTTTACTACGGGTCTAACAAGAGGGCGAGTAGACGTTTAGTCCATTAAAACCATGAGTTATCTTGGAGGAACCTCTTGTGTACACTAGATGCTAGCTTCAGGAGGAGTTTCTAACTGTTGTCAATGTTATTGTGTAGGTGATAGCACTGTTACTTAAAAATAAAAGGAGGAAAAAAAGCTGTTTGTCATTCCATAGGAGTCTCTAGGGACTGAGTTGTGTATCACTGTGACTGCGGTGTGTGCTTAGCGTTGTAGTTTTCAGTAGGTAGCGGCCATCTTGTACTTTAGTGATGTTGTGCTACCATCCCCCTATCACACGACGAGAGTACGAAAGAGAGCGCGCGCGCGGCGAGATGGTGAGAAATCGTCAGTTTCTAATAACCGGTGCGGAGCGCGCAAGCGGGTCAGTTGACACAGCATTTTGTTGAGCACTGTGCAATACTTGTATGTTCATTCCCTTAGTCTTTAAAGGGGCAGCATCGCTTGATAGGGGTTAAAAAAGACAACAACAACAACAACAACTAAAAAATGCAACCCTATACAGTGAGGCGATGCATCCATCGACCGTAGTCTGGTTAGGTCACAGCACATGTGTGTAGTTTGGAGCTCAACATCTGTAAACTTGTTAAGGATTCCTCCGTTTTTCCCGTTGAGTTTTCCTGCACACAGATTTAACCATCCAAACATTTGGGGTAAACATATGTACCCCAAATATGAGATTATCTATCTATCTATCTATATATATATATATAAATAAATATATATATATATATATATATAGGCTATATATAAAACCCTTCCCTTTCAGAATAGGTGTATATATTTTTATATTTGTCCTGATATAATTTCCTCGTTATTGAGATCACCTGGATATAAGAGAATTGTATCAATCTTGTTATGGAAACTCTCTGTTGTACTATTAATTGGCTGTACCATTTTGTTATCGCTGTTATGATTACACTCATGACTATTACCGGTTATCGTTCCTTTAGTGCCCTATTGAAGACCATTTTATATTTATTATGGAACTCAGAATGTACAGTATGGACTGTGTGTTTTGTTTCTACTTTTTATCGTGGGACCAAGTATAGTTGCCACTTTCATTTCAATGTTGCAATAAATATTGATTCATGTGTTTTATTCATTGCTGAATATGATTTCTTACCCTGTCGGAGAGGTCGAACCTAGAGAATAACTCCAAAACGTGTAATTGCAACTATAAGTAGGCCTACAGTTAGGCTATTCCTTGGCTACTCCTATGTTAACTGATGTACTCTCATTATCTATGATATCTTAATACAAGAGGCTTGTTTATAAAACAAGGATAAAATGCAGTTTTTTGAGTCACAAACTGAATACAGTACTACACTCGCTTTGTATGGCAAAAAGGTGTTCCTCACACTATCAGGTGTCTACGCGTTAGGTGTAGAACCGGACATACAGTAGAAGAAAGCATTGCTCGTTGCACCTCAGAGGTTTGTAAAGTAGTCTGAAAAGCCATTTCTAGTCCTGCAAAGCAACGCTATCTTTTACTGAAGCCTACCAAAGCACGCAAACAGCTCCGACAACTTGAAAAAGAGAAAAAAAACAAAGACCTATCGCTCAGCGTACGACCTACAGTACACGCATACAACCCCTCTGATACTCTACTACAACGAAAAGCCACCTTTCAAGAAAAAGCTGTGTAAAGAATTAGAATCTGATGCTGTAGGGAGATCCTAGTTGCCTTTGTGTATATCAACTGCCTGCTTGAGTATTTTTGTGTGTGGAAATTTTCTCTGTAATCTTGTAGAACTGTTCGGGGTGTTTTTTCCTGCCATACTGCTCGCCCCAGCGGCGAGCCGACAGTTATATTGCTGTGTATACCTTCATTTTTGATGAGGTGTTTTACAATTTCGTTTCACTTTGTGTAGTGATTCACTCTGTGGAGTTTCTGACTGTTGTTATATAACTTCATATACACAAATGTTCAATAAAAATGTTTTATTTCCTGTTGATACAGAACCTTCTCGGGAGCTCTTTTTTTTGTAAATGACCTTCATTCTTATTTTGAATCTCAACACTGCAACTGATGACATGAATGGCAAAAATGTACCCATTGTTTCCACCAAAATACTATCATTGTGTTGTTCTTAGTGCAATAAAATGTGGTAAATGGAACAAATACATTTAATGAAGCAACAATCTAGTCCAAAAAGAGCCCATGCATCTGTAATAATGAATGATCAGGGTTCCCAATCATGGAAATTATTATATTGACTTCTTTTTTTTCTAATTATATTGAATTGTCAGCTCTAAAATATTGACTTTATCAACTAGAAATTGCTTTATGTAAGTGTAATGCCTATTAATATCATTATTTAAAAAAAAAAAATCAGCAATCGTGAATGTCATTGAAATTCACTTGTCAAAACTGTATTTGCCATGGTCATTTTAAATGTGTGTTTTTTTTTTTAAAGAAATCATCACCTTGGAATTAGGAACACTCCACTCACACAGCGCCTGAAAATAGGCTAACTTCCGTCAACATAACCAACGTGACAACCAGCTTGCACAGAGAGCACGCTGGGCCATATCGGTCTAGAAAATCACAACTTTTAATTTCCCGTCGGTCTTAGTACACGATGTAACTACAGTAAAGTTTTAAATAGGAAAAATATCGAAAGTCTTTGGTCATTTTTGAGCGAGATGCTAACGGTCTAATCTGATTCATTGATCTATGCCACCGCCAGATCCAGAGATTGGCCGAATGGATTCTAAAACGGTAAAACTCAAAGGTTTAACTCTAGGGGAGTTGGAAAATTAGTCTATTTTCAAAAAAATTGGAGTGTAAGGTTCTATCTGATCTATATGACTGGACTGCTCATTGCGTTCTAAACCACCATCAGGCCGTGAAGCCACCCGAAGTGTTTGAGCGGCCATCTTACTATTCCCAACTGACAGAGGACATCATTGACATACAGCCAAAACATTGACCTAAAATCACCCGCTTTGCAGCATATCAGTCTCACAGGATTGGTTTTAGATACATGTATGTAAATTAATAGTTACTTCAGATCTTATTTGTAATGTTTATGGTCTTTTCGGAGAGTATGAGTCATATTGAAATCGTTGATGAGGGTGTGTCTACTGCACACTGCCGAGTGCCGGCACGGGTATCTGACCACACACAAAAATATTTTTATTTATGCATGTGATTATGGAGGAAATATTAAACATTAACATATATCTGTGTTCAGCTGCAGAAATTGATTCGAATAGCTTACAATAAATATGAATACAAGCCTCTGTTACTATATTGTATTAAAATTTAAAGTTTGCCATGCATGATCTCGGAAATAAAGCAGTCAGCGTTATCTGCCTGAATGAGTTATGATGTGTGTACTTTATTTCCTGATTGAGCAACATCTATTTCAGACTCTTAAAGACAAATGCATGCCATTTTCAGTTTCCATAGGAGTAAAGTGTTATGTAGGCCTATGCTGTGTTATTGAATTAATTATTAATTTAACCATCGTTTAAATCATTAACTGCTTCCAAATGCATGCTGTTAATGAAATCATTGTTGGACCATTTGTAGTTAGCCTACTGTAGGAATGAAAACAATAATACAGAAACAATACTACATTTTCTTGAAAATGATTGCTTCAATTCATGTTTTGCAAAATATAACCTTATAATTCCAAGCGGAATGTTTTTTTTTTTTTTTAAGAATAGAATCGCTTATCTGCTTTTGACCCGTTCCAAAAATCCTATTTACAAATTTGAGAGGATATTTTGATATTGTACATTTAGAACCCATTTAGGGTCTCTGTCATTTTCATGAATGAAAGAGACTTGTTCCCCATATAATTTTTGCTATATGGAATGCAAAAACGTTGAAGCTTAATCTCTCAAATCTGCTCAGAATGCAGATAGAACCTTATAATTCCAACGTGGTGAGATGCCCCAGTTGTGCCTGCAGCTGAGAAATAATAAATGATGTAAGCTATAATAAATTTGACAGCAGAGGCTGAAGGTCATCAGATCGATAAATGCCCCTGACCTTCTCGGTACGGTCAACTTTTGGAGCCCTGATGGTCAGATGTGGAAAAGGAGACTTGGTTTCTGTGCACATTTTACATTATATATACTGCATAAATAGTAAGACTAGTATAGTAGCATTCTCTCTGGATTTGACATTTGATAACGGGTCACAAACGCCAGTAGGCGATATATGGATTCTAACACTGATTCTAATTGAAATGCCTGAATCTTGAGGGGTCATATGTGAAATATCAAAGGTGAAACAACATTTCTGTCTTTAGTTCAATATCATCTTCCATTTCAGGCTCACTGAGTGTAAAGCCCACAGAGATATCCTCTGAGCGGATTGGGGCCCGGGAGTGAGCGCACGGAAGGGCTGATAATGAAATATGGGCTCCTTCAAGAACAAGATAAGAGCGAAGCTGCGCGGGGGTCTCAGGGCTATCAGCGCCACAGGATCAAATGCATTTTGGTATACATGACTTTGACCATCTCGCACCATTACGTACATATTACTCAGCAGCCGGCCGCTTCATCTGTGAGTAGATCTTCAAGGTCTGCTTAAGAGCAATGAATACGAGATGAGGCCGGTGTCTGTGCGCCTTCTAACAATCAAACTGGAGCATGAGTGCAGAATTTGGTCATGATCTTAGGTTACAAATCCTTCCGGTGAAAAACCTCATGTTACTTTCCTGAATCTGTTGCTAAGCCGAGATACAAAAACTATGATGAAGTATTGAGTGAATATAACTGGGTTTGTGCAATTGCTACAATAACAGATAATATAATGTGTCGAGTTTAAAAGTTCAATGATTTCCTTATATATATATATATATATATATATATATATATATATATATATATATATATATATATATATATATATATATATATATATATATATATATATATATATATATATAAAAAAGCATTTCCCGTTCATTTCAATGGCAGTTGCCTGGCGGGTGTAGGAGTAGGACCCCTGTTTCTGGCTGGAGTTTTTGTTTTTACCTGCATGTTCCAAAACAGCCCACAAAGTGAAATAATATTCAATATGGAAGTGATTCTCAACCAGGGGACCGGGGCACACTAGGGGGCCTCAGGAAACTTCTAAGGGAGCCCTAGGAACTAAAATTGTTTCAAATAAAGAGAAAACAAATATTGAATTAAAGCTGCAAGCAGCGATGAAAGGGCCCTCACAAAAACAGAGGAAAACAGCACTGTAGGCAATATGCATTTAAGTATAGGAGGACTGTATCAGTCATTTGTATTTGCCACGCTTTCTGCTACCGGCTGTGGCGCAATGACTATAACAACATTTTTACGGCGCTTAATTGAAATTCTGTAGGTGGCGCTATCGAGCCATTTTGCCACACCTAATTCTGAAACCCATATCATGTTTAGGCCCTCAAAAATGTGATTCATTTCGGAGAAGAAGAATAACCTTCAGTGCTCAGGCAGAAATGCCAAATCCAAATCACGTCAGAAATGCCAAATCCGACCCCGGACACTCCAGATCTTGTCAAAAGATATCCGTTTGGTCTGGTGTCCAAAACCAGTAAAACCTGTCAGCAGAAAGTCTTGTCTGGTACCCAAACTCTATTAACAGTCTTCTATCAGCCTGAGAGTGTGACTGAGAAAGACAGAGCAGAAGCAGGAGATGAAGTGATGATAGTAAAAATAGCAGAGTTTATTGAATAATCTTATCTGCAAATGTTCCAATGCTCAAAATACAACATGGATGGTTACACACACACACACACACACACACACACACACACACACACACACACACACACACACACACACACACACACACACACACACACACGTGTGATCAACCATCCATGTTGTTGTATTCTGAGCATTGAAACATTTGCAAATAATATGTAGGTTAGTTTTGGCCAACAGAGGGCGCTGCTCGCTAATTGCAGCTTCAACTCGTATTATGCGTCTTCCTCTACTCATTACGTGCTCGCCCTAGTTTTGTCATTCATTGCGAACCACCGCGAGGGCGTCATCATCGTGTCATCAGCTTCAAAGTAAGACACAAAATAACATATAAAGTCCCAATGCATCTATACTTGCACAAACTGCGACTGGCTGCTGTTCGACGCTTTCCACACAGGTGAAATGAGAAAGCGCGGGAAGTGAGGCGTATCTGTGAATATACATTCTGCAGTTCAAAATTGCACTGTAAATGCGCTAAGGTTGTCCGCGTCCATACTCGGAACACTTTTACGAGACCTGTGTTTCAAAACAGTTTTTTAACAAACAAAAAAAATCGTCCTGTATGTGCGCTTGATGTGAAATGAGGCCGTGGTGCGAGACGGCGTGGTAAACTTTAGTGAAGTAAAGTCTGTTGGCTAAATAAATGGTTCATAAATGAATATTTATGAATAAATGAACGGTATTGCCCTCTTTATAGTAAAAGGTCTTTATTCACAAAGCAGCTGCGACATAATAGACATTCCTTTCAATCTATAAGGCAGGCCTTAAAGCATACATTATCCAGATATAAGTGTGACAGCGTATTCGGGGTTATTTAGACTAATAATGACTGTTTTTATGAAGTGTTATGATATAACACTTCATATATATACATACAATAACATTGGACATTCCAATGAAACCGTGACTAATAGTAGAGATTGCAATAAATGTGACCCTGGACCACAAAACCAGTCATAAGGGTACATGTTTTGAAATTGAGATTTATGCATCATCTGAAAGCTGAATAAATAAGCTTTCCATTGATGTACGGTTTGTTAGGATAGGACGAGATACAACTATTTGAAAATCTGGAATCTGAGGGTACAAAAAAAAAAAAAAAAAAAAAATATATATATATTGAGAAAATCGCCTTTAAAGTTGTCCAAATGAAGTCCTTAGCAACGCATATTACTAATGATAATACATTTTTGATATATTTATGGTAGGAAATTTACGCAACATGATCTTTACTTAATATCCTAATGATTTTTGGCATAAAAGAAAAACAGTCATTTTGACACATACAATGTGGTGTTGGCTTTTGCCGCAAATATACCCGTGTGACTCATGACTGGTTTTGTGGTCCAGGGTCACATATATTTTAAGAACTCGTTAAATTGTCAAGAAGTGAAACTTATGTTCAACCCAGGGTTGCCATGTTCTGGCCACTTTTAAGCTGTTTCTGTGGATTGATTTATGTTTATGTATATATATTTCAGTGGACTGAGGGTTTGAAATATAGAGCACATTGGTTGTTTGAGGTTTGACTAAACATATAACAGTCAGTGAGTATGAGTGTGTGAGGGCCAATTCCATGTCAAATCAACCAAATTTTATAAACTTCCCTGGCTCAAATTTTTGATTTTGTCAATATTTTTTTCTGAAGAAAGACAAACGTAAATATTAATGAAAGCCGAAATATTAAAGTAGTATATTTACTGAGTAATCCACTATTTTGTAGAGGGGGTCATGATTACAATTTTCACCTCAGATTTGGAGCCAAACTACAGGGAGTACAAATGACTTTACAGCATCTTTATTTCATTTTTACACAGAGATTGGTAGATCTATTAGTAAAATCTGTTGACTTTAGCAATCTTCGTTGCATTATATGACAACAGTTCAAAAGTGAGAAAGAACACTTCTTGTTCTTTACATCTCTGTAACTCAAGAAGTATTAATATCCTTTTATATTTAACATGTATTTTGGTATCTTCATTTTAAAGGCCCTATAGTTCAATCACAGAGATGCTCATGGAGATCCTAATGTGGCTCCATGAATAAATTGGTCAATTGTACACATTTTCAGTGGCCAAAAACCAAACGTGGGTCTCTTTTCATACAGCTGATACTTTTTTCTTTTAAAGAGGAACAAATAATGTTGAAACTAGAAATGCATCTTTTTTTATCAACACAATTGCATAGAACACACATCTCTTGAGTGCCAAAAATCCACTGAAATTGTCAAGTTGAGGCACATTAACTTTCTCTCAAAAGCGTATTTATAATGATCTATATTTGAATTAGTTTTATGTTTATTCTGTTCATTTTAACAGCTACCAAGAGTTCAAATATGCCATATCGTAACTACATGTTAGCACATTGACATCCCAATATCTCAGGGATTGAACCATACAGGAAAGTATCATAAAAATGAAGATTCGGAAGAAAGGTTTCATGGAATCAAGAATCTAAAATTATATTAAGATATGTTTAACACTTCCTGAGTTACAGACATGTAAACTTCAGAAAAATATGTTTTTTTGGCACTCAGGGAGATATGTTGTATTCAATTGTTTTGATAGAGCGAAACAAGGTACATTTCTAGTTTCAATATTATTTGTTTTTCAGGCATTCCCCTTTAAACAAAATGCGTATCAGCTGTTTGAAAAGTTTCCCACATTTTGTTTTTGGTCTTTAGGTGAAATTCAGCAATTTGAAGTCACATTTGGAAACACCATATCTATGTGATTGAACCATATAGGACCTTAACAATGAAGATTCCAAAAGAAAAGTTTATTAAGATTTAGAATCTAGAAGGATATTAAGATATATTTAATACTTTTAGTTACAGTCACGCAAACTTTGGAAAAAGAATATTTATGGCACTCAGACAGTACTATGTTCTATGCAATTGTGTTGATAGGGGAAAAAAGAGCTTAACATTATTTGTTTTTCAGATATTCCTCTTTAAATGAAAAAAGTATCAGCTGTATGCAAAAGTGACCCTCATTTGATTTTTGGCTTCTGAAAATGTGTACAACTGCATTAAGATCTCCATATCTCTGGGGTTGAACCATATGGGGCCTTTAAACTTGGGGCAAAAAACACAAGAAGTGCTTCTTTCCATTTTTGAACGTCACCGTTGGCATATAGTGCAAAAGATCGATAAAGTTAACCAATTTTACTAATAGACCTACCAATCTCTGTGTAAAAAATAAAGAAAGAAACTGCCATTTTACCCACCTATAATTTGACTCCAAATCTCAGGTAAAAATTGTCCCCTACAAAATAGTGGATAATTTACACCCATGACATTTAATATTTTGGCTTTCTTCTTCATTTATGTCTTTCTTTCACCAGAAAAACAATGATCAAAGCCACATTTTTAGCCAGGGACCTCTGGTTGAATTGACACGGAATGACCCTATTCATAGATGCCACCTACGTCACTACCAAATAGAACGGCGCCATATTTATGACCGATCTCGCTGCCCATCTAATGAGAGGGAGAGAGACAGAGATACCTGGAGAAAATTTCTATTTTAGGCTCCGATTTGTTACCCCCAGTTTTCTTTTGTCCATTATTATCTGCCCGATTGGCCTTCCATGATATATACGCTCATCTAAAGGATTATTAGGAACACCTGTTCAATTTCACAATCTGCTCAGTTACTGGGATTTTCACGCACAACCATTTCTAGGGTTTACAAAGAATGGTGTGAAAAGGGAAAAACATCCAGTATGCGGCAGTCCTGTGGGCGAAAATGCCTTGTTGATGCTAGAGGTCAGAGGAGAATGGGCCGACTGATTCAAGCTGATAGAAGAGCAACTTTGACTGAAATAACCACTCGTTACAACCGAGGTATGCAGCAAAGCATTTGTGAAGCCACAACACGCACAACCTTGAGGCGGATGGGCTACAACAGCAGAAGACCCCACCGGGTACCACTCATCTCCACTACAAATAGGAAAAGAGGCTACAATTTGCACGAGCTCACCAAAATCGTACAGTTGAAGACTGGAAAAATGTTGCCTGGTCTGATGAGTCTCGATTTCTGTTGAGACATTCAGATGATAGTCAGAATTTGGTGTAAACAGAATGAGAACATGGATCCATCATGCCTTGTTACCACTGTGCAGGCTGGTGGTGGTGGTGTAATGGTGTGGGGGATGTTTTCTTGGCACACTTTAGGCCCCTTAGTGCCAATTGGGCATCGTTTAAATGCCACGGCCTACCTGAGCATTGTTTCTGACCATGTCCATCCCTTTATGACCACCATGTACCCATTCTCTGATGGCTACTTCCAGCAGGATAATGCACCATGTCACAAAGATTGAATCATTTCAAATTGGTTTCTTGAACATGACAATGAGTTCACTGTACTAAAATGGCCCCCACAGTCACCTTTGGGATGTGGTGGAACGGGAGCTTCGTGCCCTGGATGTGCATCCCACAAATCTCCATCAACTGCAAGATGCTATCCTATCAATATGGGCCAACATTTCTAAAGAATGCTTTCAGCACCTTGTTGAATCAATGCCACGTAGAATTAAGGCAGAAAGGGGGTCAAACACCGTATTAGTATGGTGTTCCTAATAATCCTTTAGGTGAGTGTATTGCAGGCATTACTGAGACCGTCGGTCGTAAAGATGGCGGCGCAAAGCTACATTGAAGTCATGTGACCAGAACGAATAGTAAAATATCACGATAACTAATGCTCGTAAATTGGCCAAATCATGTTTATTTTAATGTAATGATGTACATGTTTCTTGTCAGATTAAGAATTATTATTAACCTGATATTAAAAACAATGTAAGTACACTGTCAGAAAAAAAGGTACATCGCTGTCCCTAAGGTACAAAACCGAAAAGGTACTAATATGTACCTTTAAGGTAATAATACGCACTCTTAAAGTACTGATATGTACCTTTTAAGATACTAATATGTACCATTTAGGGGTAAGGTACAAAGATGTACCTTTTCACTTTTGTACCTTAGGGTACCGCCCCAGTGACAGCACTGTACCTTTTTTTCTGAGAGTGTATATGAAATGTCCTCACTAATGTAGTCACTCAAACGTGCGTGTGTGTGTGTGGCAGGGGAAATGATGGTCATGGGCATGATGTGTGTCAATGTGACGAGACAAGACGATAGCAATCTGGCTGTCAAGTGTGATGTCACACGTCAGAGCTCCCAGTCCTTCAGTTCCCGAAAGCAAACAGCAAACAGTGCTAATATACACTTAAAGTGTGATACAGTACTACTGAAAGATCTTGACTCCGTCTTTTGGAATCGTTTGGACTGTAGTGTACACCTGGAGTTGTTAAAAGCCTAGATTAAAAGTGTACGAGACCTTCATGTGTTCACAAACTGTATTTATCGCAAAGACGATATGTGTCACAACAAAGTGGATAGGGAATTGTGACTGCTGCTCTAGGAGACTGGCATGGCCCATGACTGTTGGTCGCCCCCTCCAAATCAAGTAGTAACTTAATCAGTTCATCTTGTAACAATTTATACCTGCATGCATGGAGAAAACTTTCTTCATAAAAGCAGTGTAATTAGAAAATATAAAACTTAGTGAGGCGATAGCTATGGGTAAGCTGTGCCACCACATCACATGTAAGGGTCCATCATATGAAGCTGTCTGCGAAAAAAGTGACTTTTTATTATTTACAAGCAACATTTGCATGTGCATGCATTGTATAAAACCATGTAAATGTATTAAATGTAGCTGTTGGGTTAAATGTGCCAGTGATTGATAGTGATGCAAAATTGATAGGAAATATTCATGTCAGTATGGTTAGATAAAAGTTAGATTAAACCATTTTGAATATTAACCTTTTCCCAGGCTGGTTTATGAAAATACAAATAATGTGCAAGAAATGAAGACAGGACAAAACTAAATAAGGAATGGGATCGTGTGTTGTGTGTACAACAGTTAGTTTGGCTTCTTTGTAGTTTTCACTGTCAGTCTGCATTAATGGAGGGTATTTTTTTTCGGAGGGTAGTGACTCTTTCTACAGGTTACATCATAACCATATGTATAGTGTACGCTGTTACTTACATTATATAGTGGGCCTGCTAAATATTGAGAGCAAATCTGTTGCATACGGCTGGTTTTGATCTGCCACACAGAACCAGTCCCACCTGTCTAAAAGGCGTTCTCATCCGGCTCCCAGTTTCCCATGAGATTTAGTTCTGTAGGGTCTTCATTCTGAAGATGAGATAAAATATATTTTTCGATCTGTATGGCGTAGCTAGGATTTGAGCAACCAGAGTGGAGTGTGAAACCAGAACGGTTCCGTCAAACATGAAGCATCTGGAGAGTCCTCAGAAGGGTGAGATGTCAGGTTTGCTCATTAGCAAGACGAGTCGAGTCAACTTGTGGCTTTTGTAAATTCGCTGCTGTTTGTCTCTGTAGCGTCTCGTGTTGCTCCGTGATTCTCACTAGTAGTTAGGTGGGCCACAGTTACTCCTGATACTAATATCCTGTGTTCAAATCCTGTTCTTTTTGTGAATGTCAGAGGATGTGTAGCAGGAGCGGGATCTGATTTGGTTCTGTTTAGGCCAATTCACACGACGGCAACAGACAGTTTGTCAGGTTTTGTCGGGTCAGTCTTTATACCTGTCGGCGACTGTGGTGCTCGTTCATCGGGTCGTGGAATGTCTGAGATGTGACATACTGTAATCTGGTGATTGTCACCGTCTGTCGGTGCTGTGCGAATTGGCATTTTGAATGACTTTTAACTTGAGCTTAAAGCAGCGGTGAACAGCAGCCTCAGTTAAAGTGCCCCTATTATACTATTTTAAAGTTTCCTCATTTTGTTTTTGAGGTCTCCTACAACAGGTTCACATACATCAAAGGTGAAAAAACACTTTAATTTTCTCATAATATACATTGCATATCACCTCATTTCTCAAAGACTCATCTGAAGATTCAGTCTCTCTAAACCCCTCCTTTCCGCAAGCTACTCGGCTCGTTCAGGTGGCCCAGTTCTGTTGTGATCGGTCTACCGCGTACAGTGCGTGTCATAAAGGAAACGTCCATTACCATAACTGAACTTCAGATCTGGAGGCTTCTAAAGCCATAGCGATTGTACACACTGTAAAGACAGTTACGATGATGGCAATATCAATCCGAGCACGAGTCCGATGATAAAACATCGGAAGAACTAGTTATTCAATCGGAACCTCCATTGTAAGGATGAATTGAGCAGGACATTTCTTAGTGATATATTTTTAATCCGTTTGAGGTTCATTGTGAGACGTTGCAACTGTAATTCCTCACCATCAGCATTAACAAGTGCATGTCCATCAACAAACCCGTGTGTATTTCCAATGCGGGAACTGTATCAATAACGGCGCATACGTTAGCCGAGCACTAACGCCAATGATGAATGTAACAAACATTTGTAAAACAAATCTTGCTCCTAACTCAAAGTAGTAAGAACGACAGACACTGCATTAATAGACACAGTTTTAGGATAATAGTGGCCCACAGCTGATTTGCAGAAGTATTTCAGTACAGCTCTTTCACACACTACGATTTTGCCAATGATTTGGCTAAAATCTGAAGTCGGTGATCGCTAGTTTGACATGTTCACCGACAGACGATTAATGACCGTTGCGATCAAATTTTACCTCCCGAAATTCTGTGAGAAGATTTGATTCTCAGTCCTGCAGTGTGACTTCTACGACGACCGTCAAATACAAACCATGACTGTTACAACGGATGAATGTTATGGAATTAAGACTGGAATTACTACTCGTTTCGGCAGTTCAGAACAGATTCTTTCTTTCGGGAGTGTCGTGAAAAGTCTTCACCACGGACAATTCAAACAACTCCCAGTCGTTAATATAAACTGATATAATACTACAGTATCTCAAGATAATTCCCTTCTTAAATACTTCTAATATAATTCAATACTTTGAGGTAATTCCCCTCCCACAGTAAGGTGACGCCGTCCTGTCGAGAAGCTACCATCACTAACTCAAACACGAGACACGGGTCTTTAGCATCTATACACTCTCACCGTCCTTCTCAGATGTACGTTGGTCCGACACAGGATCATTAATAATAACTGTGAGTATTACAGCCTCACCCCGAGGGCGGCTCTGTAGTCTTCCAACACCATCACCGTCTCTGCTGTGGTCTTTTGAGCATAGAATATTTAGTACTTTTATTCCTCAGCTGCGCAGCATTTATACCTGACACGACTCCAAAGTTGCTCTTTGCAGAAATTCTGTTTTATTCAACAACGTGAGTCTCCAGAACAGAAAGATACATTCAAATATTACAGTTAAGTGAAAATCAATGTCACTCAAGTTTCCTTCACTGTGATTGGTTCGTAATGATCTAAGCTATGACTAATATAAATCTATGACTTCTATTTGTGTTAAGCACCTTTTTGGGTAAGTCTACATGGTCTTTGACCTGAACATCCTTAGTCTGCGTTTTTCCTTTGACCACTTCTGAGGCCATTATATAAAATATTTGGACCCCCTTTATATTAGGTGTCCTTAACTACTAGGCTATGTACTAACATTTAAATTAATCATTTGATACAGTGTACATACAAACCCGATTCCAAAAAAGTTGTGACACTGTACAAATTGTGAATAAAAACAGAATGCAATGATGTGGAAGTTTCAAATTTCAATATTTTATTCAGAATACAACATAGATGACATATCAAATGTTTAAACTGAGAAAATGTATCATTTTAAGGGAAAAATAAGTTGATTCTAAATTTCATGGCATCAACATCTCAAAAAAGTTGGGACAAGGCCATGTTTCCCACTGTGTGGCATCCCCTCTTCTTTTTATAACAGTCTGCAAACGTCTGGGGACTGAGGAGACAAGTTGCTCAAGTTTAGGAATAGGAATGTTGTCCCATTCTTGTCTAATACAGGCTTCTAGTTGCTCAACTGTCTTAGGTCTTCTTTGTCGCATCTTCCTCTTTATGATGCGCCAAATGTTTTGTATGGGTGAAAGACCTGGACTGCAGGCTGGCCATTTCAGTACCCGGATCCTTCTTCTACACAGCCATGATGTTGTAATTGATGCAGTATGTGGTCTGGCATTGTCATGTTGGAAAATGCAAGGTCTTCCCTGAAAGAGACGACGTCTGGATGGGAGCATATGTTGTTCTAGAACTTGGATATACCTTTCAGCATTGATGGTGCCTTTCCAGATGTGTAAGCTGCCCATGCCACACGCACTCATGCAACCCCATACCATCAGAGATGCAGGCTTCTGAACTGAGCGCTGATAACAACTTGGGTTGTCCTTGTCATCTTTAGTCCGGATGACATGGCGTCCCAGTTTTCCAAAAAGAACTTCAAATTTTGATTGGTCTGACCACAGAACAGTTTTCCACTTCGCCACAGTCCATTTTAAATGAGCCTTGGCCCAGAGAAAACGCCTGCGCTTCTGGATCATGTTTAGATATGGCTTCTTTTTTGACCTATAGAGTTTTAGCCGACAAAAGCGAATGGCACGGTGGATTGTGTTCACTGACAATGTTTTCTGGAAGTATTCCTAGAATTCCACTATTTTTGGCCGCAGCATTGGGGGAATTGGTGATCCTCTGGTGATCTTGACTTCTGAGAGACACTGCCACTCTGAGAGGCTCTTTTTATACCCAATCATGTTGCCAATTGACCTAATAAGTTGCAAATTGGTCTTCCAGCTGTTCCTTATATGTACATTTAACTTCTCCGGGCTCTTATTGCTACCTGTCTTTCTTGGAATCGGGTTTGTACATGTAATTACATCTGTAATGAATTTCTGTAGTTACATTTATAATTACACGGTTGACACTTCCCTTACGCCTAACCCTACCCTTACCACACCTGTCCCTAACTTTACCCTTAAACTTACCCACACCACCACACCTGTCCCTAACTTTACCCTTAAACTTACCCACACCACCACACCCGTCCCTGACTTTACCCTTAAACTTACCCACACCACCACACCTGTCCCTAACTTTACCCTTAAACTTACCCACACCACCACACCCGTCCCTGACTTTACCCTTAAACTTACCCACACCACACCTGTCCCTAACTTTACCCTTAAACTTACCCACACCACCACACCCGTCCCTGACTTTACCCTTAAACTTACCCACACCACCACACCCGTCCCTGACTTTACCCTTAAACTTACCCACACCTATCCCTAACTTTACCCTTAAACTTACCCACACCACCACACCCGTCCCTAACTTTACCCTTAAACTTACCCACACCACCACACCCGTCCCTAACTGTACCCTTAAACTTACCCACACCACCACACCCGTCCCTGACTTTACCCTTAAACTTACCCACACCACCACACCGTCCCTGACTTTACCCTTAAACTTACCCACACCACCACACCCGTCCCTAACTTTACCCTTAAACTTACCCACACCACCACACCTGTCCCTAACTTTACCCTTAAACTTACCCACACCACCACACCTGTCCCTAACTTTACCCTTAAACTTACCCACACCTGTCCCTAACTTTACCCTTAAACTTACCCACACCACCACACCCGTCCCTGACTTTACCCTTAAACTTACCCACACCACCACACCTGTCCCTAACTTTACCCTTAAACTTACCCACACCACCACACCCGTCCCTGACTTTACCCTTAAACTTACCCACACCACCACACCCGTCCCTGACTTTACCCTTAAACTTACCCACACCACACCTGTCCCTAACTTTACCCTTAAACTTACCCACACCACCACACCCGTCCCTGACTTTACCCTTAAACTTACCCACACCACCACCACACCGTCCCTGACTTTACCCTTAAACTTACCCACACCTATCCCTAACTTTACCCTTAAACTTACCCACACCACCACACCCGTCCCTAACTTTACCCTTAAACTTACCCACACCACCACACCCGTCCCTAAACTGTACCCTTAAACTTACCCACACCACCACACCCGTCCCTGACTTTACCCTTAAACTTACCCACACCACCACACCCGTCCCTGACTTTACCCTTAAACTTACCCACACCACCACACCGTCCCTAACTTTACCCTTAAACTTACCCACACCACCACACCCGTCCCTAACTTTACCCTTAAACTTACCCACACCACCACACCTGTCCCTAACTTTACCCTTAAACTTACCCACACCACCACACCTGTTCCTAACTTTACCCTTAAACTTACCCACACCTGTCCCTAACTTTACCCTTAAACTTACCCACACCACCACACCCGTCCCTGACTTTACCCTTAAACTTACCCACACCTGTCCCTAACTTTACCCTTAAACTTACCCACACCACCACACCTGTCCCTAACTGTACCTGTATCCCACCTCAATATCAGCAAAAGTGTTTTGCAATACAATATGAACACGAGTACATTATTTGCTGATTTAAGTACATAGTAGTTAAGGCCACCTAATATAAAGTGGGACCAAATAGTTCTATCACAGGAGGAGACTAACTTTATTTACCTTTTAACATTCACAAACAGCTATATTACATACTGCTTGAAAGGTAATATTGGAAAAAGCATAATGGGGCACTTAAATCTACTTCACCTACAAAATGTTGCCTATAATATCATCTGCTATAAACGCAGCTGTTCAGCACAAAATGGAACACTGAAATATTTACAATTAACTGTCTGAACAATCATAATATGTCAAAGTATATTTGCATAAATTATTTGCAATTTCTATCAATCATGTGACCATCAGGGTCTGCTGTGTAAGTCCCACTCTGATTCACAAAGCCAGTGTTTAGAGCATTAAAACATATAATCTATTTGGTGTTAACTAGATAAATAATGACTCAATTAAAAAACAACCAATCAATTAATTCCATAAAACTTTAATGGCTTTTAACGAGGGCCCAGGACTCACCAGCCAGTTTGAATGCTGCTTTTTTAAAAATGCATTTTGAATAACCCAGGATCACGATGCAGTTAACATAGCATGAGCTTCCATCATTTTTATACAGAAAGCAAAATCTGACCGGGGTCTGTTTAAATCAGTATCCAGCACTATTACTTAAGCAACGCATAGCGTCAAAGGTGTTAAAGTTCAGTAACAGATGCGTTTGCGTCTCCACTCTTCCCAGAAGAATCCACATGGCTCTTTCTCCATAAAAATGCTAATCCAGATGCACGTCTGTCCTGGAGCAGCAAAGAGGGGGAGATGAAGCAATTACTAAAGCATTAGCGCGATAGCAGGCGTTCCTCTCTCGGGGTGAGGGCTCTAATGACCACAGAGGCGTCGCTTTATTAATATGCAGGCACGCCATAGCGGAGTCCCTGCATCCTCTAGATAGCAAAGCCTTCTGCTCGGTAGCCTCTGATTGGTTTATGAATGCCTCACGATTTCCCGTGGCGTCAATCTGGGCCTGTTCTATTCACAGAGGACTGAAATCACACAGTGGGAAACGCTTGGTGAATATTGTAAAAAGTGTCAAGATGATGTCAGGATCAAGGTTTACCTCAAAATCAAAAGAAAGCAATTCTGTTTTGCATAACAGTAAACAAAAAAAACAAGCTTGTGACTAAGATTATTGTCATATTTCATGTAATTTAAAAGGATAGTTTACCCAGAAATGAAAATTGTCATTATTTTATTCACTCATGTTCCAATGATGACTTGCTTTGCTCTGTGAAACATAAAAGAGGATATTTTGAGTAATGGCTATACAATGCAAGTCAAGTCAATGGTCACTAAAATTGTTTGGTTATCAAGAGTCTTCAAAATATCTTTTGTAATCAGCAGAAGTAAGGGTGTGTTCGCACTTGTAGTTGGACCTAAAAAGAAAATGATACATGTGGTCCTTTTTCTTTCATCTTTTTATAAGACTGAACCTAAACAAAACCAAAAATGGCTTTTGACATATACACTATATTGCCAAAAGTTTTGGGACGCCTGCCTTTCCATGCACATGAACTTTAATGACATCTCTTTCTTAGTCCATAGGGTTTAATATGGAGTTGGCCCACCCTTTGCAGCTCTAACAGCTTCAACTCCTCTGGAAAGGCTTTCCACAAGGTTTAGGAGTGTGTTTATGGGAATTTCTGACCATTCTTCTAGAAGCGCATTTGTGAGGTCACATAGATGTTGGACGAGAAGGCCTGGCTCGCAGTCTCTGCTCTAATTCATCCCAAAGGTGTTCTATCAGGTTGAGGTCAGGACTCTGTTGTGGAGGAACTTGACTGGCCGGCACAAACTCACTCATCCATGTCTTTATGGACATTGCTTTGTGCACTGGTGCACAGTCATATTGGAACAGCAGGGGGCCATCCCCAAACTGTTCCCACAAAGTTGGGAGCAGGAAATTGTCCAAAATGTCTTGGTATGCTGAAGCATTAAGAGTTCCTTTCAGTGGAACTAAGGGGCCAAGCCCAACCCCTGTAAAACAACCCCACAAACTTTACTCTAGGCACAATGCAGTCAGGCAAGTACCACTCTCCTGGCAACCGCCAAACCCAGACTCGTCCATCGGATTGCCAGACAGAGAAGTGTGATTGGTCACTCAGAGAACATGTCTCCACTGCTCTAGAGTCCAGTGGCGGCATGCTTTACACCACTGCATCCGACGCTTTGCATTGCACTTGGTGATGTAAGGCTTGAATGCAGCTGCTCTGCCATGGAAACCCATTCCATGAAGCTCTCTACGCACTGCTCTTGAGCTAATCTGAATGCCACACGAAGTTTGGAGGTCTGTAGCTATTGACTCTGTGACTTCTGCGCACTGTGTGCCTCAGCATGCGCTGCCCCCGCTCTGTGATTTTTATGTGGCCTACCACTTAGTGGCTGAGTTGCTGTTGTTCCCAGTTGTGTCCACTGAGCTCCTGAGAGCGACCCATTCTTTCACAAATGTTTGTAGAAGCAGTCTGCATGCCTGGGTGCTTGATTTTATACACATGTGGCCATGGAAATGACACATCCTTGTTTTGGTTTGTTTTGATGTCTTTGGTTTGTTGCGTTCATATTTCAGCACTACGGTCCTTTTGGAAGCAGAGCAAGACCAACCTTTTTTAGGGTCTTGGCCTGCTTGTTTGGTGCACACCAGGGTTTGGATGACAGCTTTCACGCTTACTTATTCAAAATTAATTGCACTAACACAGCAATCGCATGTGAACCTCCCCGACATGAAGTTGAGTAAATGTCAGAATTTCTCGACTCAATTGTCAATAGTGATGGGTAAATAGAAACAGATTTATTTATTTATTTGTCCATTTTTGTAAGTAGATCATGTAGCACTAAATCATAGGTATTCCACTAGATTAAAATATCAAAGATTTAACCCTTTAGTTTTTACAAAGAGGTATAGATTTGACGTCAATTTGGTTATCAATAAATATGGTTATAAGAACAATCTTTGTATAGGGCAGAATTTCAATATTTTACAGCAATAGAAAAAGTTAATGTAAAAAAAAATGTCATGAAGGATTTCTATTCAGACTTTTATTTCAATCTTCTGTACATGCATTATGTAAAGCAATGGGAAACAGATCTCTTCCACACGATTGTCTTAAAAAATACCCTCTCAAATGACTGTAGATTATCTCAATGTATATACGATCCCCAAAGTGGTGAGCAAACAATTGCAATTTATAAATGTCACATCACGGTCTTTATCGGCCACACAAACACGCTTGATAACGTCTCCTATCGGTTTGGTTAAATTAAAACGAAAGCAGCCTAGGCTATGAATCACGCTAACCGTTTGCGACGAACAGCTACATCTATTGATACCACGAGTTTAAACAACTTGTAAACATTTGAACGGCGTGTAAAATGTAAAAATCAGACAATAACAGATAATATTCATTACAGCATTTGCAAGCTTCAAGCCAGAGACACATTCGTAGCGTCACGCTCACGGAGGCTGGCGAAAACGAAAAAACAGGAAGGTCGCGGATGTGATGGAATCGCACCAAGTACCGCCAACCGCCAGGGAGGATCGGTCACCTAGTTTAAAAAGAGGCCATAAGTTGAGATGCGGGCTACTGTCTAACAGGCACTTTTTGGACTCGTTTCCATGGGGTAATAGAAATGATGCACTCATTCGAAGGCAATCGTAAAAAGAAAACGAAAAGAAAGAAAATGAATTTGGTGCCGCATCACGTACATTCAAACGCATTTCCTCTTTTCGTCATCTTGCGTAAGCCTTAAAAGGACAGTCAGAGTAGAATACGTACACGCACATTTACATTTAAATAGAAGGCGAGTTCCTCCTCGAGTAACACTGCGTCGGTGGCTCGGTTCCACATCCGGAGGTCCGGCTTCTCGAAGCCTCCCCACGCGCGCATTGTCTTCCAGAGAGCGACGACAAGACGGACAGACACGTAAGACCAGAGCAGAACACGTAAAGGACAGAGGCGGTGGCGTTTTTCGGCAAATCCCTCCAGGCGCCACAGCGAGACGCAGACTCCATTTCAGCCGTCCTCGGGTCACCGGGTTCTACCTGGTGAGTTGGCCGACCACTTTGAGCAAGGTCTTGTTTTCCTGTTTTAGCTGCTCGTTCTCGTCTTCAATATCGTCCAGATCCTGAAAAAGTTAGAAATGTAGAGAGAAGATTACTTTACTTAACCAAAGGATATGTTTTCATTTTCCTTCACAAAATAAAGGAAGCAATGATAGCAGGGTGATTTATGATCATTTGCTAAAATCTATAAAATGAAAAGAATGCACATCAGAGGCATAAGTGCAGCCTCGACTCAAAGCAGATTCAGCGGAGTCAGTTATTCCAAAGTGTTGTTTTAGAGCTAGTAATGGAGGATTGATTGATTTGTGCGCAGCACATGTTTTGCTCGGATACGTTTTATGGATTAAATTAACAACAATTGATCAATGATTAGAATAATGCTTCCTAACATTCCTAATTACAAGGGTGTAATTATTATCCGTTTCCATCCACCTCTTTTTATCCTCATTTTGTCTCGACCCGTAAATACTCTGAGTACGGTGATGTGTGTGGTCTGCCGTTTTGTGATGCACTGGGTTTGCTTGACACTGCAAGAATCTGTACTGATGACGCCGCCTCTCCCTCTGATGTCAAGCTGTCTGGTCCCACTTTATATTAGGTGTCTTTAACTACTCTGTATCAAATGATTCATTTAAATGTAAGTACACAGTCGTTAAAGACCTAATATAAAGTGTGAGCAGCTGTCCCAGGACTCGTCCACCTTAACCTTCAGCTATGCTTATGGACGCAGACCAGGCGTCTTACCTCTCTTGCTTTCTTACGGGTAGCCATCCCACTTCTGACATCAAATGTGATGCAGTAGACTAGAGGAGACCCAGTCCGGGCCTGGCAAAAGTCTACCGCATCACAAATTCTAAAAATGCATAAAAAGAAAAAAATTGTGTGCCCAATTGAGGCGAATAAACTGCTTATCGGATAAGAAGATTTGCTGAAACATTTACTGTAATTCCCTTGACGTGGCAAAAAAGATTTTGACATGATTTTGCCTCGACAGTGGATGGATAACTGGAACAGATTAATTTCATTGCACAGCACCTTAAATTTTGGTTTGATCGTTCTGAAATGCCAAAGTCTGTCATCAGAATAATTGGGTACAATGACCTCCCAGAGCGTACGTTGCATTCCTGAACGTAAGATAACAGTTATAAATGATGCATGAAAAAAGGCAGAGTTTGTTCCTCGATGGCAGCAACTTCCATTTATTTAATAACATTAAATATTTAGCGCAATTTCCCAAGAAGTGACAATTTTGTTCACTTGAATACATGGGATGGAAACGCTGCTTTATTTGCAAATGTTTTAGTTGTAAGGTTAGTTGGAAACCGCTATCGTGGCAATTATTTATTGGCTGACATTTTATGCTCCGTTGCCATTTACAAGTGAAGTAAAAACAGATAGCATCTCTGTCGGGTGTCGTGCCGTTTGCCAGAGCAGGAATAATAATTGCAATTGCAGCATCAACACATTAATGTAGTTGTAAAAAAGCCATCGCCTTGTCAAAAGATCTCACAAGAAAGCGACAACTTTCGTTTACGGTTTCCTCGGTCAGTAACGATGAAGGACAGCTGGCGGAATGACTTTTTGGCCACACTTTTCGGAGAGTTGAAAACAAGCTAAAGTGATGTTGAATTGTAGGCTACGTGCACGACTATGGAAAGCAGCAGGTGTTTTTCCAAGGAAAAGAAACAAAAAAGATTAGCGATTATTATAATAGCTGTCAGATGTAGTTTTTACAAGGAAATAACTAACAGCTCGTACACTCGGGGACAAAGCAAGTAATGACAACGTTGCGTAGAGATTGGGGTTGAAGTATTTCGTCTGTTGTTGTAAATGCTATTCTGGCAGAGACATGGACTAGACCGTTCAGGTCAATTGCATGCAAGGGGTGAAGATTCATCACAAACTGCACTCTGAAGCGGAGTTCATCAGCCAAGGTATACGGAGGTGGTGTGGTACATCCAAATCCATAGTAACATCCTGTGTACTGAAAGATGAGATTGAAAATGTGGTTTGATTGAATTTGTAGCGAGTAGTAAGTGTGACCGAAGGTTTACTGGATTGATTATAGGCGCTTATGTATGTATATAAAAAAATGTGCATGTGCGTGTTTAAACATGTATAATGGCGCTTTTGTTTTGCATAGGCCTATGCTGTGTGTGCTGTGTGTTGCAGTGTGATTAAGGTGCGCACAAATGCTGGATGAAGCTGAGCTGCAATGGCATTATTCAGGGCAGTTTGTGAGGCAGCTGCAGTTAGGCACTGTTAGCAGACAACAGTTCTCCTGGTGTGTTGTGAAGAGGAATGTGTTATCGTTTTCAGTGAAGTCAGTTTTAGTGTGACCTTTTTACATCTGTCCCTGGAAGCTTGGTTTACAGTGTATTTATTTGTGGAGAATGATTGATATTGAATGGTGTTAGCGTATGCCTTTAGTACCTTACAGTAAAGGGGCAAGACGGACACAGGCAAAACTTTCAGCGGTCTAGCCATGATAGAGCAGACTGTATTTGTTGGCGTTGGGCTCTGAAGCCGTTTGTGTTGGAAGGAAACGAGAGAACAGACTGCAAACTCACACAAAGACAAGCGCTCTGACATGAAAGGGTCAGAAGCACCCACTGGGTTTATTCCCTGCAGTAAGACTAAAAGTGGAGCGGTGTTCTAATAGTGAGCCGGCCCGTGATGGAGAGGTGAGGATATTGAAGTGAAAAGTGTGGAATAGTCATCAATAGCCTGGATAAAGTAAGGGAGCTTCTAGTGTGTGTGTGTAAACAAGGCAAGTAAAACTGGCAATGTCATATACTAGTAATAAAGTTTAATGCACAGCTGTGATACAATGAAAAGTAGTATCACAGTTTGTTGATGCGTATTAAGATAGTTGTGCATGACACGGATTATGTATATAAGCATGGGAACAGAGGCCTGTGTGTGAGATAAGCTGCTCTTAAAAAAAAAAAGCAGGGTACCTGCAGGATCTTAAAAAGTCTTAAATTCGCAGCAGTACTGAGTTGTAGGTCTTAAATTATTTTAAACAGGTCTTAATTTTCCTACGTCTACCTAACGCTTCCTCTGTTGCTCATTGAAATGCTCCCGTAGTGCTTTAGTGTGTGTGTGTGTGTTTATTCCGTGGTGTTGTAGTTCTTTCTTTTGCTAGTGCAACTATAGTTTGCTGTATTATAACTACAAATGAGACCAACATGCATCTTATATTGCAGCCAATCAGCTTTCGTGTTATTGGCACGAGTCTCTTTCAGATTGTACCACAGACGCATAAAATGGATTTTATTCTTCAGCTAACAGTTCTCCAGTTCCGTGATCGTGAAGGCGAATCTTTCTCACCTGCCAGCTTGCGTAATGACCAAATAAAAGTATGATATGCCTGAGAGCACAAAAAAAAAAATTAATAAAAGCGATATAAACCCCGAACTCAATTTGCTACTGACACACGGACCGATGTCAGACTGGCTGCGGATTCTGCACGCGTTTGCTGCCTGTCAGCGCTCATATGAGTATATGAACGTGTCTGTTTCTAGGCTTATTGCCCTTGAATGATCAAATACACACATTATTATGCCTAGTTTACTTGATTACTTAATTACTTGAACGTTTTACTTACATTAAGCAATTGCTTATTGCTGTGGTTTACTTTTTGGTCCTAATTTACCTCCCCAAGCGATCATGTTACTAAAGCTAACGTTAGATAGCATAGCACACCACTGGACCAGCCTTTTTTTGTAATACCAAACAAGCATTTTGTTTGTTTTATTGCCATGTGTGACTATTGTGCATCTAACATAATGATATGGTAAATGTGGCATCCCAATAATGGAAAAAAAAAAAAAAATTGTGCTAATTTTGAGGCTATATAGTGAAATCCTGGTGGGCTTGAGCTATGGGAAAGAACAATCTTTACTAAAGTTTACCAATTCGTTGTTTAATTTGATTGAAATTAATTTAGTGATTCTGCATTTCCTTTGTAGGTGTTTTTTTTTGTTTGTTTTTTTGCGTGATTATAGGTCTTAAATTTAATTCATAATTGTGTTAAATTTGACTTGGTGAAACCTGCAGATACCCTGAAAAAGGAATGAGTGAAAGACAAGGCAATGCTTCTTTTTGGGATTGACACTTTATTTGAGTGATCATGAATAAGTAAATCCTGATTGATGTGATGAATGCACCATCATAGTGAAAGTTCCCAGAGGCCTTCAGTGACACCCAGGGCAGGCGATAGGGTGGTGCAGGAAGGGAGGTGGGAACGCATGGCTGCGCTGCATTGGTTGACGAGTAGGCTGCCAGGTGCGGGGCAAAGAGGTATGTAAGGAGGCAGCATTCCTTTAGCGGCAGGTGTTGTGGCGATACCTAAATTATGACTTTGATGCGATACCAGACTAAAATAGCTCGATATCGATACCACAGCAAAAAAAACATTATTCAATTACTTTTACTATGACAATTTTACTATTCATTTAATTTATATAAAAAAAAAAAAATATTTAAAACCCTAAAAACTCACTTGGCCACGGCCAGCATGAACATCCTTACAGAGATGTTTGCAACAATCACATTATTATCAGTCTGAACAGGTTGGGATGACAAATCTCATTTCACGATACTAATAATAAAATTTTTAAATGTAATTTTACAAATAGATTTTTCATTTTATTTTATCTTTGTTTTAAAAAATAATGTAAATTACAAACAATATGACAAAAACAGTGCTTTGTTTTCAGCTAGCCTACAGTAGGTCTATTTAATGGGAGCATTCAAGAAATAAATAATCAAATGTATTAAAAAAAAAAACTGCATATTCTTCACTCTATAAATTAACTGTACACGGATTCTCAAGTTATTCAGTCAAGCATGGGGTGATTTTCTATTTTCATTTGTTGTTTGATTAACATTAAATCACACAGAATATTAGGTCCTGCCCTTTAAGAGCTGCACGAACCCAATACACTGTAGTCTGTAATACATCCGAGTATACGTTCACTAAAGACATACCCGACTGTGGTACCAGAATACTCGTCAGGACGTGCATTTTTACATATTTTTGACCATTTAAACCCAATAATCCACGAAACTGACGTCGCAATCGCATGCTGTCTGAGTGAAAAGCGTGTGTGTGCTTTATTTTCTTATGCATGCATTTCTGTTGCATTCTTTGTCATGCAATGCATGTATATATTTAACTTTTCTGCTTCCAATGTTTAGTGAACGGTGAAAGCAGAGCTCTGCAGTCTGCACACACGTCCTGACTCCTGTCACACATCGGCGCAAAAAAATACTGTTATTATTAGAGTGCTGATATTCATAAATTTCATATACCATTTTTAATAGGAAGGTATCGCAATACTTTTCTATTACCGGTATATAGTGCAACACTAGTGCGAAGACCGGCTTGTGTAAAGACCTGTGACTCTACCTGCACGACTCCACCAAGCAGGGACACGGGTAAGACACTCTCCTTCCACATTACCTATATGGAACACATTGCATCCTTCTCCTTCCAGCTCCCCAATCAACCACACCTGACTCCACTCATCAGCTTGTTTCTTCACCCCTCACATTGCTTGGGAAACTCTCAATAAACTACTACCATAACCACTTTTGGACAATCTTGCTAACACTCCTACAGCCCGGGTGACCATATAGTAAGCCTGTCCAAACCTGCTTCGACTTGCATGCCTTTAAACACACACACACACGCCTGGAACTTTCTAGTATGCCTACAAACACTACAATTAGCTGCTTCAGGTGTGTTTCGTTAGGGTCACAGCTCACGTTTGGACACCCCTGCCATATTCTACAACACTACCCGAGGACATCATGTCTGATTCATCAACAAATTCAAAGAACACGACCAAATCTACATTGCATTATTACATTAAATCTAATTGCATCTAATTCATACCCATAACTATCACCAGCCATATGTGCTGTTGGAAATGATGAAACCATACACCGCACATCTTCAAACCAAATCAATCCTGCTTTATGACCTATTGCAATTGTGCTATAGCTTTGTTTCAAGAGAACATCCAATGGCATGAACTTTACAGAAAAGCAGCTGAAGTAAACCTCAAGTAATTAACTTACACACTACTTCACAAATGTCATTGCAAACACCATTTAATTCTTAATGCACACACCAGCAACATAAATATTACAATTTGTCATGCACTGACTACCATATAGATCATGGACAACCCACATACATAAACTACAGGTAATCAAACAAACAACCTCAAAGTATACCTATAATTGGTCACCTCGCACCATCAAAAGCACTTTACATTGCCAAACGCACATGATGTCAACATGACTGCCAACTGATTTTTCTTTTCGTCACCAACACACAAAAGTTGTTCTTACTGAAGACCAGAAACCAATGCTTTCTCATTGTTTTGCTGTCACACACATCAAGAGACCGTCGCTGACACCGCGCCGTCAAGGCGCAATGGAAAAAAATGACTGCAATTATTACAATCTTTCAGCTCTGCGTGAATACAGACACTGTAAAAGGCACACGTTTGCTTACAAGCTTCTATAACTGAGCAGAGTCACCTTTTCAGCTGTTACACGCACATTTCCACATATAAAATTGACCTTTCATGAACCGGCGCATCAACCGTTAATGTGTTTGTGATGGAAAAACTTAACGACAATGTCGAGTTAAACTATCTGTCAAATTATACTATTAAACCTTGACCTCGTTTGGCACGAGAAGGACCTTCGTAACACTGTCTTGCAACTTGATTGGCGCTATGTGCTCATAAATACAAGTCTTGGGTTAGTCTCACGCTGGCCGGTCAAATCTTCATAGAGTCTGGCAGTGACTGGCCTCTGATTTCAAATGCTCCCTTTCTAGCTCTGGTTAAAACAAACACAAACATATGACAATGAGGACCGCTGGTACACACCCACTGTGACGACTGAAAAAGAAATACAAATATCAATTTCTATCCCGACGGGACACTGCCACTTAATGTTGTTCATCAAATTTCCAATCTGGCTCAATTCACTGGCGGCCACCTCAGATTAAGCATTTAAGGCAGGAAACGCTCTGACACCTGACAGCATTTTTTAACCTAAAGCAAAGGATAATTGTAATCTTCAGCTAATCCACACAGCGCCTTTGCAATATGGAGCCGATTGCTGCGAGATAGCGACGTGGTTGACTGGTAATCGTTTCTCTTTAGTCGCCGGCCTGCATCTGTTTGGCCACAGAAAACAAGCCTTACGCAATGCAAAACGCCCGCACGCTCAGAGGACATGCCCCAAGTCTGCCAGGTGCCCTTGTAAATACCGTGACACTTTAGCAGTGAGTCACGTCCATTAGCGGAGTAAACAAGTGTAACACGGTGTGCTCGTGTCGGATGCGCATGCTTTTAATTTCCGCTCCGCATAATGGGACTCTCTGTGTGACAAACTAAAATATGACAACCAAAAGCCACTCCAGTCTGTGAATACATTGAGCGCAGAATATAAGAACGCGCGAGTTCCGTGATCATCGTTTTATGCCACATGCAGTCAACTTCTCACATCAGCAATATATTAGTGCCGTCAACAATTTTAATCATTTACTGTTTGTTCAGTACATAATGAAAGTGCATAATTCGGTGGGCTATAAAGTGTTAGGTGTTTTGTGTAAATCTTCAGCTAAAGTGCCACCTCGACTGGACCTCTGATGACACGAGCCTCGGGCTTTATATGCTGTGTATTACTTATTTGGATACTGTGCCATTGCGACTTTCCGTACCCATGCTGTTAAATTCACTTTATTACAGTGTATTCATGCCAATTAAATAGTCATAATTGGCTGTTCGTTTAAAAATTATACACATAGGAGGACTGCATTCCCACGGGACCCGACGCAGCTGACTGAGGTGCGGGAAAACCCGTTGAATTGCTGAGAGCCAACGCTGTTCGTTCATTGGCCAGAGGAGAAGTAGCCCCCTGACTGAGCCTGGTTTCTCCCAAGGTTTTTTTTCTCCATTCTGTCACCTGATGGAGTTTTGGTTCCTTGCCACCGTCGCCTTTAGCTTTTGGCTTGCTTAGTTGGGGACGCTAAATATTCAACTATATTACTGATCTGCCCGCATTGACGCTACATGAGAGTTGCACTGAGCTGGACATTAACATCACTATTTTCTTCAGAGAGGCTGTCCAGCCGAATCAAATTTTGTTTCATTATATTCCTGTTACCACTGTAAAGCTGCTTTGAAACAATATGTATTGTAAAAAGCGCTATATAAATAAAGGTGACTTGACTTAAATAACTGGTCTTTAACTAATAGACCTTATTCACATCAGTGCCATTTTTAAAGGGAATGAAAGAGAGACTGTGGGATAGACATGCATCTCTTCAGTGGGTTGTACTGTTATCTAATGTGTTTTTGGATTGTTTTATTCTAAGAAATGTCAGAAGACAAAACACTCCAGACAACATGAGCTGTGGAAAATAAGTGGTCTAGTCTTTATACAGCAGATGCCATTGAAAATGTGATAAGTCTGTCCTTCGCAGCCTCGCTTTCATACCCGTCTAAATACTTTGATTCATCAAGTACCAGGTGTACTGAGTGAGACAGCTGGCCTATTTGAGGTAAGCCAAAGTAAATGCTCTAGAGTGTGTGCAAGCAAGCAGCCTATAAATTGTAATTTCCAATTATTCAACACTATTAGAGGTTATATCGTTGTCGTTGCAAATTAAATGCCTATGGTTATCGAACGGGAAGTGAAAATGACTGGCCGTGTGCGCTTGTTACGAGGCCGCTGTCGGCTTCTCACCCTGTTCAGCAGGTCGATCTCCTCCTTCAGCTTAATGATCAGCTCGTCCTTGTCTTGATGGGCTTTCAGCATGCGATCGTTCTCCTGTCTCTCCGAGGCCAGCTCCTGTGAACGCACAATTCTGTCAGATTCAAAGCTTTGTGTGCATCTCGACAATGCGTCGACAGCTTTTTTTTATTACTCTGCTTTAATCATGGTGTCTTGCATCAAAAACTTGTCATTTACTTTAAAATAACCCAATTGTCCTCCCTTTAACTGAGTGTTACAATTAACACCATGTGTGATGGGTAGCCGAACACTTCATACGATATGCAAGTATGGGTGATCGTCATTATCGCGCTCATTTCCAAATTATTTCCTATAAATTAACAATATTTTATGTATATTAATTGTTTAAAAGTACTGCTTCTCATATTATTATTAATAAAGGGGTCATGATTTGCAGTTTTTTGAATAATGTTCTCTGAGGTCCACTTAAATTTTATCAAGATTTTAACATAACCAAAAACAATTTACAAGTAATAGGTTATTTGCCGTAATAAATAAGGTAATAAATGCCGAAATAAAGGAACGGCCAGGTACTCATTGCTGTCGGATCCAATATAGTCGGGCGCTGCATCGTCTTTTATTTTCAGTCTCTCTTTGAAAAGACTGCGCCGAATGGTGTCTTGTTTAAAAACCAATCCCAAAAACAACTGATGCGATCTGGAACTTTGTTTCCTTTTTTAATAATAGTATCACAAGGAAAGTAATGCAAAGACTGTGAATTCTGCACTGTGCTGCAATTTACTACATGAAATGCGTGAATCGGTGGGCGGGGCTAAAGCGGCAATTATGTAGAAGTAGGAGCTGCTATTCAATCTTTTGTCGTACCCTAGAATGTGACAAAATCCGAAATTAGTCATTTTGACAACTTGGTTTCAATAAAAACTTTGAGGAACTTTTCAGTACAATGACCTCTTATATTTCAAAAGATCAAAGAAATTTTGATTTCTCAATTCATGACCCCTTTAAACATAAATCAGCATGTAGTGTTTTGTGTGCAGTATATAGACAGACAAATTGCCTTTCGTTCATTACAAACTTGTCACGTCGGGCAGAGTTAGGATGCACCCTTTTATTCAAAACGGAAATTCAGCCATTGTGTTGCCCAGGTCTCTTACAGCTTTTCACTTTACTTGGCTCTCAATCCTTCCTGTTACAAACACGCATCCTCCGTCGGACCTAGATGTATGGGCATATGTTCTGACATCCTCTCAAAGACATTAATATTTATGACTGTATGATGCATGACTATAAAACGGCACCTCTCGTGTAGGTTTAAGAAAAATGAATCTTAAAATCTAATATTCGCTGTGAATTTGTTGTGTGAAAAATCTGAAGCCAATTAAGTTGAAGGTTATTACAGTGCTGTCATGCTGAGAGATATATGAAGCCACTGCAAGATAAGGCAAAAAAAAAAAAAAAAGTCTCCCTGGGACTTGGGTTTGGATATTGGCCCCATGCTGAAATGAAAATTTAATAGAACCCAATCGTAATCATTGTTACATACTATGTGTGAAAGTATGGTGACATTTGAGAGCAAGTGGCATGGGGGTCGGTCCCGTGGCGTTTCATAAAAACGGTGCGGACGGAGATGTCTTCCAGAGAAAGGTCAGGGCTGCGCTGTGAGAACTTGATTTAGGATCGACGTTGTAAACCGACTGAAATGTTGACATTTTTCCTCAGATGAAAGGCAATGTTGATTGAGTACATGTGTAGTTTAAGGCAAAACAAAATGAAAACCTGTAGATGAGACACGCTGTTCCATCTTATTGGTGGACGTACAGAAACGTACCCTCTCTAGCTCCTCTATCCTTCTCTCCAGGGCTGTGGGCGCAGCGCCGCTGCCATCCCGTCCGTGTCGATGGCGCTGTCTGTCTTCATCACTGGACACACAAAAACACAATTTTCAATGCAAAACCATCACTAATCCCAATGGTACATGTTTTAGCTCCAACATCTAAATTAATTCATCTTTTTGAATGTGCCAAGTACGGTACAAAAACTAAAAGGGGTCATGGTTATCAGTGCTGAAATGGCATTTTGAAACTGATAACGCCTGGTTCGTGACTCACTGCCAATGGTACCGTACGCCTCTAATGGAGGCGCTTCTTAAAAGCGTAAATAAAATACCAGGTGTGCACCTTTTCGTTCAATGGTCTGGTTACAAATGATGCCTTGCTAAAACATCTTTTCACACATTTTTTTTTTCTCCTTTCAACCTTTTTCTAACATAATGGCTTGGAAAGTGTGTCATTTATTTCGTAGGAGCGGAAATAAGAAAACTGAAGCAGTAAGAAATTAGAAGAGTATGAAAAGCCTTTTTATGGCACAGTAGAAGGCATTAGAGAAATGCGCTTTCATTAGTGAGAAGAACAGACCTGCTTCTTACAGGACTGTGCCTTGGGACACCGCTGTGCAGCTAGTCAAAGAAAAGGGAGAAACAAAATAATACGAATATTTGTCTTTTTCCATCCATCTCTCTCTCTCTCTCTCTCTCTCTCTCTCTCTACCTAGGACAGACACTCCAGGAATATTCATGTAGAACCTATTTTAACCAGGTTCATTTCAATAATTACATATGTGGAAAACTTGGAGAGAATTATTTTGTAATATTTTACTCTTTCGGCCGATACCCTCAATGGGAATCAAATTATTGGGCCGTTTTTTTGCTTCATCATGTTCTGAGCGAGGGCTGCCTGTACGTTCCACAAAAGTGGGAGAAAAAGAACTGGCAAGAAAATCGCAGAAAGGCTTGTGTGTGTTTTTTTTTTTCTTTCCATGAACCTGTCTGAGGTGGATTTATTAACGCCCTGCATTTAAACTAGATAATGTAAAAGATTTCATGCATCAAAATTAGAGAGACACTGGCTCGACCGATGGAGTGAGTTTGGGGCTCGATTACTTAGTACAGTTGCACTCAAAATTATTCAACCTCCTTGACCTGCAAGATATTTTGCTGCAGAGAACAACATTTTGAACCAATTCAACAAAGGCATCAGTAAACGATTATAGAAAGTTTATTAATACACGAGTGATTCTGAGAACGTAAAGTTAATGAAAAATTCATGTACAAAATGATTCAACCTCCAAGTGTCAAATTTTTTACGAACTTTATAACCTCCAATAAGCACTGCCTGTAAGTGCTCAGAAGCTTCTGCCACCGCTCTACTGCAATCTCTACGGCCCATTCCTCCCTCGCATGAAAAAGCTTCCAGGTCAATGATAAGCTTTGGTTTTTACATTACCACTGCTTTCTTCAAATTCCACCAAATATTTTCAATAAGATTTAAATCTGAAGACCGTACAGGCCACTTGAGAACGTTTTACGACTGATCCCTGAACTAAGCTTCAGTAGATTTGGATGTATACTTTGGGATAGCTGTCCTTCAGATCTTAAGTCCATTGATCATCAAGCTTCAGCCTCTGCACCAAAGGCATCACCATCTTTGCCAAAATGGCTTGATACTTCAAAGAATCCATGATGTCCTTCATATAGTCAAGATTTCCACTTCCTGAAACAGCAAAGCACCCCCATAACAAGACTGGACCGCCTTCGTGTTTGACCATGGAGATGTTCTGCTCATAAACGTTGCCTTTTTTGCACCAGACATACCGCTGATCCATGGGTCCAAAAAGTTCCAGTTTGGTCACATCACTCCATAAAACATTCTTCCAATACTCCACATTCTATCCAAATGAATTTTAGCATATTCAAGTCAGCCTTTTACGTACTTCTTGGTCAAAAGTGGCATGTCCCAACATGAGGCCATACTTGTGTTCTTCTTATACACAAGTACTTATAGTCTTTGGCAGTAAATTGGGTTTTTTTCCCCTAGTTGTTCTGATCAAACATTTTATTCCCCTGAATGATATTGTGCTTTTTCTTCAAACCCCTCAAAGGTTTTCTGGTACAACAATGTAATAAAAGTATTTGTTCTCTATAGCTTTTGTGAGAGCTATTTTGACTTGGCCATATTTGCAACTCAACTTTAGCATACATGGGCTAAATGTATGCATGTGTAACAGCACAGGCTAATTCAGTTTTGTTATAGAGTTTATGGTACAAAATGGGGGGGTGAATAATTTTGATTGCAACTGTATGTGTTTGACCAATGAAAGACTGGAAACTTTTTCGCTTCCGATTGGTGACGTTAACGGAGCAGAAATTACACACCTTAAACAGAACCTCTGTACTCGCCTCCGGAGAATTGACTGGAAATTCCTACTTAAGAATTACTAAAGTAATGTAATGTCAGGTTTATAGCGCTCATTATCACAATAATACGCATTGCTTCCAAGCAGCTTTGCCGATTGGAGTATTGTGATATTTATCAATCATTGTGGTAAAAAAAAATTTGATTAGCTTCTCTAGTCCTTTAGTCTTAATTACGTGTGGAATAAAATAGCCTAGCCAAGGAAGCACATTGTGGGTAATTAACGCTTTGACTGTGTTCAATGTAACATTAACTCATCCCGATCCAATCAAAACTACATGAATAAAACCGCGTCTATCCAACATAAATATTCAGTTTCGTTTGGAAAGACAAAACAGGTGCTAAATGCGTCGCAAATGCAGTGTAATGCTGTTTTGAAGCAAGCGTTCAGATCTGCGGCCAACCCCAAGTTAATAAAGGACAGAGCCCTGCTCAAAACAACCTGTCATTTTACATTTCAAACACTTACATTTCACAGCTACGAAAAAAAACTGAATTCAAAAGTGTTCTCGAAATTGCTGTGAAATCACTGTGAAAGTGACAAACGCAACACTGGCCCTACAGAAATATCCTGCTCTGATTGGAACTAGCTTCAATCGCCTCACCTCTGTCTTCTAAAGCCTCACTTCAACCCCAACTCACAGATGGGCTGAAGGGGTCTCTGGCCCCTGTAACATTAACATCCACTGAGGTCTGGTTCGTTCAGGCACTGAAAAACCATTTGCCGGCTCTAATATTCGCCACGGTTATTCTCTTTTGACAGACGGCCGTTCTAATCTTCCTGTAAATGAGGAGGTACGGTGAAGTGCTTATATAATGAGGATATTCAGGTCAAACGTACAGAATGAAGTCGATATGAAACCAACCAGCCTAATGCTTATGAACTGAAACTATTTTGGTACAAGCATCGTCATCATTGCTCATTCTTAGGGTTAGAGATGAACCCCTAAGAGTAATTCCTCCCGCAAACTTTGTGTGTATTTTGTGTTACTTTTAAGTGATCTAACTCCGCTAACACATGATAATAATGGACCTGCACCATGTCTAGTGACCAGAATATCAGGTTTTCAGGTGGGTTCTTTTCATTTTACTTCTTGATGACAAAGAAACCACCAACAGAAAAAGTTGCATCATAATAATAATAATAATAATAATAATAATAATAATGTAAACCCTAAACAAAAAGGCCCAGTAATGTGTCCAGATAAGGTGTGTGATGTATTTTGCCATGCCTCTATCAGTGTAGTGTAGTCTGAATTTGATAGACTTGGAGAACGGAGCAGATGTCCAATCTGAATGTTCATGTCCTGGGAATGTAGCAACCACTCTGTTGCATTAGTCCCCTGTGGAGAGGAAACGGGAGGAGGCAGAGGTAATGATCTGCTCCTGGAAACCCAGCAGGGGCATGTGTGTGCGTGCGTGTGTGTATGAGAGAGAGAGAGAGAGAGAGAGAGAGAGAGAGAGAGAGCGCGAGAGAGAGAGAGAGAGAGAGAGATGAGCAAAGTCAACTCTAAATATGTTGGCCATACTAGCTAGTGTTCAACTGTGTCCATTCCTCAAGATTAAATTTTTGGTTAGTAAAGAACTAACCACAGTTGACATATCTTACTTGTCTATGAAATATTGATTATGGCAGCAAAACTATAATTTAATGTGACGGTTTTTATTCTGATTGACACTGAGTGTGTATGTAGCGGTCTCAGCTGCTGGTTCTGCCGCCCACCTGTCGTGCCGGCTGCAGCAGAAGTTGTTTGAGTGCGAGTATCGGGGCAGAAAGATGGGCGACTAATCAAACGGCCAGACTGAGCCTCAGATGGGCTTTTGCCTGCATCACCCTGGACTCAGTGTGCAAAATGTACGAGTCTAAGCGATTGTAAACTGGGAGGTCCGATTCATTTAGTGAATGAGTTTAACTAGCTCAACTGATAGGATGACTTTTTCACTCAAAAGTCTTCAAGAGCCAATATTTAAACAAGATTTGCCCATCTGTTTTCTGTGACATGGATGTTTGCAATAGTTGTTGAGGTGTTCTGACCAGTCGTTAGCATGCTGCTACGCCATTGCTAGTATGTTCTGGGTGGTTTTGCCGTTATTATCAGTCCAAGTTATAAGAGCCCACCTAAGTCTCTATGAAATTCTGCTCTTTAGACATGGTTGGTTCCCACAGAATTAAAGTATATCTGTTGATCATCTGCTGGACTAGAATCAAATGTCGATTTGCTCCTCAATTTGAGGAATCATTCATGTGTACAGAAAAAAAAACACTGCAGGATGACTTTCGCACTAACGTTTAAAAGAGTGTAAGGAGAGTATGAGGACAAGTATGGTAAATGAATTCCATTTCATGGATTTAACTTCACCCTTACAGTTGAGTGAATGACTAACCCTTTTATGAAATGCTTCAAAAGATTCTTTTAAAGGAATCAGTTCAAAAGAACAATTTGTTAATTTCAACTTTGCTGTAATCAAAAATGTAATGTCACATTTGAAAATGTCTAAATAATTTGAAGAAATTGTTGAATGAAGCCACTATTTTTGTTTGTTTTTGCATATAAAAAGTATACTCATCGCTTCATAACATTAAGGCTGAACCACTGGAGTCATATGGACTATTTTAACCATGTTTTTAACCACCTTTCTGGACCTTGAAAGTGACAATTAAATTGCTGTCTATGGAGGGGTCAGAGAGCTCTCGGATTTCATTAAAAATATCTTCATTTGTTTTCAGAAGATGAACAAACGTCTTACGGGTTTGGAACGACATGAGGGTGAGTAATTAATGAGAGAATTTTCATTTTTGGTTGAACTAAACCTTTAAGAAAAAATAGCTATTGTTGGAGCAGGAAGTGTTTACGTGAGCGGTGACACAGAGTAACAGTGGATATTTCTTTGTCAAACTCGATCAGTATTTGGTTTGGGGTGAATAAAAGAGGAAAACTTAAGGTCTCCAAGATTTAACTTCCTAGAACTTTTCTCTCGAATTTGTCAGCTTGATACAAACAGTCCTCTTTTATCATTCAAGTGGAAACAAATTCAGTCCTGACGTGGCTGCCAACTGAGAGAAAGAAAGCTCCTGGCAGTCTCACAGTGGCTCTGAAAATGAGTCCAGTTAAGCCATGCTGTCGTTTGACAGGCTTTAAATCCCTTTCTTCTGACTAGACCCTCTTTTTTTTCAGCAGTTTCATTGAGGCAAATTTTCAAGTCAGGAGAATTGTTGTACATCTGACAGAAGCCACCAGATGAGCGAATGAGCAGCGGTCAACTGCTAAAACTGTTTAATCCCTTCGATCTGCCTCTGCGCGATGCAATGCTGAAACAACATATCTCTCCCACTGACAGATATTAGATGCAGTCAGACTCACCTCTTATGACTTCTGGATCTCGGAGTGTCCTGAAAGAAAGAAAGAAAGAAAAAAGGCATAAGAATGAGAAAAACTCTGGCTTTAAATGGACAAAGAGACAAATGCATACACAAACACAAGCCCACACACAACAGCCTCCCAATAGATTCTGTTGGCCTTTGAACGGTATGACTCACTCCATTCATACGCCCCTTTCTGAGGTAGAAAAGCTAAACCAGACTGAATTAAATCAAAAAACAATAAATCCAGGCGCTATAACTCACTCAGTGCTGAACCTTGCGGTTGTGTTTTGTCCAAAGCAGTTCCATCAGTGTGACGGCCTACAGGTTATGGTTATCATTCTCAAACTCTCAATAAAGGCTGATAACACTTCCAGGAACACAAAATTCTGTTTATTATATCAACTATAAGTTTTAATAGTTATTTTTAATGTCCATCACAATTTATGTTGTTTTACAATATAAAATAACATCTCAATCGTTTTCACAGTATCAACCCAATATCACTCTCTCAACAAGTACCTCATTATTATTATCTGTGTTTGAGTGCATGTTACATTTTTTACTAATCATTCCTCTTATCGCCTCACAACCTCTCAAAATATTGTTTGGCTGAAGCAATATGTTGGCAATCTAAATCCACACCACCATCAGAATATTACTATCTCTGTAAACCCACAAAGCAAAGCCAGGGGAAAATATACATTTTTAACCTAAAAAAAAAAAACATACTTCAGAGGCAAAAGCCTTTTTGAATGTTCTTGCTGTTAGTGTTAATGGCCTGTTCTTGTTGAGAAATTAAATGTTCAAGCAAAACCTGTGCTTTCGAATAGTTTTTGTCTAATCACCTGCTATATAAATACCACTTTACATGAGCTAATTATCATTAAATCAAGTTTCATCCTTCATTTTTATATTTTCACTCGGAAATGCATCATATTACAGAAGTAAAATGGCTTGTGAACACTGTTGACTTGCATGCATCTTTCCTTGCATGACCTCACAGAGCATAATGTGGTGATTTTGTGAAAAGGGGAATAAATTATTCAATAGAACTATTGTTTGTATAGCTGGAACCCTTAACCTTAAAAAAACACAGACATTTTGGTCATTAGAGCCTAAAGAAACAGAACAGAAAGTGTGTAAGCATGAAGACAGAGAGTGTATGTGAGAGAGACCGAGATGGAGAAAGCAAATATATTCATTGTATTCACCCCAGTTCTCTTCTGCTAAATTGCACATTGCTTAAAATGAAATTCATAGCTGTTTGCAATCTGATGGCCTTTGTGATTTTGACAGCCAATTTAAAAAAGGTAAGATCTCAGGATCTCTGAAGTCCAGTCTAAAAAAGTCCAGCACATGCCTGCTCTGGCATTCTGGAGCTGTGCTCATGTGCCCTAAATCTTTCCTGCTTTATGCGATAAACATTTAAATCCTGCCAGAGAAAAGCGGCAATGCCTGTTGCCCATTCACAATTGCCCATCTAGGCTTCATAAGATTAAATACGAATGCTGAAAACCTCGAGCTTACCGTGCAAAAAAACTAAAGGGTGAAAATTTCAGCTGTTGGGCAGCTTTTTAAAGGAAACTGCGCTTAATCACACTATGTAAATTCTGCTTTTCTCCATAACATGTTTAGCAGGTGCTTTTGTCAGGTGGAAATTACACTGCCACAATCTCGTCGCTCTTAATGTTGGGGTCAGCTGAGTGGCGCATGGGAAAATCCCTCCTAGCGCATCTAACGTCTTCACACTAGAAGTGCTAATTAAAAACGCAAATGAGCATTAACACTTTAAGACTCAGAATTAACCCCATATTGTCATGCAAGAGCTGTATAAAACCCTAATGAGCTGTATATTTAGAGGTCTCTTCAGATGTATTAATCAATGTCCAAAAAGGTTCATAAAATTTCCTCTATATTGTCAAGCAAGGACTTTGTCTCAAACCCTAGTGAGCTTCCCCACCCTTTCACCATTTGATTTGATTGTTCAAATGCACCTATGATGCTGTCTTACAAATCATAGGCAGGTCAAACGTTTCAATCTACCATCCAAATGTGCCCATGTTGTGCCCATGTTTGAATATTTGCGTGTAGCAATGAAGCATAGACAGCATTTTGTGGCATTGCAGGCATTGGCAAATGTGTCTGTGATACCTAGATAGTGTGCTCATGTACTGCACTCTATGATGCCTAAAAATGCTGTCTAGGTAGGTAGCTGACTAGGTCTTAAGACAAATCTGAATATTTCTGAATTTTTTTGGACCATTGATTGGTAGAGAACACACTAGGTTTTGAGGCACAATTTCAAAATATCACTTTCCAGCAATGCATTGCAGCCCCTGGCGCCACACTGGAGCGAGATGATCCTGTGGAATGTTCCACATGGTTCTGTGAGTTCTAGTGGTTCTCCAGTATCGGAGTAGGTTTTCCTTGTATGGCAGAAGAGAAGAAAGGTAAAGAGCGCCTTAAGCAGAAGCAGATGGAGGCCTTGAGCTGATCAGGACTTCATTAGAGAGAGAAGCAGCAAAACAACACACAGACACACACACACGACCAGAAGGAAAATGCTGGTCCCAGCATAAAAATAAAGAAAATATACTCATAAAGCTACAATCTTTTAATTTACTGCATCCCTAAATTACCAGCAGCCTTGAACAGACTGTACAGAGATTATTCGGAGACACATCGTGTGCATCCAACCCTGTAATGGCTGAACCTGAGAGCTGTCAGGCATTATACTAATATTGTAGAAAGCTCGTAGATTACGACCATGTCTAGTGGGAGGTCAGAGAGCAGTGAAATATGATGTGGAATTCCACAAAAACCATTCCAAGCAACCGAAAAAAGCAGCACATTTTTTAGATGCTCTACACTCGCACGTCTGAAGGGATGCGTAAATCTGCCATCTGCTCTAACTGTGACGCCTATAAAAAAAATTAAAAAAACGGGGACATAATGCTACCTTTGTCATCTCTTGTAATATGAGGGAACACTGAAAACTTTTTGGATGCTGCTCTAATGATGCAATACAACAAGCAATTGTGCTTCATCCGTAGGCACAGGGTCTCAGAGAGTACCGACATTCGCTACAACAACACAACTGACCTTATGGGAGCCATTACATAACCATGCCCACCACTTTTCAAGGGCAGACCCCTCCATCTCTGACCGTCAAGCAAAATGACATCCCTGATGTACCCGATGATTTCAAATGCAGCGTTTCATCATACAAAGAAACTGAAAGCACAAGCTCTTGTACCAGGTTATGTTGAAACGATATATAACAGTAGAAGACAAGAAAATCATGGAATTACAAGGGGAAATTTATCCAAATGTCAAGAAGTTAAACCGTTGACATTAACACAAAGGGAAAATTTGTAAATGTGTAGACACTTTCTGCTGATGCAAATAATAATAATGTTTTTTTGGTGTGTGTTTTTTTCTTAAAATAAAGATAAGTTTGGCCACATGAACGTAGCCATGTATATAATGGAGAAAAGAAATGATGGAAGTGTAAAATGAATGAAGGTCAATGTTAAAGAACGACAAGCACCATTTAAATGAATTATTCCCCTTTCTAAAAACGTTCACTATCCTGTATTATGCTATTCCTTTGTAGAGATGTTTTGTTTTGGATTATCAATTTGCAAGTTTACTTATTCATGGAGATCACTGGCTGCTATGGGAAAAAGAACGAACAAAACTCCATTCACTAGCCTTTCTGGACGCCTATTATCTGACTTACAGGGTTCCATAACTACACCTTTTTATGCTAATTATAATAGTAATAATAATTGTGGTAAAAATGTTATGTATTTGGGATGTCATTTATCTGTTGTAAGGTCAATTGTGGGTGGCAGGTCAGAGCTATTTTCAAATATGCTGAATATATTGTGTAACATACCAAATAAAAGAGATTTTGTATGAAACATATCACACTTGCCGAGAACTGAGTATTGTATAATATCCTACATACAATGTGAGCCGTGCCGATACAACAGAGGCCAACATCTGGAGAACTGTGGGTTGGCATACATAGCTGAACATGACCAGGATCACCAGAAACGCATGTAAATACTTGCATTCTCACAGCTCCGGCAGTAGTTTCTTTATTTAAACATAATTATGAATCTAACTGAAGCACATTTCAATGGCTTTTCAGAAAAGCACTTTTCACAATGCCTTCAGTTGCAAACAATTGCACACTAAAAGTCCTTTCATATTTTGCAATAATAGGTTTGAAATTCTCACTGAATATACAGTAGCGATCCTTTCCAGGGAGAAGTAATACAAGATGACATGCAGTCAGACACACAATGCCAATGTGATTACAGTGTCAGAAATCGCAAGCTAATAGTTTCCTTTATGCATTCAGCAACCTGAAGCTACATGAAATCAACCACCCAACAGGAGGAAATTAGATATAACACAATGATGCATCATTCAGAAAACTATGTCATCAATTTCCCAGAGCTCTACTGATGGCAATCTGACAGTTAGCCATCTTCATCCTTCAGTGAGCCCCTAAAATGACAAATGCAGGTAGAATTTTCAGTGAATTATGGCTTGAAGTTTGGTCTGCTCCGCACTCAAAGCCATCATTCCACTTCATAAGATTTGGAATAAAATGCATGAGTTCTATGGGCTACTTTTATGACGCTTTTTTTCACCCCCTGGTCACTACATAAGTCCATTTAACATAGGTCCGTTCTTCAAAACATCTAATTTTGTCTTTTGTGGTCATACAGGTTTATAACAATATGAAAAATACATTATGCACAAAAAAAGCTAATGTACATTTTATAAATGCATTTTTAATATGGTCCCACTTTATATTAGGTGGCCTTAACTACTATGTACTTACATCAAACAATAAGTACAATGCATTATTGTGTTCATATTGTATTGCAAAACACCTTTGCTGCTATTCAGGTGGGTTACAGGTAAAGGGACAGGTGTGGTGGTGTGGGTAAGTTTAAGGGTGTAAGGGAAGTGTAACAGAAGTGTGGGTTACAGGTAACTTTACCTATAACCCAACCTGAATAGCAGCAAAGGTGTTTTGCAATACAATATGAACACAATAATGCATTGTACTTATTTTTTGATGCAAGTACATTGGGTAAGTTTAAGGGTAAAGTTAGGGACGGGTGTGGTGGTGTGGGTAAGTTTAAGGGTAAAGTTAGGGACGGGTGTGGTGGTGTGGGTAAGTTTAAGGGTAAAGTTAGGGACAGGTGTGGTGGTGTGGGTAAGTTTAAGGGTAAAGTTAGGGACGGGTGTGGTGGTGTGGGTAAGTTTAAGGGTAAAGTTAGGGACAGGTGTGGGTAAGTTTAAGGGTAAAGTTAGGGACGGATGTGGTGGTGTGGGTAAGTTTAAGGGTAAAGTTAGGGACGGATGTGGTGGTGTGGGTAAGTTTAAGGGTAAAGTTAGGGACGGTGTGGTGGTGTGGGTAAGTTTAAGGGTAAAGTCAGGGACGGTGTGGTGGTGTGGGTAAGTTTAAGGGTACAGTTAGGGACGGGTGTGGTGGTGTGGGTAAGTTTAAGGGGGTAAAGTTAGGGAATGGTGTGGTGGTGTGGGTAAGTTTAAGGGTAAAGTTAGGGGACAGGTGTGGTGGTGTGGGTAAGTTTAAGGGTAAAGTTAGGGACTGGGTGTGTGGTGTGGGTAGGTTTAAGGGTAAAGTCAGGGACGGGTGTGGTGGTGTGGGTAAGTTTAAGGGTAAAGTTAGGGACTGGTGTGGTGGTGTGGGTAAGTTTAAGGGTAAAGTTAGGGACAGGTGTGGTGGTGTGGTGGTGTGGGTAAGTTTAAGGGTAAAGTTAGGGACGGGTGTGGTGGTGTGGGTAAGTTTAAGGGTAAAGTTAGGGACGGGTGTGGTGTGTGGGTAAGTTTAAGGGTAAAGTTAGGGACGGGTGTGGTGGTGTGGGTAAGTTTAAGGGTAAAGTCAGGGACTGGTGTGGTGGTGTGGGTAAGTTTAAGGGTAAAGTTAGGGATAGGTGTGGTGGTGTGGGTAAGTTTAAGGGTAAAGTTAGGGACCAGGTGTGGTGGTGTGGGTAAGTTTAAAGGGTAAAGTCAGGGACTGGTGTGGTGGTGTGGGTAAGTTTAAGGGTAAAGTTAGGGATAGGTGTGGTGGTGTGGGTAAGTTTAAGGGTAAAGTTAGGGACGGGTGTGGTGGTGTGGGTAAGTTTAAGGGTAAAGTCAGGGACTGGTGTGGTGGTGTGGGTAAGTTTAAGGGTAAAGTTAGGGATAGGTGTGGTGGTGTGGGTAAGTTTAAGGGTGTAAGGGAAGTGTCATTATAAATGTAAGTACAGAAATTAATTACAAGCAGGTATTTTGAACATTTTTGTACAATGTAAAAACATGTATGTACACAATAAGTGCGTTGTATCAGATTAATTTAAATGCAAGTACACAGTAGTTAAGGCCACCTAATATAAAGTGGGTCCTTTAACATAAATAGGTTATAAGCATTACATATTGTAAATAAAATATTTTTCAAGTGAAAAAATCTTAAATATTACTAAAAATGTTAATTTCTCACACACACACACACACACTACTGTTCAAAAGTTTTAGATCTGTCACGATTAAAAAAAAAAATAATAATAATAATAATAGAAAGAAATATTGTGAAATATTATTTGTTTCAAATAATTATTTTCTATGTTAATATATTTTAAAGTGTAATTTATTCCTGCGATGTTAGAGCTGAATTTGCAGCATCATTATTCCGGTCTTCAGTGTCACATGATCCTTCAGAAATCATTGATTTGATTTATATGCTGATTTGAAGCTCAAGATTATTGTAACATTCATTATTATCAATGCTGAAAACTGTTGTGCTGCGTAATATTTTTGTGGAAACTAATTATTTTTTTGAACATTCTTTGATGAGTAAAAATTAAAAAAACTATTTTAAGTAAATGCTGTTCTTTTATTTTTTCACTTTTGATCACTTTAATGCAAAATACTAGATATATAATATTTAATGTGTGCTATGTTTTAAAGTTTTTCAAAAACAGATTCATTAATAATGTAAATAGCTAATCTACACTGCCTTTTTGTGAGGAATTTTATTAGTGTGTTATGTTTTTTCTCTTTTCTTAGGAATGTAATTTTGTTAGGCACTTTTTGTGGCCTTCGCTCTCACACCTTAAGTTCTAATGGAGTTTTACAACTCTAAAATTAAAAATATGATGCTGGTGGGATCCTGTTTGTCACGTTTCCTCTCTAGACACGTCGTAATAAAGTAAATAGAAGACAAACCACCGTCATGTCTAGTGTCAAGAGATATTATCTTGTTTTATTACGTGGCTTGAGGCTCCATGAGCGTCAGCTTTTCTGCTTTTTGTTTGTCACTTGATTGTGTTTGTTTCTTTGGTCAACACTGCCTCTGTAAGGCAGAACAGTGACGGCACTCGAAACACCCTCTAGAGGCAGGATTATCCTCTGACATTACTAAATCAAACACACACTCTCACCTGTATTGAGTGGGCCGCTCCGGGGTCAGAGGTCAGCGATTCGTTCTGGACCGTGTTGAGCTGTGTAAGACTTTCTTCCATTTTCCCCTCCTTCTCTTCTCCGTCATCGTCATCAAGCTCATCCAAGCTCTGCAGAGAAAATTTCAGGCTCAGTCAGTTTACTTTCTTCAGATTGTTTGGGATTTGTGGATTATTTTCACATGACGAGAGAGTCTAATTGTGTTCAACACACACACACACACACACACACAAACAGACACAGGAAGTGTGCTATCGAATAGCCTTTGTGGTATGAGTCTAGGGGATTTTTGGAATGTGGAATGTCCCATTGCACACTGGGTACAAATTTCTGCAGGTCTTAAAACAGACGGACTTTAAACATGTCTCAATAAGATGGTAAATCTAGAGAATACTAATAATCTGAGCGATAACGCCCACCGCCATATGTGACAAAAGCGACGGAGAGAGAAACCGGTTTTCTGGCTGCATGAAAACCAGTCTTTCCTGTTCACGAAGGAGGAGGAGGAGGAAGAGTGAAGGTGGAGCCCAGCACAGGACTGGGAGGGTAAAAATAGCCTTACAAGGCTAAACTGGAATGTAATAATTTACACAAGCTTTCCGGCCAGCCGGTTTTATCAACACTTCCTGGGGATGGGCCAAATTCTGAACCCTCTCATAGGCATTGCCATACATAAATGAATGCACAAACTATGACTTGGAGACACACACACACACACACACACACACACACACACATTTTCCTACTCCCCAGGGATCAGTAAACACACTTCATCAGCCCCCGCTGCACCCTTAAAGAGGTCCCTTCTGCACTCCACTGCCCGTTAGCCAAAATCAGACATTCCCCTGCCTAATGACAATCATTTATGTCAATTAAGACAGCTTATAAACTTGAGGGCAAATTGTCACAACAGTAAAATGACTATAAAAACATTTTCAACGGAGACCATTATTGTACAAACACTGTCTGTAACTATACATACAAACACTAAATGACCTTTTGAAAACAGTAAAAAAGGAAAATAGACCTATAAACATTCAAAGTGTGTAGAGATAATCTATTTAGAGTATGGCTTGAAACTGCCAGTTTATAAGTTCTATTATCGCTTAGAATGTGTAGAAAGACACTCACTAAAATAGGTCATATATCAGGAGGAGAAATACATTTATTTTTATTTTATAAATGTGCCTGATCATTGCAAAAGGGTCATTTACATATTCTTAAAGGCATGAGCAGCAAGCAAAAACAAACAGGGTCAGGATATATATAAAAATTTTATTGCTAAAAATAAAACATAAATGATATCATTAAAAATATATAAATTAAAACATGAAAGTTAATAATAATATGAAGAACACTGAATAGAGTCAAAAAGGGACACTGAGGGTCTGGAGATAAAGTGGAGGAAAAACAGAGTAAAGAAAGGCTGCAAATTCCTTGCCCTTCCTGTTTATAAAGCAAATGAGAAACTCATTTAGCTTGACATAAACGTACGTGTATTTACTCGAGTAAACATGTTAGATCATCAGACCTTTAACCTCTGTGTGTTTGCCGTGAGGAAGAGGGGCTTCATTTAAAACACTCCATCTGTGCTCATCCTTTGCTTTATTAGGAATGCATGTGCGGATGGAAATTTTGTGTCTCGTCTGCTGGAAAAAAACATTATCTACGATCTATCACGTTAATACCCCTTTCCTGGCAGAGGGAATGCGCAACATATCTGCCTCAGAACTGCAGCCTATCCCACCGTCTTAACTTTCAGACTGCAATGCTCCACTTGCATAATCATTTTTTTGGTATATGGTATATTCCCTCAAATATAATCAAAAGATTTTACATTCCTAATGTCTCAACAATAAGCGGCACAAATACAAGAGACTGTGCTTTTTATTTATAAAATGGCTACTACATAATATATACTACATAATATGCTACTGAACTAAAAAAATAAATGTGAAATACATTTTATTGACCAATCAACATCTAGAACCACAATAATGCATTTTATTATACTTTTCTGTGTATTATATAATCTGCTTAATTAATTGTTTTCCATGATGATTCGATGATTCCATGTTGGAATTCTCTCTAAAATATTTAACAAGAAAAGTGAGAAAGGCTCTGTGTCTGTGTGTTTTGACTGGTGTTGTATTCAACCATTTATGCAGTAGATTAATGGAGAGTCGAGCTGAGGGGCTCTGGATGCTCTTCCCTCCTGATGTCCTCGGCAGACTGGATTTAATGACTGTGGATTAATCAAGTATTGCATGCCCTGGCTACACAGGTTCATTAGGATGATGTATTACACCCATGGAAGGTGAAAAGTGTGTGTTCGAGTGTGTGCGCGATGAAGTCAACTGTCCTTTAATCATCACAAACCCACAGTCTCTTGGAGTGACTTAATGACTTAACCCAGAATCCCAAGATTATTCTGGGCACAGCTAAAAGCCATTTTATTTCATAAGTGCACACATTAGAATCAAATTTGGAGGGCTGTGGAGACATTTTTGGTTTAAGTGTCAAATACAGTTCTGAGTATTAATATTTCCTTCCACATTAGCACAACAAAAACCGATATGTGAAGGGATATTGGTGATTCTTTGATAGCCACTCTGTTTCAACCCGAGATACCTCATAAGTGAATGATTTGGAATCCTCTACAAGTAGTAAAAAAAAAAAAAAATGCATTGACTGCAAATCTTTGGACGGTAGCGCATTATATATATATATAGCTTTCGCAACAGGAGCATGCTTACAATGCCAAATGCTGCATACCGAGGCAGAAAGATCCACCTGCAAATGTTGTGCAAGTATCTGAATGAGATTTATGATGGCAACCTATCTCTCTCCTGCACCGGACAAAAGATTAACCTTACCTGGTGAACATATATTTACGGCTTAGCCACCTTGAATGCTCAAAATTGTGCATGCACACACAACCGGCTGGCAAAATCGGAGAATGCTTTCTCTGGTTATTAAATTTAATCATAAACCATTTTCTGACAGCCCAGCGGCCATGGTCAGCTCAGCTCACTATATTTTTACATTTAAATACACAACAGCATGCAAATTTCTCATTGAACTGACACGTCTTTGCAGGTTTTCTGTTCCCCAAAGAAATTGTTATTTTTTTCCATTTAATTTCAACAGAGATTGTAGGGAAAAGCGTGTGAAACATTTCGATTGGGGACTTTCTCTACACTTTGATTTGAAGGCACTAGGCGAAACTTTAACAGATATTAAATTCAGGCGGCTTACGAAAGCTGAAAAATTCTGCCTCCGCAGGGAGCGTACTGAGGTAGGAAGGCAACAATGCACGTCCAAATCCAATGATCGTGTCACATCCTGTCTACGGAGATACCTTCATCTGATTGTTTTTGAAGGCAGCACAGATGTATCCATCCCTGCCTATGATATCCCACAATTCCTGCGCTTGTGTTTTAGTGACAGTTGAGCTGAAGGACAAAAATACATCTAAAAGCTGGTAGTCAGTTTGTGTGTAAATGTAGGATTTTGCCCATTTTTTTTTTTTTCAACTTTCCCCTTAATTTCTAGCAAGAAATTAGGATGGTAATTAAATATTCGCTTGGTTATCACCAAAGTTCTCTTTATTGTGTTGCTGCTAAAGAAAGACCATCCAAAATCAGGCAGAAATTCTGGAAGTTACCTTAGAAAGCAAATTGCATGATAAGTCAATGACTGGCAACAAGGCAGCTGCCTAAGCTTTTGGAGACAGCCTACATGTTTAAGATAAACATATTTAAAAATATTTAATAGCTCATCCAATAATTAAGATTCCATCATCATTTGTTCTAATGTTGTTCCAAACATTCTTTTTTAACCTGTTTGTCACACAAAAGGTATTCAGGGCTTTAGAGAATAATAAACATCTCAACCCATATGGACGTTTAGTTATTGGACCTTATTTTAATGATCTGAGCACATGGTCTGAAGTGCAGGGCACAGGTGCACTTAGGGCATGTCCGAATCCACTTTTGCTAGTTTAACGATGGAAAAAAAACGGTCGGCCACCAGGTGCATGGTCCAAAAGGGTTGTATCTAGTCTCTTAATGAGTCATGGGTGTGTTTTGATCGTAACGTGCAATAAATCAATCCGAGTCTCATCTCCCATTCCCTTTGAAAGCCAGTTGCACTTGCACCATGGCGGAATCCAAAGGCCGGGTTTTTGTTGGTCAATGGCACAGTCGTTATCAGTTAGCAACGAGCCAACAATGCACCTGAACACACCTCATTTTCAGACCAGCGAACAGATGGGCGCAAGTGCATTTGCCATTTAAACAACGTGGCGCTGGATGTGAAAATGATAACTGCGTCTGGCTGAAACTAGCAAAAAACACGTCGCACCTGGCCTCACATTGCGTCGGGTGTATGACAGGGCCTTTCTCCCATTGTCTTTCTGGGAGATTGACCGTGTCCTTCCCCTTTTTATTTATTAGGCTTTTTATTTTTAACACAAGCAGAACGAATTGTATGCAAACTCTTCATGCATATGTTTGGAATCGGTTACAATTAAACTGAAATTGAACAGAAATGGTTGGTTTCTAGGAAAAAAAACAGCGTAAACATAAATACCGTCTAAAACTGTATGTGTTCTGTGAAAAAGTCATAGATTTGTTCATTTCCGGCTGAACTATTCCTTTAATGCACATCTTCATTAGAGGTACTTAGTTTAGGATATTTTAAAAGCTCTGCCTCAATCAGTTTCTGCTAAGACATTTTGTTTTAATGAGTCACCACAAAAGACACCTTCACCTCATGACTTGTGTGTGGTCAAACTGCACAGCGTGTTCTCAGACAGTGAGAGCTGTCCATTTACACATCGCCAACAGCGATTCAAGCATGCATAACCCAGACCCACATTTGAGAACACACATGGCAGGATGGACTCCATCAGTCAGACTTAAAAATAATAAAAAACACCAGGAACAGGACAAAGTCAGGACATCAGACTTAATCCACTGCTTGGTCCGTGCCAGTTCTGAGAGAACTGACAAGCTGTTTTCGAACATTCCAGGAGAGTTGCTTTTAGTGTAACCACGACAGTCCGCAGGGTGTATTATGAGGTTTTGAAGGAATGTTTGTGAGAGCTTAGAAAGCATTCACAGCTTTGCACCATCTCTCCTAAAATGGTAGCCTTCTTTCTGAAACAACATACTTCCAGCAAAGCACTGGAAGGCCTTTCCTGGTTAGTCCATAAATCTTGTTTTTGAGCGACTTGTGTGCAGATTTGCAGCCTGTAAAGTTATTTCCGAATTCTGCTCAGTCCAGCCACCTCCATGTTTGCCGTGTGTCATTAAATCACACATTCATTTCACATACAGTCCCAGTACGTTAGGTCTGAAGACATGAATTAAAGGGATAGTTCTCCAAAACACAAAAAAAAATATATAATTTACTCACCCTCATGTCATTTCAAATGTGATTTTCTTTTTCTGTGGAACAAAAAGTGTTTTCAGGGAGTCCAATGTTGTTTTGGACCCCATTAACTTCAAAACATAATTTAAAATATTGTTTATAGATATTATCTTCATGTTCCAAAGAATAAAAAAAGTCATAAAGGGTTGGACCAACATGAGGGCAATTTTGATTTTGGCGTGAACTATTCCTGTAGGTAATGAAAGACTGAGTTAATGGATGGGAGATTGGAGAAAGAAAAAAATATAAAAAAAATATGAGTATATACAGATGGTATTCCAAAATAATCTTTCATGACTTAATCTTAAAATGGTTATCAGTGCCACCAAAATATACCATATGCAATCTGTTCAATAGTGAATCACATAAAAACAAGGGTTCACACTGTCAGGGAACTTGTAAATGGGGTTTTCATTGAGGTTATATTGGCTGCATAAAAACAAACATCTCCTCTAAGCAATTTCAGAGTTCTAGTTCTCTCTGCTGTCCGTTTGGTTATTCAAAGAGTGGGCATTTTATTCAACAGCCCATCCACATACTGATGCAATAATTTGAAAGCCTGAATTGAATTTCAAGACTAGCTGCAAGACTTTGGATGTACGTGGTAATCTACATTCAACACAAGTCACTCAAAAGGAGACAAGTAATCTGATTTTATCACTGTGACTCTACTTTTTAATAAAAAAACATCTAGCGTGTCAATCTAAAGAAATGTTCCATCATTTGTACAATCTAATTTAGATTGTGGAGTGACTCACATAAAAGGTTATTTTAAAACAATTTATTTTGCTTTATAACCTCAATACTTTTTAATGTAGTAATTCATCCAAAAATGATTATGCAAGGAAAACAAAAAGAGTTTAAAGACCCCCTGTGGTGAAAATCAAGTTTTTAATGTTGTTTATATGACTATGTTTTGCTTTAAGGCAAAGCATGTGCAAATTCATAAGGTCAACGCCATTGGTGAGTATTTTCTCCTTAAAACTGCAGGTGAAAAAAAGAAATGTGGTTTGAAATCGCTGGTGCATCACAAACTACCTTTAGCATATCATCATTACTATGCTGCAAAGCAGGGGAGACTCAAGAGAAGCCAGGTTATCCCAGTATATATTTCCTGTTGATATGAAAAATTGGGTACATTAAGCAATATAGCAGGTGAATTATGTATATGATGTATATTACGATGTTATGATGCACTACATGCCTTTTCTTCACTGACGTTCTAAGCGTTTCTAAGGATGCTGATTTTGAGATGGCATGGGAACACGGTTCATGTAACATTAGCAACGCATTATTAGCTGTGTGATAATGGAGTCAAGCCAAAGGCTTATCATATTAATTACCGTTATGTGTCTGACGTTGTAGAGAGCGATATATAAAATGCATTACCATTCTGATACATTGATTCGTAGACAAGCCCCGAATAAGGGAGTGGAGGCGGGGCTCATTTTGCATATTCATCCGTGTATACAAAATTAAGCAAGGGTTACATTCAAGCTATTTTAAGGCATGAATCTTTTTAAGGCATGAATCATTTTTGTTCAGGAAAAACATTTAACATTTGAAACACACAATGAAAGCAAATGGTGACCATGAATGTTCTCTGACCCAATCCACTTTCATTTTATGGAAAAGAGCAGCTTGGACAATATTCTAAAAAAAAAAAAAAAAAAAAAAAATGTTTTTAAAAATCTCCTTTAAATGTTCCTGAGAAGAAAGAATGCCATTTGGAATAACAAGAGGTTAAGTCAATGATTACTTTAATTCTGGTCTTTAAGGCTTTAACATCTTTTTTAACATGAGCACTCTGCTATTGACCTTATATATTCTTCATGGTGCTACAGAGACGATTGACAGTCAGAAAACCGTTTTGCAGCAGCCAATAAAAAGTGCAAAATATTATGAACGCAGGAAACTCGCTGATCACAAGCTCCACTCTGTAATTTTCCAGTCATAAGGAGAATTGGCTAATTACATGCCTCCAATTCCTCACGCCTAATGGCTGCTTGATGTTTTGCTATATTTGTCACATAGAAGATGCATATTACATGGATGCTGAAACAACCAGGGCTCTGAAGTAAACCTGAGACTCATGCATGCAACAGAATATTCAGTGAACTAAAAAGCGTTTCACCAGCCATGGTGTGTGCTCAGAATCGCTGTGACAAAGCGTTTACAACTACACATCACATTTGTTTACGATCAAGAATAAACAACTAATTGAACACACACAGCCCAAATGCTCATTACTATGAAGTAGGAGTCTCTATGATTCCAGGAAGCCATAAATATCATTGCAGATTCCTTACAGCACCCTTCCATGGCTTTAAGCGCATAGTTATGGTCAACCAGAGTTCATTCTGAATCAGCTGGTTTCTCTTTCCTCCTCTGGGATTAGAAGAGGGCATTTGGTGGTAAATAACCCTTGAAGAGCTACTACTGGGCAGATGAGGCTGGTTATCACACTACCTTTTGTCCAGACACAGGTTCTCCACAGGTTCTGGGGGTAAACACAGCAAGACTGCATTTCCATTACCGACTTCACTGTTTATTCTCGCCCATGTTTGACTAGGGAGGTGAGTGTTCAGTCACTACAAACAGAATAGTGGCTTCAACAGTGTTCAGTCTCTGAAATATGTGAATTGAAGCATGAAAAGCAGGGATATTTTGTGTAGTTTTGTGTAGCCAAACAGGAAAATGTAACAAATTCTTGAAAGATGATTAATATGATAATGAATAGCTTAAAAGTATAATAGGTAACATCTGCTTCTCCATACTTTTTTTTTTTTCAGCCAGTGAACTGCAGCCAAGGTGGGGTGGTGGTAGGTAGTGGTTCAATGGACTAACTCATGGTTCAGATCATATTAAGTTTTTATGGCCAACCTGATCTCATGAGAGAACATAACTGTCTGATTTGAAAATGTGCGATTTTTAGGAAAAAAGTAAACAAGAAATGTCCACCTCTTAATGAATGAACATGAACACTGGGCAAGCTGTGCAGGGTTTATGCTAGCAGCAGGAAGCAGAACTGATGTTTAGTCAACCGTCATGACCGCTTATCTTCTTTAACCCTTTAGATGGCAAAAACCATCTATGGTTTCCGGCTTTTAATTTGCGGTTCTTCAGTTCTGAACAGGGGTGTTCTTCTGGTTTCAGTAGCTGCCAGTAGTTCTGCTTCACACTGAGCACTGCACAGCAGCATGTTGTTCCTCCGTAAGCACACACTTCAGTAACACTCAGAGACCAGACCTCGCTGCAGTGAGAGGGCAGAGTGCACGCTAGCAGTGAGTCATCAAGCCCCCTCTTGTCCTCCACATTCTTTCACTTACTTTCCCTCCCTTCCCCTCCCTTTTTTGGAAATCTTTTCCTTTTCCCTTCACTTGGTCTATTCTCTTTTTGAGTCTAATGAGCCTGACGCTTAGCAGGTTTAAAGAATTGCTGACTCATGGTCCAACAGTGACCTGATACATAAGTGGGTAAGTGCACAACCGTGCAATCCTATGATTTAATGAGCTACAACCACTTTTTGTATTCATGCTTCATATGGTTTTGAACAATAAATTTCAATAAAAAGAGAAAACTGTAAAAATGTAAATGTAGTGTAACCATCAAACACATTTTCCACACATCTTGAAATGTGAGTGTTCAATCATCCTAGTCACAAAAAAAAAATTTCCCGAACAGACCTAGATGCACAGTAATAAGGAAAACATAGAAGCAAAATCCATAATATTGTGAACGTTGTTGGGGCGGATGTAACACATTACAAGTAACTTGAGTTGCTAAATCAGATTACTTTTTTCAAGTAACTACTAAATGAACATTACTTTTAAATTTACAACAAAATATCTTTGAAAAACAAAGTAACTTGCGTTACTTATTTGAAAATGTATTACCTGTTCCTATGTTGAGATAAATCGTGAGTAAGTGCACAGACATTGTGCTCTCTGTGTGAACATGGTTATTGTAGTTTTAAAATTAAATTAGATTCAGATTTAATAAAAAGGGAAATGCAATATTATGAATATTTAATCTCAATTTATTAATCAATCTTTGCTGCTGACCTTCAATGATCCACTTCAGCCATACTAATAAGAAAATGACTTTACATAAACATCACATTTATGTTTAATTTTTATTGCTGAAGTGAGAGTGTTGAAATTTTTCTCCTGCACTCTATTCTTCTGAAATCCAGAATGGCAGAACAGCTAAATGTTTTTTTTTTTTTTCTGCGCCTCTACTGTATAGGCATGAATTTGCATTTCGTTCAGACTGAAGCTTATTCATTTAACTCTTGGTGTCAAAGGGCCTTTACATTTGCCAAAAAAATTTACTTTTTGTTATCGAAAAACAAAAAGCAAGCCCAGCCGAGAAAAAGTAACATAAAAGTAATATAACGCATTACTTTCCATAAAAATAACTAGGCCAAGTAACTTAGTTACTTTTTTTAGGAGTAACGCATAATATTGTAATGCCTTAATTTTAAAAGTAACTTCCCCCAACACTGATAGTGAAATATTATTGTAATGTAAAATAACTGTTTTCTATTTTGATATGTTAAATTTTAATTTTTGCTGTGATGGCAAAGCTGATTTTTGCAGCCATTACTCCATCCTTCAGAAATCATCCTGATTTGGTGCTTAAGAAATATTAATTTTCTCTAATAATAATAATAATATATAATAATAATAATAATAATTATTATTATTATTATTATTATTATTATTATTATTATAAAAACTGAACCACAACTTTTCAACAGTAGTGTAAATATGTTTAATTATCTTTAAATTTGTTTTAGATCACAGTCCCTTAGAAGCCTGTCTAAAACTTCCTTAGCAATAACCTTTATACACAAAACACTGCTAATTTAGTCAGTCACTGACTGACTGAGAAGCAAGGCAGCAAGTTTTCAGACACTTCCTAAATGGGATCTAATGTCCACCTGACCTAGCCTGCTAAATGCACATCAAGCTACACAATAACACTGATGGCAAACACAAGTGTGTCTCATTCAGCCTGCCGAGTTGCTTGTTGTGTTCTTGGTCTTGGCTTTACCGCTCTTCCAGAAATCCAGAGAAAATCCCAACCCATCAAGCTGAACAGTAGGTCATTGTGTCAGTAGTGGCTTGCGATGACAAAGGTCCAACAATGAGGTAGAGATGTCTTGGCAGGGACACCCAAGCCAGTAAGACCTTACGATGCTTAAGGAAGAGAAAACCATCTGTTCACGCCTTCTTTGATTGGGTTTATCTCACCGAAAGAGACATCCATTCCCAGAGCCAATTGCATTCAGGCCTGGCTCTTTTGTGAAGCACTCACAGGTTTCTTGGCTGCTGGTGCTGGGTTTCTTGGCTGTGGAGCGCGGGTGTATTCAGAGAAGCTCAGCGCTGGGACTATTCGGGTTTCATAGAGCTATCAAAAGAGTCACAGAAACCCCACGATGCTGCAGTCGGTTACTGTGGGAGAATGAGCGGTTACCTTGCACTGCAAGCAGCCGAGATTTTGAGTTAGACTGTCCGGCTTTCATCCTTACAATGCCCATTTTGCCAACTACATGACTCACATCTGACACCAAAAAATGCTGCACGTATACAACACTTTCTCATGCTTATAAAGGATTACTGGGATATTTGACAAAGATGATGTCAAAAATGTTGTAGTGACAGGTCTGGATGGCAAACTTGTGGATTTTTTTTTTTTTTAAATGGATGAATTTTGAGGTGCCGGGATTTAGGGTTTGGCCTCTGTCACACACCGCCAGGTCCATCACCCTTCCTTTTACACTCTATTGAGGAATGTACAATTCAGGAATCATTTCAGAGCATAAACCACTTCCTAACTGGGCAGACAAGGTGTTAAAGCAGCAGACGACACATTCCTCTGGCAACAAACGGAGACATCCTGCTCTGAAGTATGACGTTAATCTATTCCAGTACAAAGCAATTCATTACCCCTGAACAACAGAAGGCTGCAATCAAATTTTGTTATGTAACTTTAAACCCAGGGATAAACAAATTCCAATGTTTTCGATTTGTTTCTTGAACCAAAAACATTAAACTCAACATTTTTTTCATCTGCAGGCCACCCTCAGGCTTGCAAATGGATCACTATACTAGTATGCAAGCTGATAAGTTTGGAACTTCGAAACCAAGAATAAAATCTTAGTAGCTTTCAATTCAGAATATTATCCAAATGCATCCTGACAAAACAAAAGATGTACTCTACATTGTGGATGTGTCCTACTTTCTCAGTGCAATGAAACATTTATGAAGCTAGCTCTCACATTTTCCCCAATGTTTTCAGTATAATCAAAACGTAATTTTATAGCCTTATAAAAGTAAACTTTTTTTTCATCTGCGGGCCACCCTCTGGCTTCCCTCACAAATTCCTTGTGCCTTCAGCTTGATTTAGTATCACTATAGAATGCAAGCTGATAAACAAGGTTGTAATTTTGAAACCAAGAATGAAAGCTTTTCAACTTTTTTAATTAGAAAAAAAATGACTGAGTGCACCTTTAACTGTCCAAAGTATATATGGACAAGCTCGAAAGCATGTGTGTACATAGTACAGCCATTGTCTTGAGACCCCATCGTTGTGATTGACAGCCCATACAACAACAAAACCCTCCTGCTCACCATTTCTCTTTTCATTTCCTCTGTACTTCCGGAATCTAAAGAATAACAGAAGCTGAGAATCCAGGAACATACAGCAGAGAAAACTAAGAGCTAGGCCAGATTAACTTTGATGTTTATTTATTTAAGAAGCGAACCCAAAGCCTCAAATTCCTTCAAGTTAGCTAATGAAAGGAGAACAGAGCAGAACTCAAATCCCACTTTGGGATTTGATGGATTACAGGCCCAAGAGCAGCATGGTGACCTAAAGCTCCTTCTAACAAAGCTGCATGTAACATCCCCAACACTGAGAGCATCCCATTCTGAGGGTTTGCTTTGGCTCTTCATGTTCTTCTTGTGGACTGGTTGGGAAAGAGGAGCAACAGACGCTACAAAAATATATCACGTTTCATCCCCCAGCCACCAGAAATGATAGTTTGCTGCAGATATTACATCTGTGTGGTGAGGAGTCAACCGCTTGCCGGGACAACAGTGGGCTGAGGACCAAAAGCAGCCAAACTGCGTGGTCTACGAAACCTCTGCCGATGAGAGTACACAGTAGCGCTGCAGACATCAGGCCGAGGCGGTGGGGCTGGGGGAACGCCAATGTGACCGTTCGTGTTTTGGGGTTGTGAGGCCTGTTATTGCAGAACCGCTGGCAAGTCGCTCTGAAACAGACTGTACGGCAATGAAACGTCAATGGCCACTCACATAGCTTAAACCTGAAATGCAGAAATGAGAAAACCAGCAAAAACCACCCTCAGACCTCACAGGAACACAATATCCAGACAAGTTATCTCTGGGAAACAAATTAGCTTTGCCGATTCCTAAAAGAAATGTATGTAATGTGACTAAGAGATGATAATCAGAGGGTTTGGATTTCCAGACTGAGCCACCAAGCAAAAACCATTCTGCAATATTAGTCAAATTCATCCTGAAAAGTAAAGAGGAGGTCATTCTACATTGTAGTTGTGTTCTACTTTCTCAGGGCAATGAAACATTTATGAAGCTAGCTCTCAGTAGGGTGACAACTAAAGTAACGATTTAGAAAGTCAAATTTCCAAGTTTTATTCCAAGTTTTTTTTTTTTCTTGAGCCAAAACTGACACTAACAATTATGCAACCAATCACAAAAATTCATTCAACCTGTGGTCCAAACACAGCAGCAAACATCTACTCGGCTATAAGTGGGCTTGGTATGATGGTTAGTTGTAAATCAAAACAAACACAAAAGAGCGACTCTTTTGAAGGCTTGTTCCAAGGCAGCTGGGTCCTTGATGGACCCTCTACGGTGGCCCCAATAAGAGATGTAATGAGCCGGAAGAAAGCGTTCCTTCAATCCACAGGCACGCGATATAACAACCTCAAAGATGAATAGTGATAAGTGGCAAATCAAGAGATGGTGAGTGCTTTGATTTACACCATGCAGACTCTCTTCATTACCTAAATAAATGTGTGAGACAGGTTTCGATACTGGAGGCAGACGAGCATGTAACTAAGAAACCGATTAGCGTTTAAAAGAGAAACCGGTGTAAAAGTCTGTTCAAAACAGGTTAATCTCTTCAGCTTGTTAGAGAATAACAGCACCTAATTAAATTCATATTACTCTGCAGATATTAAAAGCTATTTGATGGCTTTAAACCTATTTGCTTACAGCGAGAGGATTCAGAACGGCAGAATCCCCTTGCAGTGACGCTTTAAAGCGTTTGAAACACATTGCTCCCAGTTCAAAGCTTTAAACGGCCCCTTTCGTTCAACCTGTGATGCTTGCATAACTGCATATGCCACATAATAGTGCAGAATTAATAATTGAATCCCAAATAATTTCAGTGACAAGTAAATTGGATGCCCGTCTTTATTGAAATCATTAGTCACTGGCGAGCTGATGAGTGCCAGTGTTCTTCTCTGTAAATCACCAGACATCCAAATCCTGTTTACACATACAATCTCTTCAAAGTTCTACATTAGACAATGCAAATCTGGAGTAGCTTTCCAATAGATTTCATATCTGGTTATGGGAAAATAAAAATGAAATCGTTAAAACCCAGGATATTTCAGGACACTGAAAGCTTTTGAAACCAGGTGTGGGTTGTCTTGTGAAACATAAGCATGCTATCAGCCATGATACGGCTCTGAAAAAAAAAAAAAAAAAAAAGACTGAGTCACCACCCATCGAGTGGGGCGGCAGCAGAAGAAGAGGATGATGGGTAAACAGAGTGCGGGGTGAAGTGAGGAGACTGTGACCTCGCAGCGAGGCTGTCGCCGCCACAAACGTTTATGAATATTGCGTAACTTTCTTTCACTGGTTTGGCAGCTCGACTTCTGTTGGGAGAGCGGTGTGACTCTCTGAACATATGTTTGGATGCGAATCAAAGACACAATATTCTAACATGAGGTGCATCAGTGAGGCATGAAAAACCCTTGATGTGCACAATGGAGAATTTCTTTTAATTATGCCAGTGGAGATTTCTAAAATGCTTCAATCTGGCACAGTAAGCGCGGTCTAAACACAGGAGACAACAAACAAACTAGTTTCTCAGTACCACCAAGATTCATTGTTCCATTTGTCTTTTTGATAAAGCTTCTCTCTTTTTGTCTATAAGAATCTACATTAGATTGAACGATTTTTCAAAGAAAGAACCAAAACAAAATTTATTTTCCTCCAAACCAGAGAAAGGAGCAATCAATGAACAGAATATAAGCCATCAAATTCATTCTGCATGACTGCAATTTTGTTGTGCTGGTGTGTGATCCTCCTTTTTCATCCACCAAAAAACCTCCAAAACTGTGTTTTGCAATTAAATGGCCACTTGTAGCCCCAGGTCAAACAAAAAGTAGTAAACAAACTGAAACAATTAAGGAATTGCACCATGCTTTTTCTCGCTGCAGTAAACAAACTAAAAAAAAAAAAATGAATAAATTGTTCGTTGAGTCTCAGGTAATAACTTTGACCTTTTGTTCATTGTGAATTTTTTGACCAATGTCATTTCAAAAACATTCTACAAAATACATTGCCTAAATCATGTTTAATAGCAATTTAGTGCTGTTTGCTAAGATGTTTACTCATGGTCATACTTGGGTTAGTGCGTAACCGTTGCTTTGCTTAACTGTTCCATTCCATGGCGATCCGGCCCGGACGGTACGGATATGGTTTCATTTTCCACAGTGAAGCTGATAACAGAGCTCTTTGGAATGTAATGCAAATGTGTCAGTCATTGCTGTATGAGATGTAAATAGTGGCATTTGGAGAGCTCACATGGAAATATAACAGGAACCATTCCTTACTGTTCCTAGAACAGTTCGGCCTGATGATGGAAAAACGGCTTAATTTCACCAAAAAAAATCCTGAAAATTGAAAGCTTTTTAAAAATAAAAAACCTGCGATTCTTGTATGTTTTCTCGCCAGAACACAGCAGTGGAGCGGCGAGTTCACAATAGCAGCTTGTAATACCGTTCAAAGAGGTGCTTCTCTATGGTGAAAATCTTCTATGTCGGGCTTGTTCAGACAGTGCGAAGTCAACTTGTTTAAACAACTGTGCTTTTTTCACCAGCAGATAATAAAACAGGGAACAATCCCACATCTTGGGGTAAGATCATAATGATTTAGGAGTTGGATTCTTTGACTTGAACTAGTAACTAACCACCTAGCAACCACTCAGAACAGCCCAGTAACAACCTAGCAACTAATGATGCACTGAAATTAATTTAACTAAAAAAATTTAACTGAATTTGTTTTGTTTTGTTTCCACTTTTTTCCCCCCATTTAGCTGGAAACCTAACAAATTTTACATATTGCTACTCTAGCATCATTTTTGCTCACGGTGAAGTGCATCCACACTGCTGATCTTTACCTGCTGTAGCTTATCCACATTGCAGTGACAGAGTAACGCTGACATCACTGTTTTGGTCAATGATTTTACCTCCAAAATATTTTTGGCTAAAACTAAAAATAATTTTTTTTTTTTTTTTTTTTTTTTTGCTATTTCGGCCAGACATTTTCGGTTGCTGAAATTGTGTTGCATTACTGTTGCAGCAACAAACTAAAGACAACTCCGAACCCTTTAGAAACTTCATGATAGCAATGCCTCTAGATAAGCAGCATTGTGACGCTGAGATTTGCATATGCAAGCACCATTCACACTGCATTCAGAAAATGTCAAAATATAGTTATATTATGCTATTTGAACAGAAACTCTAAAATCATAGCTTAATTGACTTTTCAATCACATCTATGTACTATACATTGAGGGGGGAATCCATTATTGCAGCTCATTTTTCAGAACAAGTACATGTCAAACCAGTAAAACCAGTCGCAAAACAAGACGGATCAGGCAGCAAATATGGGTCTCCTTATGCAAGGACATATATAATTGAAACTGCTTCACTAGAAAATATGTATCACCAGCAAAAGCCACTAAAAGAATTCACTGACAACGTTCAGAGCTTGCAATTCCAAGTGCCAATCATATACACATACATACAAACGCTATCATCAATATTCATTAAAATCTTTCAGCAGAAGAAAGAGACTACTGAGAACAGTCTATAAAAGACACACACAAAAACAAGAAATTGAAGCATCTTAAACGGGCAGCACAGAAAACAATTACTTTAATAAGCACTTGAGCATATGGGTTGTGTCAAACTAAAGACGAAAAATGTGTGTTTGATAGATAAGTGACAAACGAATAAAAAAAAGAGAATGTTTTCTTCTCTGTAGTCTATATTATAATTAAGATGTCCATGAACGCATTTATAGTGGAAGCCTGGATATGCAGTCTGTGACAGACAGATTTCTCTTACAAGGACTTTCTAAATTCTTTTGAATCAAGGGATGCTTGATATTAAAATCAATAATTTGATTAATCAGCAAATACAGCAAAACACACATGCAAGACTCAAATTATCAGTAGGGTAGCCTATTTTTACCAATGATTTCTCAAAATATTGTTTTGTTTTTGTTTGGCTACCTTTTATTAAATTAGTCTAACGTATCTTAATGTTTTTAGGTAAATATGGTAAATATATTAAATATATCCTAAATGCATTCATTTACCATTAATTATCAGGTCTACATAAAAACATAAAACACAACTGTTCGATTGAATTCAAATCAAATACCAACAACAACAGCATTCAGAGTATATACACACTACTGTTCAAAAGTTTGGGGTAAGTTTTTGAAAGAAGACTCTTTTATACTCGCCAATGTTGCTTATATGATAAATTAATTAATAAATTAAAAAAACAGTAACATTTTGAAATTTATTAGGATTTAATTATTAGGTTTTCTATTTTAATACACTTTAAAATGTATGGAAAAATAATTTTAATATGCTGATTTGTTGCCCAATAAACATTTATTATTATTATTATTATTATTATTATTATTATTATTATCATCATCATCATCATCAATGCTAAAACCATGTTGTTCAATATTTTTGTGGAAACCATGTAATGCTTTTTATCTGAATTTTATCTGATGAATCTACAAAAGAACAGCATTTATGAAATAAATGTTTGTAACATTATAAATGTGGCACTTTTGATCAATTTAATGTGTACTCACTGTATGCAGTCACAGAGAGAGGTCAGTGTACCTGTAGGCTCTCCCGGCGAGCACCGATATGATTGTCAGTTGTGATTATGTGGGGAGACTGATGGAATATCACAGTGCTTGCCATTTACTTTACCACACTAGCTCTGTGCCTGCAGTGAATGCAACTGTTAATTACAGAAAAATGCATTAACACATGAATACACAAAGCCAAAAACTAAATTAAGGGTGCGCCTGTGATGCCATGGCTTGTGTGATTGTATAATATGAATGGTTGGTTGTGCTGATTTTTCTTAAATTGACTAGAGAACTGAAATACTTAAGAATTTAAATTATTAACAACGATTAAACATTTTGATTAATCATTATAGTCAAATTTACAAAAAGTGAGGTGGATGACTCAGGTGCACATGCGCTTGTGTGTTAAACAGAGGACCACCCATTTTGAATATGGTTTAATTTAATCTGAATACTGAGATGAAATATTCCTCTCATGTGAGTGTGTATTTTACCAGTCTCTGAAGGCATTGAAAAAGCAAACAGCCTAAACAGTCCGGGTCATGTTGGAGCCCATTGTTTTAGACCGAGAGAAAGAAAGAGAGAGGGAGTGAGAGAGAATCAGACGTCAGTGATTAATGCATTCCACAGCTCTGCTCTCCTGCAGCATAAAAGAATGTTACAGACAGCAGGAAGGCCTACGACCTTACAATAAAAACTCAAACATGCCCACACCCACACAGCCTATAGATGCATACACTGCTGCGTTTAATCATAACTTCACCTTCAAGTACATACAACTACTTTTACACATTTACAACCCTTAAAATCACACAAGAACATTCACAAAAGGCAGTCGGCTGATGATGTCACTCTTCATTTGCATATAAATGAGGGAGTGGAATGCTGATCTCTATCTACAGCCTGGCAGTGGTCTATTAGAGTGGACTGGAGAGATTTCCTCATAAACCCATCAGACCTGCTGACACACACACACACACACACACACACAGTGAGGGCTTGCTCTGTAAATTAGTAGAATTGCTGTGCTAGCTGATCAGCATTACTGAGACCCTTAACCTCTCTGCAGCACCAGAACAAGTTTTAAAGCAGCAGGGTTGAGCTTCGATGGACTGTTTGTTATGTTATGACATGGTCTTCGCTTATGAATATTATGTAGGAAAATGTGACACTTGAAACAATATAATAAATGTTTTAGTCATACTACTGATAAGATTTAATCTAATCTACTTTCCTCTACTTGTTAAAGGATCAGTTTTATTTAGATTTATTTCATTATTTAATAATTTATCATTTTTTTAATTAATGCATTTGTTATTTTATTTACTACTTATTAATTTTAGTACTGTCAGATTAATTGTGATTAAATCGCATCTAACATAAAAGTTGTTGTTTATATAATGTGTGTGTGTGTGTGTGTGTGTGTGTGTGTGTGTGTGTGTGTGTGTGTGTGTGTGTGTGTGTGTGTGTGTGTGTGTGTGTGTGTGTGTGTGTGTGTGTGTGTGTGTGTGTGTGTGTGTGTGTGTGTGTGTGTGTAAGAAAAAGTATGTGCACCCCTTGGAGAATCTGTAATAATTTTAATGTATGATTTTGAGATCCATCTTCTCACAATGAGGATAATTGAGGGAGTCAAACAAAATATCAAAAAAATGTGTATTTAAACAAAATAAGAAAAATTTGGACATCAACCTGTTCAAAAGTTTTCAGTGAATGTTTGAACCTTTTTTTTTAATTGTGTTCGAGTCCCTCAATTGTCCTCAGTGTGAAAAGATAAATCTCAAAATCATACAGTCGTTGCTGGGGAGGGTTCAAATATGCAAAAGATGCTGGAAAACTGAAGAGTGTGCAGGACCTGGAGGATTTTTCTGAAGAACTTTGGGCAGTTTAACTGCTCAGGACAAACAAGAACAACCATCACAAAACAAAAAAAAAAAAAAACAGCGTGGATCATCCAGGAGCAACACACTGTATTAAGAATCAAGAGTTCATAAACTTTTGAACGGGGTCATTTTAATAAATTCAGCTATTTTTGTGTCTTGTGGAATATATGTAAACATCTTTTATGTATAAAAAAAAAAAAAAAATCAATCTTATTCAGGACAGTAATAAACTTAAAAACAATCTTACTCATACTTTTTCTCGCCACTATATACACATCTAAAATATAATAAGAAAAAAAAAAAAAAAAAAAAAAAAAAAAAAATATATATATATATATATATATATATATATATATATATATATATATATATATATATATATATATATATATATATATATATATATATATATATATATATATATATATATATATATATATATATATATAAAAACACACACACAAATATATTATCTTAACAAAAACGTTTATTACATGCGATTAATCGATTTGACGGCACTAATTAATTTATTTTGTTTATGCAAGGATCAAACGGCTGCATAACACACGAGAATAAACCTCATTGGTTCTCGCACATTAAGCATGCATGCTTGAGCTTCTGTTTACCACAACTGATGTGCGTGTTGATCAATGTTTATATGTGAATAAAAGACATATAAAGTGATCGTGTCTCTTCAGAACATCTGGATTAAACCTCTCAATTCTTGTGGATTAGCTTTACAATCTCTTTATGAACTTTTTGAAGCGTCCAAGTGGCAGTTGCGTAGACTATCAATGGACGGACAGAAATCGCTCAATTTAATTAAAAATATCTTCATTTGTGTTCCGGAGATGAACGAAAATCTTACAGGTGTGGAGGGCGAGTGGAGGGCGAGTAAATGATGACAGAATTTTCTTTTTGGGGTGAACTATCCCTTTAATGTGCAGTAAAATGCCAGAGGAAAAAAAAAAAAAAAGAAAAGAAAAAAACAGATAAAAAGAGACAGATTGTCTTTGGGCCAAGTAATATGTTTGTTTTTCATGGGAAACCACCACCGTGACTGGCCAGTTCCCCCTTAGGCCACGGGAACCCAGCTTTCTGAAACAATAACCCTGGTGGAGCTACTGCAGGATGGCTGTTGGCATTCCCACGTCCACAACCTGCCACCCGGATACAGCTCATCCAGCATAATGGATTGAGAAGTTGCACCTTGGGGAGTAAGACCTCCATTTAGAGGTTAGGGGAAATATTCTGACAGTTCTGAAGGAGATGTTCTGCTCCAGAGGACATGGATGAAAGCTATGAAGCGTGAATTCTGGTGGGTTTGGCAGAGCTGGTTCTGGGTCAGCTCTGCCTTAGCTACTAATAATAGGAGTTTAGCACTGAATGAAGAAAAGCAGTTGAGGACCAGGGTTGTGGGGAAACCAAAAACTAGGCCACCGTACTTCCATGACCCATTACAACCCTTCAGCCTTTATTAAAGAATGCCAATTTTTAAATGATAGTGCACCCAAAAATGAAAACTCTGTCATCATTTACTTGCCCTCATGTCATTCCAAACCTGTATTACTTTCTTTCTTTTGCGGAACAAAGAAGATATTTTGAAGATTATTGTGAATCTTGGTAACCACTGGCATATGGACAAAAAAATTAAATAAATAAATAAATGGAGAAATGTATCAATTTTCTTTTATGTTCTACAGAAGAAAGAAGTACAGGTTTGGAGTGATATGAGGTTGAGTAAATGATGGCAGAAGATTCATTTTTGGGTGAGCACTCCCTTTAATAGAACTATTTATTGTCACAGGTTCACTTCCAAAAAAACAAAACAACAACAAAAAAAAGCACTAGTTGAGCACTTGAGCATATGAACTAAAGCAAAAGGAAACACTGTTCAACAAAAGCACATCTTATCAGGTTATGCCACCACAAGTTACAGCTGAACGATAACAACATTAACATTTAATGGGAAAGCAATCTGAGTATTTTTTTCAAAGCCGCACTTGAGAAAGTAGGCAAGCAGATCGAGTTAAAGTTTTAGTGAAAGGGGCCGCTCGTCGAGATATCAACCGCCTGGAAACCTGTTCGTCAGATTATTATAACTAAAGCAATGTATGCAGAGACGATTTAATTAACAGATAAGGCCAGAGTGCTAAGGGTTAACAAACATAATGTTAGCACATGGAACACATGATATCTGAACGCTCCTGAAATAAAAAGCATTAATATTTATACAAACATGACCTTGTCTATGTGGCCGCCCACATATCAAACATCACTAATAAGTCTGATTACATGCATCAAGTCTAGATTAAAATGAAGGAAAAAAAAAAAAGAGCATTGTGGTTGTGATAAAGTCTGTGAAACGATTTGGTCAAATGAGGTCACCACCAAATACATATAATATTCTAGTTAATCGTTCAGCTCTAATTCTAGCCTCTAGATATGGCTTCCTCGGTCAATATATAAGCCTATGGGATAATTTTCACCCATTTTATCATCTGCCTGCCAAAATCAGTCAATTGAAAAGTAATAATACGCCTCACCTCAACAAGACACATATTTCCGGTCAGGTCCATTGCACCACAGGTGCAGAACAAACAACACATGAGAGTTTAATACTTAGGGTTAGAGGTTTACTCAGTCAAATCCCTAACATTAAGAATGAGCAATAATAATAGCCATACTTGCTTTAGCAAAAACACCAATAATTAAGAAAACACAATGCTTACAACCCATTTGAAAAGCATTTGTTTAAGCTCTCCACAGGGAGTGGTGTCGTCTTTACCAGGACTACAAAATTAAATGTGACTCCAGAGTGATGTTAGCTCGCTTCGAGGCATTCTTGTTTCCTCTTCGCCAACTCATGCAGAGCACATGCACAGACATGCTACGAAAAAGAAAATTAAGGGCAACTTCCAACATGCAGGTCAATGCTTAAACAGTAATTACAAGAGAGAGAGGGAAAGTAGAAGGGAGAGAGAAGGGGCGTCAACATAGATGGAGGAGAGAGTATGAGCAATGGAGAGAAACACTGGGTGTGGGGTGTGATGGGAACTGAACTTTGCTCCAGGCATAAAGCAGACTCATCATTATAGAATTTTTACTAACTTTCCTTACTCAGCGCTAACAACAAAGGCTGTCACAGATTCTTTACAGTGTTTTTTTAGGTTGCACATAATTATTAATTTAAGAAAAACAAGTCTGTGAAGGACAAACGTTGAATGTCATACACTCTAAAAACTGCTGGGTTAAAAACAACCCAAGTTGGGTTGAAAATGGACAAACCCAGCAAATGGGTTGTTTTAACCCGGCGATTGGGTTGTTTTAAGCAAACATTTAACCCAACCGCTGGGTTAGTCCATTTTCAACCCAACTTGGGTTGTTTTTAATCCAGCAGTTTTTAGAGTGTACAGTCTTAAGATTGCATACCATATCTAAAAGTCTACTGGCTTTTAGTCTAAAAGACATTTTAAAGGTGCACTGTGTAGTATTTATGAGGATCTTTTGACAGAAATGCAATATAATATACATACCTGTTTTCAGTGGTGTATAAAGACCTTACATAATGTACCGTTATGTTTTTATTACCTTAGAATGAGCCATTTCTATCTCCATACACCGCGGGTTTCCTTACAGTGAAGTTGCCATTTTGTGCCGCCGTATTTCTACAGTAGCCCTAAACGGACAAACTTCTCTACAGAGCGCTAGTCACTCTCTGCTGTCTCAGACAACAACAGTTTTGTCCAGTGTTGGCCCCTGTAGCTTCTCTTTGTGCTTCGAAAGGGAGGGGTGAGCGGTTGCAATTCACAACCTGACTGCTAGATGCCGCTAAAATTTACACACTGCACCTTTACATTTTTTCAATTGTTTTAAAACAATTTTAAACATTTTAAAAATGTTATCAAATAAAAGAAAAATCCACACAATAGCATGTCAAATTTGTTTTTCAAAAATACTGTGCGCCATCAAATGTTTTTTTCAAATGAATGATTGACACCCAGGTACACAACAGAACAAATGTATCATCAACAGAGTGCAGAGCAATGCACTATAAACATAGGAACACAAAAGTGAAACAGGTTGTTCAATGTTCTGACAAAAGAACAATTAACACTCTGGAACACAACAGTACAATGTATTTTCAGTTTGTTGACAACTAAATCACGTGTGTATGTTACCATGCAAGAATACATGGCAATGAGCAATGGAATATTTGAAACTTTATTTCGGAGTGTGTGAACAATAGTGGTGTAACGACACTCATGTCACAATTTGGTACAATACACAATTCGATATCATACACTATACTTAATATAACGATGCATGTGAAGTACGTCAGAACATTTACTGTTAGCGTTTCACTATACACCACATCCAGTGTAAACAGTATCACTGATTACAATGGGTTCTATTTGTTTCTGTCATGTCATACTGCTCGCGTCCAGTGTAGACACCGTGTTATTCGCATTATTCATCAATGGAACAATAAAAAAATAAAGGGTTTAAGGCACAGAGTTGGATGTTCTCAATGTTTTTCAATTGTAGGTGGAAACAACAACCTTCCTTTTTTCGCCTGCTGTGGCAAATGCAACAACGTAAGGTCTGAAGCATTGTGTGGGGGGGAAATTGGGAAAAAAAATAGCCTATGGCATTGAAGCAAGGCAATCTCATGGGAGAGGGATTGAAAATCTGCATAAATCGCTACATGCAAGCTTTTAAAGACGGAAGCGAGACAAACGTGAACGTTTCCGGCGGGAGCAGGACAAAAAATAAACATTTTATCAAGAGCAAATGGGAGCAGGAAAGAATCTTTTGAGGACGGGGCTAAAACATCCATACCGTGCAGACTTCTAGTGGAGTTATAGTGGACTTCTAGTGGAGTATAGACTTCTAGCATATTGGAGGGTGAAACTGAGTTACAGCCATATTATCTACATGTTAGATGATTGCAGGCAGAGTATATGACATTGTTTTGGTACAGTTAAAATAAGACTTTTAAAGTGCATGTAAACATACTCTGTCTATTCTGTCCAGTGCACAATCAGCTAACTTACATTTTACAATTTAGAAAAGCACTTGTACTCTCAGTATTACAGCAGACAGGGATTAAAGTCCTCTGGTCCTCAACTAGTAAAACCTGGTGTAGGATGATGTGCCGTGCGTGAAGAGAGGACTCTGTAAAAATGTGTTTTTCCTCGAAATTTAGGACGTGGCGAACAGGTTGTGCTACACTAAATGCTCTCATTTTAGAGATTCATCTTGCTGAAAAGTAGGTAAACACATTTCAACAGAGGACAATCTAGTACAAATCCTCTTTACATCTGTCAGCAGAGCTAGCATCAACGTACAAAGAAAAAAGTTGGACAATACACCTGCATACCAGGCAAGCCGAAGAGCATTCCACGTGCTTTCTCAGATTCAGGGCAGTGTTAATCAGCGGTTTGGGCTGGGACCGTTGGAGCATGCTTGGCCCTCCCCACCGAGGGCCTCTGTGTATGGAGCCCATTGTGTTTCAACATTAACAGACACAGAAGCATGAGTCACCTTCAAATCGTGTCTGGGTATTAGCAACCTCATCCAATCAGAACGCTGGGAGAGGTGAAGACTGAGCACCTCCACGGCAATGTGCGCAATGCAACTCCACGTTGGCATGGTAACGCTCATAGGGGCATACCTGAGGTAAAGCCTAACTGTGGTCACGGTCGGGTTTCTGTGTGTCTCTTAATGCGTGTCTAGCAAAAACGCAGCTGGTCTTCCTTTGGATGCAGTGGGTAATTTACGCCCACTGGTTGCATTAGTGTGCTCACATTTGTATCCTAGATAAGCACACACTCCCTAGCTATCATTGGCCAACAACTTCTTTGTGCTTACCAAACCTTAAAAAAAGATGACAGAAAACAGTCAAAACATAATTATGAGTGAATCACACGCAAGGTGCATAATTATTTTCCAGTCAGATTGCTAGCAATAGCTAGAAACAAAGTTATTAGCAAATCTCTGCTATGACATTAGCCATTGCTATTATAATAAACAGAGACTGTTAAATGTAAATAGGCCAGTAATAAAACATATAATTTTTCCATTAGCAGATATAAACTAAGGACAGTAACTTCATTAGAGGAAGTATATAAGGTCATCTGGCTAGCATCTGACAGAGAAGTAAATGGTGAGAGTGAATGTAACATTATTGCTGTTGTCTGTCGCATACCCCGAGTCTGGTGCTTTAGTTGTCATTGGCTCTGTCCCAGTAGAGGGGATAAATGTTTGGGTCTCTCATTCTCTGTCCTCCTCTCTCATTTAGACATAAACCACATAGTCAGTCTGTGTTTACTAGACAGTGCCGTTTATTTCACTTTTCCAAAACATAGTGAATTGCCTACTGGATGCCTTTAAAAAGGCACTAACCCAACAATCAGTGACAGAAGAAGTGGCTCAGAATTGATTTCAATAGAGTCTGACTTCATCCTGTTGCTAAGCTAAATTTTATCATGCTGCTAAGCTAAATAGGGGATATTATAATAGCACATACACAAATATATTACAAAGAACAAAATAGTTAAATTTACTTTAAATTACTACAGTTTTGTTCATTGACACTTTCAGTATTGAACTTGACACTTAGCTTGTCACAATAAAACATGGGATTGCATTCTTCTTCAAAGGAACATCACTAGGTTTTGGAATAGAGGTTGCATTTTTAAAGTCACAATGCAACAGACGTATGCATACAAACCTTTTCTTCCATATTTAGACATGCATCCTAGTGAAACAGATCATCAAAAAAGAAAAAACTACATAGCGTTGTGGAAACTTCGTCCCATCCAGTGGTTGTTGACCGTATAGAGGCAGATTTCCATTTTGTGCCGACTTTAAGCCACAAACAAACTAACTGGTCTGCTGATAACCAAATGTAGGCAGGTTTGTTTCTCATTGGGGGTGAAAGAGAATTTGAAAAACTACAATTAGGATAAGCAGACAAGAATAAACAGTTTGTCTGAAGGTTAAACAAGTCCAAACTCCAACAGCAGAGTCAACAAAGAAAGGTTGAGGAGAGGAGGATGGGGAGAAAAATTAAAAGCTGAAAGGAGGATACAAAAAGCCTTTAGGATCAATACAGACATAATGAAAATCCAAGATGAATATCTGGGGCTGTGTGAGGGTTATGGATTATTTAGAGCCTGACTCTCACTACAGAAAAGGACAGCTAGGGCCAGCTCACAGAATACTTGACAAAAAAAAAAAAAAAGTGACTGTGAATAAAATCTGGAAACTCAAAACCACTGAAGGCCTATAATCCAAGATGAAAATATCAGGCAAAAAAATCAATAGATTTAAAGTAAAGTTTAAAGGGAGTTTCAGTAGGAAAGAAAATTAAAAAGCAGGAAAAGGGGAATTCCCGAACTTTAATCTTAATGTCAGTTACTTTGCAGTAAATTATCAAGCAGGATACAAAACTCTCTCTCTCTGGGTAACAACAACCATCTGGAATATCAACCCTGTCAATCATCAGAGCAACATGCCAATCAAAGGTAGATATCTGTGCATATCTGAGCTTGTGATCCCAATCGATGCTAGCTCATTTGAATATAAGGACACATTAACCAAAAAAATTGCCTTCCTTACAGTCGTTTCTCAGTTTGAAACAGATCAAACCTACAGCCTGCAATGATTTGTTTTACTTTGAACAGATTGCTGAACAATAACAGTTGACATTTTATTGGCATGATTTTTCAGGTACTGTCATCAACATGTAGAATTCATACTGACGGTGAATACTACCACAGAATGGAGTATGAAAGTTCAACTGAGAAGTCGTTCAGGCCCTAAGTCAGTTGAATAGCCCATGCTTCTTTTAATAGGGTTTAGAAAGAGACAACTTGAAGTCAACTTGATAAGAGTTTCACAACCCATTATATGACATTTCAGAGAGCTAAAGATGTAGGGGATTGGTAATTAATTGTATCATGAAAAAGACATTATATAGCAGGACTGCACCAAGAGGTTGACCACAAACAAGCATTAATAAAAAAAAATTTGATAATGCATTTATGTATTGCCTAGGCAAGACCTTCATCACACTAATCAAAACAATCCTGTAGGCAAGAAGTTACCCGTCACTTACCCCCATAAACGGTGCTCAGCCCTGGGCGTGAGAACATTATCAACATTCCTGATGCCATGATTGTTTGGCTAACAACATGCTGCTTCTGAAACACCATATTTAATCTGCAATCTAAATGGAATCAAGGATATACCAGCCAATGACGTACAGCTGCCACATCATCCTAAACGCATCCCCTGCTGCAAAGGAAAACCAATGTCTGGGAACAAAGGCTCTGCTCCTGTTTGTTATCTTTGGAGCCTCCTCTGACTCACGCTTCTGGAAGGCCTGAAGATTAGCAGGTGGTGACTAGGGATCTGACACCCTTAACCTCTCACGTCAACTGTGGTCTAGAGGTTAAAAGGCAAAGGCAAGGGCACAAAAAAAAGACCTTGTGGGCGTCAAGGTGAAAGGCATATTCAAGCAGTTGCCCAATCACACAGTGATAAAAAGTGAATGCCACAAGCATAGAAACTTGCACAACAACTGAATAACAAATCAAAAGGAATGACTTGAGAAATAGCCAAACAAGCAGAACAAAGGCCAGGAAAAGGACATTAAGAGAACACTGATGCTGCCTTCATGTCTTAAAAACGGAAATACGTTTGTATGATAATTGGACATTGGTATTTACGACTAAGAAACTTGGAGATCATTTTGATACCCGATTTTCCGAGTTGGGTGGGCCATAAACTTTAAACATTCTGGAAAAGACAGCCATTGCTGTAATGACGGTCAAGTTTTATTCATTTTTCACAACATCTTTAGAAAGAATGCACAATATATTGGCCACCATATCTGTATCGGCCGATATATGTTAATTTGTAATGTTATCGTTATCGGCCCGAAAAGAAAATTCAGCCGATATATTAAAGCTGAAAAATAATGGATCATTCCTTTCAGCTTCAGAGACACTTCAGATGTGAACTGTTCGTCATGATGGTTTTGAATTACTTGAAATATGATTGGATTCATTTCAAAAAGGAAAATACAGTTAATTGCAACGTGCAGCGCAAGTCCATCATACAGGCTACATAAAATTATAATAAGAACATTATATTTGTGAATATAAATAACAATTTGATGCATATTGTATGTATTTTCCACAGAGAAAATGTGATGGACAGATCGTTAATGGCAGGAAATCCAAATCCAAATCCAGCTTTACAAGTCTGCTCGCTCTAATGTTAACCTGGATAAATGTGTGCTATTATTAGGCGCATATCGGTATTTGTGTGGAGAGTTCGCTTAATGCATGACATACAGGCACCGGCGCAGTCACTTGCATTTAGCCAAAGTCTCGTTAACACAAGTCATTTCACTTGGCGGCCATCTTTGAAACGCCTCTCTGGCATGCAAGTGCAGCTTATATATCTTTGAATGGGGAAATATCAACTGTTCCCCAAGCTTATAAATTTCATATTTGAAATCACCAATGAAATCTGACAACAACTGTCTCATAAATTTTGTTTCTAATTGCTCGAATCATGACAAGACAAAAAAAATATATATATATATTTTTCAGCCTGGACAAAGCTAATGCACATGCGCAGTCCTAAGCGCGTGTCTCAGAACACTGCCTGTTTCTATAACAACCGGAGCTTCTAACGGCAGCTGCAGTGACGCAATGAATTTACTAATCAACGATTGGCTCTTACATTTAGAAGCTTAAAATACTACATTTTTGGTCATACAGATAAGAATAATGCAAACTGTAAAGGATCTTCTTTTATTTCTGTAAACTAATGAACAATCAGGATGCGCTTTCTGCCATCTCAGTCTCAGTGAACATGAGCACGTCACAAAATGAACCGAAACTCAGTGTATACTTGCCTCACAGTCATGAGAAATATATCTATAGAAAACTTGAAATGTCTACTTTTAAATTAACATATTCAAGCGGGAAATAAATATTCTTAGATTATGTAATCTGCATATTAGTCCACTATTGCGGAGATGAGTCAGCATCGTTGACTTAATCTCTGCAGCTGAAAACAGAAAATATTATCAATAAATTATTAAAATATTTAGTCTCCTTGCTGTTTTTTCACGTCACACTAATAATCATTACTTTTGCCAGTGCGCTGTGGCAAGCTTTATGCGTTAGAAATGATGCACATTCTTTAAGGCCTTTAGTTAAACAAATCATAACAGTTAAACAAGCAGAGTCAAGACACAAATGCGCCTTTAATGAAGGAAAATCAACTTAAATCCTTAATCAAGCTTAGGAATGCATACACTGATGAAAGGTCATGTTTCTTGACTGCTCTGCACATTTCTACATTCTTCAAGGCTGTTAACTCAGTAATGTGACTCAAAACAAGAACAAGGATAAATGTTAAGTTTTATTTTAATGCCCCGCTAGCATTCAGTGTCATAGCTTGGCAACAAAGCAAAAATTTCTTTGAGATCAAAGTCTAAAGTGTAACCATAGAGATGTGGCATGAAAGCATACTGGAGAGCCTTGGGTGCAACTTGGAACGGTGCTTGTCTTTGCAAAACTCGCCACTACTGTGCTAGGGTGTTGTGGGAAGCCAAGGAATTGCTATGCAATTGCTAAGGTGTTTTGAACGGATTTTAGTGTGTTGCTATGCAGTAGCTACGGTGTTTTGGGTGGTTTCTAGGGTGTTGCCAAGTAGTTGCCAGGGTTTTGTAAGTGGTTGCTTCAAGTCATAAGAGTCCACATCGAAGTCTCTATGATATTCTGTTCTCTAGATAAAGTAGTGTTGAATCATATTATTGCACACTCAATTACTATTATTAAAATATTTAATATAGTTTTAAGCCTAGTAATTTAGTTATCACTCCATCATTGTGCAAGAAATAAACGATAATTAAGAAAAAAAGTTCTGCATATGATTATTCAAAGGACGCTAAACATAATGGGCCTCATTCATGAAACACATGCAGAACAAATTGTGTAAATCGATTGTAAAGCTGTTCTGACAAAATGTTCGGATTCATGTAAATGTTTGTTTTTTCAAAATGTTAGTTGGTATGAAAGAAATTTACACCTGCTCCCTACCACGTGTAAATAGTGCATAAAACATTAAAACGTTTTCTGTTCTTTTTAATGCAAACTGATGACACTGAATTTTGATACACTACAGTATGTACCATAATGATATTTCACAAGTTTGTTTGCCTCGTCTTTTTTCTTTTTTTTTTGCCTGTTAAACTGAGTAAAACCATAGACTGTATAAAACTACTGATGTAGTGTCCGTGACGTCACCCGTAGGTTTCTGAAGAGCATTTCTGATGCCCAAAGTAGGCGGAGCCAGTCATCTTGGCAGTGCGTCACCGTGCACCACTCCCGGATAACTGAAAATGGGAAAAGAGGCGGGACTTGGCTGGAGCTGAGGTGACGTGATGGCTAACAGACAGCAGACAAACGGCAATCCACCTGTCACTCAAGTTGCCACAATTATGCAGAACTTTAAGGCTTCATATAATTTAAATGGATGAGTTATAAAAAAAAAATTTTAAAAAAATGTAGCCCCCTCACAGTTGTCATGAAGGGCAAAATTAGCTATACTGATCAAAACCACTTTTTGTACCAGGCTGTAAACACATTTTATTCCTGCTGCAAAGTTGGGCATTTTAACATCACAGCACTTTTATATTAAGTAATATTCTTCAAAATGAGATACTAGTAACAAATTACCACCTGGCATATTTCGTATCATCATAGCAACCAAAGCATCGGAGCATGCTGTGCCTCCGAAGCGCTCAAACGCCACCAGCAGACCGTTTTCAGAAGAGTGCCTGGCATATTTAAAACTGGCTAAAATGCTTTGGGACACAAGTTAATTGAATATTTATTGTTAGGCATATGGCCAAGTAGTCTCTTTAGCAAATCTAAAAAGGGAGTCCGGAAGATTCCACAGTGTTCCTGGACACATAATTTACATAGTTGTAATTCATAGGCGGGGTCTATGCTAGTTGTGAAAGAGTATGCGCGCCCTATTTGTGAATAATCTGGAATTCATTCAAAAACACGTTTAACTATCAAATTGGAGGTTTACAAATCATTTGCGAATCCAGAGGGCAGTTTTCAGGAAGATCTGTTTTACGTGCTAATATATTTACGAAAGTTTCATGAATGAGGCCCATTGGTCATAAAAACACAAATTTGCTCTGAATAGCACATCTTTCCATAACAATCCTCATTTAAAATATAATTTTTGTCCATAGCAGTGTGGGACGCATTACATACCAACGTTTAACAATAATGGTTCATTTTGAATTTCCTTAAAAAATACTGCATACTAAAAGCACATCTCTGAAGATAAGAACTATACTGTAATAATGACTCAGCCTTACATTGTTTTCTGTGTTTGTGCCTTTTGCTTCTATAATAAACAAGAATCTTGCATCAGGTGAAACTGATTTGAGATCTTGAAATACCAACCTATCAGCATGCTTTACACCACATGACAGAAAGAGAAAACAGACACAATGAGAGCTGAGAGATGGAGGGAAAAGATCAAGGGAGGAAAGTAAGAAAAGAAAAATAGAAAGCAAAAAGCGAGCAGGTTTGTCTAGTTGTGCAATGGTGAATGTAAGCAGACAGGCTAATGCCTAATCACGCAGAGTGGCCTGGTTTTACCACTGACTCACACCGAGCACCCTGCTGAAAGGAATGTTCGCTAACAACTAATGGCCAAATCCACTCTGTTTTATAATCATTGTTTCTGCTCACACACAATCAAAGCTAACAGCCAGACGTGTAAATAATCATTGTGTGACAAAATGTGAGCCGATGTCATTAAAAACACGCTGGCATCTCTCTCCAAATGTTCTGCACTTTTTTGTAAAATACACATCAAATAAAATGTTCCACAGTGCCTACTGGCCAATGTGTTTGCACTGCCTAGATGACAAAGTAAAAGTGTTACAGTTACTCCCCAGCATTGTACAAGCAGCTATGCTACTAACCTAACTAGTTTTTCAGTAGCAGACTGTTTTCAAAACAGTCCGGCTATTTCTAGAAACACACATCTTTTTCCTAAGCGTTGCGGTGTAGTGTGACAAAATGCAATGTCAAATGTGCATTGAAATCAAACACTATGTTTTTTTTTTGGTTTTTTTGGAAAAGGCTTTTTGATAAAGAAAATGCTTTTATTTGAAAATAATTTTGATGCTGCATATTTTTCATATTTTATTTTTGTATTGAAAGTATGGTAAATACTGGTAAAATGTACCATTTAAAAATAAACACTTTTTGGCATACCATAAAAGTAACCTGTAGCCCATCTGAATTATATAACAATTAGGATATCCTTCTTATAGTGAAAACCATATAGCCTACCAAAATTTCATTAACAGCAGACGTGAAATCTTATTGTAGTTTTGAAATCTGGGTACCGTCTTACATTTTAAAATCACGTACAGGGAAGTTTGGTCTCATCAGCGAGGCACGCAAACATGACGGCTCTTGGACGGTAAGCGTCTTTTTCCACTCCCAATCTTCCAACATGACACTCTGACACACTAGTTTTACCCATATTTGGTGCCACCTATTGTTGAGGGTGTAGTATTGACATGTCAAAGTCTAGACCCTGAATATAAGACAAACCCGTTTTTTTCAGAGTTACTTCTAAGAAAAAAAACATTGTCTTATATTCGGAACAATACGGTACTTATGTAACGGTGCATTCACATAGGGCGTCTGCGTTAACAGTTCTCATTTACTTTGAAGGGGTGACGAACTGAATTGTGGGTTCCGTTGTGTTGCGTCATTGGCGTTGCTTGTGGCAGAAGTTGAATTTTTTTAAATTTTGAGCACCAATTCTGATCAGCCAATCAGATCACCTTTATGCAAATACCCTAGCACGTTGCAGTCCAAGCTGGAAGTAATGTGATTGGCTATTGTCACTATGACGGTCACGCCAGCACCAAGCTTCAGACACGCCCTCAGTCAAGCACCGACATCCCCATGTAAATGCAGAGTAACATTGCCAACTTTAATTCATTGAAGTGAATTGCTTAGTTCAATTTTAAAAAATTATTATGATTCTATTTAGTTGTATTTGTCATTATATATTTATACATCTAACAATAAATATAAAATTACACTACAGTCCAAAAGTTGGGCTTGGTAAGATTTTTTAATGTTTTGAAAGAAGTCACTTATGCTATCAGTGCTGTATTTATTTGATAAAAAAAAATACAGTGAAAGAATACTACTAAGATATAATATTTCAATTTAAAATAATTGTTTTCTATTTGAATATCTTTTGAAATGTAATTTATGTTTGTGTGATCAAAGCTGAATTTTCAGCATCATTACTCTAGTCTTCAGTGTCACATGACCCGTCAGAAATCATTCTAATATGCTGATTTGCTGCTCAGCAAATCAAATTATCAATATTGAAAACAGCTGCTTGATATTTTTGTGGAAACCATGATACTTTTTTCAGGATTCTTCTATGAACATAAAGTTGTCCCATTTAATGTATTTAGCTACTAGTGTTACTAAAATATCTCAAACGGTTGATGAATTGACACACCAGCCTCCTCTCACTCAGTCATCTCATTCACTTGGGTTGAATAGTGTTTGTATTGCGCATAGTTTTAGTAATTTCAGCAGGTTTCATGCTCACACCAAAAGCGCACGGACCACTGACCACTGATAAGTAGCGCTCTCATAAAGCTACCTCTCAAACAGCTTGCAAGCACTAAATTAACTTATTTTTTTGTGGCTTGTTGCGCTTAAACGGTCAAATACATAAATTATGTCAAAATGCCTGTATTGCCAAGTATTCAGGCAAATACAGTCAGTTTTGGAACATAAATAATTGAGAGAAATCGCATGTGTACTAATATATTGTGGGTCCGTTTGTTAGCTCTTAAAGTGAGCCTAATAAACCTGCTGCTTTCTGTCATGTTAAAGAACAAAAGAAAAAGAGAACTCGCTGCTCGACTGAATAACTTTTGTAAATTTAATTGTAAGCATTAATTTTTACAATTAAAACTATCCAGTGTTATTTTACATTTGATAACTTTCATTTCTGTAGTATTTCTTACTGGAATAATACTGTTAGACCCAGCTGAAAAACTTAAAGCCATGTTTATTTCATTTACTGACAGTTTACTTGTCGTTTTTTTTTTTGGCAATGTATTTCAATGATTCAAATAAAGCCTCCCTGTGCTGTGTGTAAGCCATTACAAAACATTATCCAAATTATCAAAGAATTATAAGATAATAACAAATGATCTGTATGGTGGTATATATGGCAGTTTTCACTGTGGTATTGAAAATGGTATCGAATATAGATATTTTTCAAGGTACCGTATCGAAGTTGGAAATTCCTGTATTGTGAAAACACTATTAGCTACTTTTTATTAGAAGCTTTAAGCGTAGCTAAATGTTATAAAGACTACACTCCAGAAAGAAAAAACACAACCCTCATCTATGACAAAAAAAAATCTGTTTATGCCTTGTATAAATCTATTTATGCCTTACACATGTTAAAAGGCCAGTTTGACTGTGGTTTAATTTTAATTTAATCATAAATAACTTGGGAAGCAACAGCTTCACAGTAACTTCCCCAACAAGGCCTATCTAGAGGTTATACAACTTACTCTTTCCTCTTTTGAACTCTGCCCACTATACCAAAGGCTTCAAATACTGAACCAAAAAGCAACCGTCAACACAGACAAATATACTAGATAACAGTGGGGGTGCACAGAGGGAGCAGGACATTTAGTCCATTCTCTATGCGGAGGCTGGTGCACGTTAATAAGTGACGACTCAGTCTAGAGCAATGCGTCACTGTGACGCTGACAAAGCACTGAGATATTTCTCAAGCAAACAAAAAGAGCAAATCTAAACAAACAACGTGGAAGGGGCTATTTATAGAGTTCATACATACACACTGTCTACACCGATGAGGAAGAGTGATGAACGCACTACTGTCACAATCAACCAGCTACCTAATTCATGTGCACACCCCGTGACCATTCTGTTCCTAAGAGATGAATCCAAATGCAAAAGGTGGCCATCTCATTGGCATCATTACGGCACGCGACTGAATTGATTGTGGCTCGTAGAGAAATAACTGTGGAAAATGGCAATGCCAGTCATGCATCATAAACAAGGAAAAACATACATTCGGAACTGAAAGCGAGTTAGTCTGTTTCTGCGTCGTGCTTGAAAAGACCGGAGAGCTAAATAAGACAGAGCAAAATGTAATCTGAGGAGATGGGTGACCGCTCAGAGGGCCAGTACAGGGAGTCTTGGTCTCATTGCATTCCAGCTCTTCGATTATGTGTACTGATTTGGTCCGACAGTTAAATGGATGTAGTACATCATGCTTTGACTGTTGAGCAGTACATTAACAAGGGCTGACATGTAAGGGCCTATGGCTCGTAGCAGGAACTTCAGTGTAAAGTGAGACCCTACCTTATTTTAATAAAGACTTTCAAGTTTTAAAACTTTCCCTTCCCATTCTCATAATTCCCACTTAATGACCTTACACCTCTGGAGGAGGATATGGGAATGCAGTGTAGCCTCTAACACAAATATCAGTGGTAACAGATAAATGCAGGAATTTCCTTTGTTGAAAGGATTAGCAGAAATACTCCACTATGCATGGTATATAGCCTGGAATGTTCTAAAAACAAAAGCAGAAAGAGTGAAGGACCAAGCTAATAACTGGTTGCTTACCTTGCTTACCCATGACTGAATCTCAAAGATATTTGTGGTGTTGATGTGACCTTGTTTGGAAAAACTAGGGACTGTAAAACATGCCGCCCCATGCTTGTTTAGGCGGCAATATCTCATTCCAGGCAGTGGACCATTGCCAACAAAGGCAAATATAAACTGTCATAAAACTGCAAAACCAAATTTTTATGTTTGACATTATACAACGGCAGTTAACCAAGGTGCCAATCATTTGACATTTAACAACAGGCCACCGACCGCTAACAATAAGAAGATCAATAACCGCAGGTTTAAAACACAGCAGTCCACAAGTTGTAAACGAAAATGGTGCTCTAACAGAAGTATTTCAATTTCCTCTAGTCTACATTTGCTTGTATGAGAACCTTGCTTGCATAACCAGACCCTATGGGTCACTAGAAGCAGAAGATAAGGAACGTTAAGGACTGTTTTTCATCCACATGACTGCTGCCAATTTCAAACATTTGACATTTAGTCCAGGTTTCCTGTCAGATATACAGCAAATTCCCAAAGGCCTCACAATGTAAACAGTAAGGTATGATCTCTTTCAACGTTGCCGTATGTAGGCCTAGTACAGCTTTAGGCGCTCAGTGAGTGAAAAACGACCTGGCTCATTGCCTCTAGCAAGAAACTCAGGGTTTCTCAAGGTTGTGAATTCCATCCAATTGGGACATAATATTAAATGATGGTCAATCTAATCCAGGTTCATGTCCAGTTCTCCTGCACAAAATCCAGCATAAAGCGTTTTCAAGGCCCGAGAAGTAGAGAAAGTCGTTGTTTATGCTGGATTTGGAATTTGAAATGGAAAACCGCGAAGTGGACCGGACATGGAGGCTTTTATCTACAAACAGGTCGTGAGGAGTTTGAGACTCGGCCAGATGTCAAACAATAGCATTTGCGTTTATTAGCTCTGTGCTGGCCCAAACACTCTGAAATTAAAACAAACTTCTCAGTCACCCTAACTAAACACACATAGCAAAAGAACATTCATCAAATGTTCTGGCTGATGATATGAACTTTCAGATCTGTAATACTAAACAAACATGTTATGGATTAAAGTTACAGTGGGATATACACATATACAGACGGCTGAAGTACACTTCAAGGTGTCTGCAATGGATAACTCATTTTGCTCATAAATTACTTGAAGCCAGAGTTCCAAGCAGCCCCCTATAACAGCCTATAAACAACAAAGTTAACAGCCCCCTATAACAATGACAGTGGGAAACAAAGTTTAGGTTTCGGGGAGAGAGCTGGGAGGCTCCACAAGAGTTTGATAACTCACAGCAAGCTGCTAAACGCACACGGTCAAACAATGAGCCCTATAAATCTGAAGCCACGGCAGGAAGTACAGGAAAACAACCTCCAGAAAATCCTGCATATCTTTTCTCAAAGCTGTTAAGGGAAGGACTGGAAGTGCATTTTCACAAAACTAAGCAGACACTGGACATGCTTGATATGTCCAAGAGGTGTGAGACATATGGTTGGACATCATACCAAGCATAAATAATAGTTTCAGGTGATGGGACCCTGACTGAATGTGTTTAGACAGTTTGTCATAGCCATTAAATGCCTTTACATTTACACACTAGATAGAGCACTCAAACTGCATGCCATGCTTCCTCGCTTATGCTCACTTCAACCCCAGACAGAATAAAAAGAAAGTGTCAAAATGATAAATAATTTACCCAGCCCCTCGCGCATTCTTGCAATAACAACCCTGGCGAGACCATGGTGCATGAGTGTGTATACTTACACACTCAGCTCTCAAAAGCACCCTAACATTAAGTCTTGGCCTGTGCCCACTTCCCATACTACTTTACCTTGGCACATTGCGAGAGACTAATGACAGGATGTCTTCAGCCAAAGCAGACATACTGGTCAGCCTCCAACAGTAACTATCCGCGGGGCAGTGGAGCTGGGTGGTATGCAGACATTCACAGCTCTAGTATGTTCGCCAATGGCATACTGCGCTAACAAGCCTCCCTTTGCTAATGCGGGGGAATGTGATGGGTTGAAAAGGGAGAGATAACAGGTAACTTATGAGACAGATGGCATGTTTTGGAGGCCAATTGTTGTGGTGAACAGATCAGCTGATTAAGTGTCTTAAACTAGAGGAACAGCCGTACCATGTTCTCCATACGTTGCATGATGTACAATGTTACTCTGCAACCCACATTATAAATCATGAAATGTAGAAAATATGTATAATATGATCTCAATCTGTTAGTCATCAGACTCGTTGGCTTCTAGTCTTGATTTATGTGAGTGTTGCTTAGAGGAAAACAAGAATCGAATTGATATTTCACATACATAAGGAAGGCATACGGGCTAAGCGATGAAGTGACATTTAACAATGGATTTCAGATTACAGCTTTTTCTACTTAAGTTAACTTGGCTAGAGTTGTGTCTATATAAGGAAATGTGGTTGCAAAAAAGCCAGTTTTGTACAGATGGATCAACAGATCACTTACAAAAGAGGTGTCATGATATTACCATGCTTTTGGGGAATGATAAAACAGTTAAATCCAAGTTTCTAGTCACATGGTTTGGCTTCATATTTATAGTCACCATATTTACTTGTATATAGACAATATCCTTATGTTATATATAACTTATGTTCTACATAGCAAATGTAGTTACAATTACGCCAACACATAGTACCAAGTGATTTTTGTACAGTGGTACCATGATAAACACATGCTTGTCTCCTTAGGATATTGTCTATATACAAGTAAATATGGTTCCAATTAGGGCAACAAATCACTTAAATATATTCTGTGCTACTGTTTTTAAGTGGTGTCAATGGTAACACTATGTTTTTGGAAACTAGCATGATGGTATACCATGGTATTCATGTACATATAAATACACTGCATATTAATATGTCAATCCTTCAGTATTATGGACAAGTAACCATTACAATTGTTTTATAGACATGGTACCATGATAATAATACCTTATTTTTTGTTGATTTTTTTATTTATTTACAAAACCTGTCTAACATGGTGTCTACATTAATAAATGTGGTTGCAACAATGGGAACGTCATAAAAATGAGCCAGCAAATCACTTACAAAAAAGTATGATGGCCACATTTGATATGATGTAAATACATAGCATATTAATATGGCAGTCCTTCAGTATCATGGGCAAGTAACTATTACCCTGGTTTGATGGAACTGATACCAATACCATAAAATGTTTTTATACTGCCAACTTCATAAACAATGAACCAAAGGATCACTTGCAAAAAGGTACAATGGTATCATGGTAAAAACACGCTTGTCTACTTTAGTTACAAAACATATTTAGGATACGGTCTATCCTATCTGGCAACTCCAACATGGTTTTATAAAATGGTGTCATGGTCAAATCTGGTTTTATATTTAATTAGCATGCTGTCTACTACATAAATGTGGTTAAAATAAAGCCAACTCAGTAGAAGTACCATGGTACTATGTGTTTTGGAAGTTTACTTGTAATATAGGCTACCAATGGTTCACTTTTAAAACAAGTGAACTCACCTCATTGGACGGTATGCTGACAACACCTGTTGATCTCCTCTTCTCTCTTAACTTCCTTTTCTCGATCTGTCCTTTGCCCTTTCTGGCGCTGGGTCCTGAGCTCTTCTTCTCTTTGCTCTTGCTGTGTGTGGGACTCTCCTTATCGCTGTCATCCACACCAGCGGGGCTCGAGCTCTCCGCCTGCGGGACTCCGCTCACTTTCTCCGGCGTCTTCTTCAAGTTTCCCCCGGGCGGCTCGGGTGTCTTCGGCTCGTCCTCCGGTCGCTTCAAAGCGGATGAAGAGGAGGACCGGGCAACCGGATAGGAGGACGAAGGGGAGACGCAGTTGACCGAGTTGCCGTTGTTGTTTAACTCAGTGGTTCTCCCGGTGGCGGCGGCGATATCTCCAAGCATCTTTGCTCTCATCTTCTCGCGCTTGGCTTTCCATTCCTCCAGAAAGTCCGTTGCGCTGGTAGATTTAAATCCTCCCGTTGCCATGATTTACTTTTAAGAATGTCTCGTGCGACCCAAATCACTTTGTAAACACACTATACAAATATTGCAGTTCAGATCCGCCACATTCCTCAGAAGTGTTTTGAGATTGTTGTAAAGTAATCTCAAAGTGCTTTTAAAGTTGGCCGAAACTGTGATGAACTCACTTTAAAACATAAAAAAAAAACTGTCAAGTAAGTGCTGTCTCGAAAGAAAGTATCCGGTAACGCTCACCTG